>CM029021.1:5053169-5650165 GCA_016801055.1 Panax notoginseng | reverse complement strand
GGTGACGCCCCAAAATTAGGTATACATCACCCATCTTGGGTCGTCAGATACATAGTACAGAATACAAATACAACTTAATAATACAACTGTCGTGTACAATACGACAAAACATAAACTGTGAGTTTGAATACAAATATTATCTTCTAGAGAGTATTCATACTCAAAAGGAGTCCTCATTACATTTATAACACACCATTACATAGAATAGTGAGGACTACTAACTAATACTATCATTCGGACCATCACTCCGTTACCCCGACTTGTCCCAGCTACGTTCTCATTTCCTGAAGAGAACAGTGAAAGAAAGGGTGAGCTCAACTAGCCCAGTAAGAAATATTATGACTAAGATAATGCAGAATAAATTATCATTAGCCTTCAACAATGTTAAACTGATAAAATATAATAGACATCAAGTTTAACTGCAGCGGAACAAGCAATCCATTAAAAGAGTCAAGTAGAAAATAAACTCTACTATCTTTTATGATTTAAAAAGTTTTTCAACACTGTGATCGCTGAGACTCAGCTTAATAAAATAATCCACATCATCGAATCACCCCTGCACTACGGCCAAGGATATTCGTGTATTCATTAATGGTCATGATCATGCCAACAACTGTCCATCAATGCACTACGGGCCAATGAGGACTTTTACCACATCATTTGTAACATTACGGTCATGATTATACCGAATAATCCCTGGTCATAATCATACCAAGTCCATCTATGCAATACAGGCCACAGATGACTTTCAACATTTTATAAACATGAGGATGATGACAATGATATAAGAATTCAATAAAACAAGTTCAAGAATTAATTTATCCAGGAATTAACAACGTCCAAATTGTCAACATGATACTGCATTGTGGAGTAAAATTCAAGAATGCTTAGAAGAATATTTTCTTGAAAAGATACTGGATGAAACGCAACTATCAAGGATATTCCACAAATTTCATGGAGTATAGAAGTCAAAACTTAACCAACTGAGTACAATAAAGAATGGAATAACAAAAGAAATCACCATGCATGCGATAGACCGCACAGACAGGTTATTCCAATAGAATAATAAATAATGGAACCAGGTCCGGCGTAAACGCACAGACAGGATATTCCGACAGAATAATAAATAATGGAACCAGGTCCGGTGTAAAACACACAGACAGGATATTCCAACAGAATAATAATAAAACGGAACCAGGTCCGGTGTAAAACACACAGACAGGATGTTCCAACAGAATAATAAACGGAACCAGGTCCGGTGTAAAACACACAGACAGGATGTTCCAACAGAATAATAGAAGAATGTCACCAAGTATAGGGTAGACCGCGTATACTGGTTATTCCAACAGAATAATAACAAATGGAATAACAGAAGTTCTCTTCATGAATATAAAAAAAATAATATTCCCTACCTTAAAAGAACTGGATATTGGAAAAGTGATGTAGCAGAATACTTTTAGTCTCTCTCTCTCTTATTCTCTCTATACTTTCTCTCTCTATAGCTTGAATGAATTCGTGAAAAATAATGAAGCCCTAGGCCTCTATTTATAGAAAAACTGAGGGTGGCTCTTGGTCTTAACGAAGGGTCAAATGACTCTTGGTCTTAACGAAGGGTCAAATGACTCTTGGTAATATTGAAGGGACAACTACTATTGACGAAAGTAATTACTATTGACCAAGGTAAATACTATTGACGAAGGTAATTACTATTGACCAAGGTAAATACTATTGACGACGGTAATTACTATTGACGACGGTAATTACTATTGACGACGGTAATTACTATTGACGACGGTAATTACTATTGACGAAGAGACTCTTAGATGATGACATATGGCCCCCCATAAAATAACCAAACTTACCAAAACGTCTCAATAATATAACATATTATACAGATGATACTATGACAATAATTTAAGAGATATGATGCAGCAATTACTGTAGCAATAATTGAGTATAGCTGAGTGACTTCTCACGTAAGCATCAATAATCAATACCGTGTGCTACTATGCAACCACGCGTATTACTGTACTTTTACTACCGAGTAGTTCAACAGTTTTAATGGTTTTAACGGTAACACCTCAGCCGTTATTTTTATAGAAAGATAATTCTGTCGTTTTCTCAATCCGACAATAATTCCGTTGTGGGGTCCACCAATGATTGTGCCGTCGTACGAATATTCCCCGACAAAAAGAATATTCTCCGACCAAACGAATATTTTATAACAACTTGCTTACTTTGCAAAATTTATAAATATTACCCACAACTATAACATTATATCAAATTAACTCCATAATATTCAAAAATGATATTTATAGAAAATTCATCTTTATTTATAAAAGTTGGGGTCTTACAACCTCCCCTTCTTATGAAATTTCGCCCTCGAAATTAGGGTACGTACCTGGTATGTCGAAGAGGTAAGGATACCTTGATTTCATTTCTGATTCTAACTCCCAAGTCATTTCCTCAACATCGTGGTTTCTCCACAAAACTTTGACTTGAGGTATAACCTTGGAGCGTAGAATATGTTCCTTCTTATCCAAGATTTGAACAGGAACTTCTTCATACGTCAAATCCTCCGCTATTTCGTCCGGTTCTAACTCAATAATGTGGTTCGGGTCTTCCACATATTTGCGTAACATGGATATGTGAAAAACGTTATGAACACGAGACATACTTGGCGGTAAAGCGAGTCTATAAGCCACAGTTCCTACTCGATCGAGGATTAAAAATGGACCGATGAATCGAGGATTTAGCTTTCCTCTCTTTCCAAATCTCGTAACTCCTTTCCATGGAGCAACACGTAAGAACACATGATCTCCTACATCAAATTCCACGTCCTTTCGATGAAGATCAGCATAACTCTTTTGTCGATCTTGTGAGGTTTTTATACGTTGTCGGATCGTTTGAATCTTTTCTGTAGTCATACGTACCAACTCCGGTCCCAACAACGTTGCTTCGCCCACCTCATCCCAGCATACTGGAGAACGACATTTTCTTCCATACAATGCTTCGAATGGAGCCATGCCAATACTTGCTTGATAACTGTTGTTGTAGGAAAACTCCACCAATGGTAAGAACTTGTCCCAACTTCCCTTGAAGTCAAAGACACAGAGTCTTAATAGATCTTCAAGAGTTTGAATAGTCCTCTCTGATTGTCCGTCCGTCTGAGGATGATATGCTGAACTAAATCGTAACTCCGTGCCCATAGCTTTTTGTAAACTAACCCAAAATCGTGAAGTGAATCTTGGGTCTCGATCAGAAACTATGGATACTGGCATACCATGCAGTCTTACAATCTCGTTTATGTACATACGAGCAAGACGTTCAAGTGTATAAGTTTCTCGTATCGGTAAGAAATGAGCAGACTTGGTCAATCTATCAACAATGACCCAAATCGCATCAATACCTTGAGAAACCCTAGGAAGACCGGTAACGAAATCCATGGTAATGTGCTCCCACTTCCATTCTGGAATTTCAAGTGGTTGCAATGGACCTTTTGGTACTTGATGCTCCGCTTTGACTCGTTGACAAGTTAGACACCTTGAGATAAACAACGCTATCTCTCTCTTCATATTGCTCCACCAAAATGTATGACGAAGATCATGATACATTTTGGTACTTCCAGGATGGATTGCAAATGGTGTGTTGTGCGCCTCCATCATGATTTCATACTTTAAATCAGGGTTGTTAGGAACACAAAGTCTGGAGTTGACTCGAAGTATTCCTTCCTCATCGATTCTTGCTTCCGGCATACACCTTCTTGCACTTTCTTCCTCATACGCATCAGCTCCAGGTCTGTAGCTTGAGCAGCTTTAACTTTATCGATTAAAGTCGGTTCTACTCGTATATTCGCCATCATCACATGGGTCCCTGGAGTCTTCAACTCTATCTCCATCCTTTGCAAGTCACACAAAATGGGCCTTTGCGTTGTTAATATTGCACTTGTACCCGCATATGATCTTCTACTCAATGCGTCAGCTACCACGTTCGCTTTTCCAGGATGGTATTGAATGGTATGATCATAATCTTTCAACAGTTCAAGCCAACGTCGTTGTCGCATGTTGAGTTCCTTTTGAGTGAAGAAATATTTGAGCTTTTATGATCCGTAAAGATCTCCACTTTCTCCCCATACAAGTAATGCCTCCAAATTTTAAGTGCAAAGACAACAGCTGCCAACTCTAGATCATGAGTAGGATAATTCCTCTCATATTCCTTGAGTTGTCTTGATGCATAGGCTATGACTTTTCCATGTTGCATGAGAACGCATCCCAACCCTTTGCTCGAAGCATCACTGTAGATGACAAATCCCTCCGAGCCAGATGGTATTGTTAGAACAGGTGCTGAAATGAGTCTCCTCTTGAGTTCTTGAAAACTCTGCTCACATTCTTCGCTCCAACCAAACTTTGTATCTTTCCGAGTCAGCTGAGTTAATGGAGTAGCGATTCGAGAAAATCCTTCCACGAATCTCCGATAATAACCAGCTAAACCAAGAAAGCTACGTACCTCGGTCACTGATTTAGGTTGCTCCCAGCTTTGAATAGCTTCAATCTTTGCCGGGTCAACCGATATTCCACGACTTGATACTACGTGCCCAAGGAATGCTACCTCCTCCAGCCAGAACTCGCATTTCTTCAACTTGGCATAAAGCTTGTATTCACGAAGCTTTTGGAGTACCAGCCTCAAGTGTTGCTCATGATCTTCACGGCTTTTGGAATAAATAAGGATGTCATCAATAAAGACGACCACAAATGATCCAAATATTCCTTGAATACCCGGTTCATCATATCCATGAAGGCAGCAGGAGCATTAGTCAATCCAAAGGACATGACTAGGAATTCATAATGCCCGTACCGAGTTCTAAAAGCCGTCTTTGGAATATCCTCAGTTCTAACCTTCAGCTGATGATATCCAGAACGAAGATCGATCTTTGAAAAGAATTGTGCTCCTTGCAACTGGTCAAACAGGTCATCAATACGTGGCAATGGGTACCTGTTTTTGATGGTGACATGATTCAACTCCCGATAATCAATACAAAGTCGCATACTTCCATCTTTCTTCTTCACGAATAGAACAGGAGCTCCCCAAGGAGAAGTACTAGGACGAATAAAGCCAATGTCTAACAATTCCTGCAGTTGGATCTTTAACTCCTGAAGTTCAATAGGAGCCATTCGATATGGGGCTTTGGAAATGGGTTTTGTACCGGGTTCAAGATCGATACAAAATTCAATTTCACGCTCTGGGGGTAGGCCAGGAAGTTCTTCAGGGAATACGTCAGGGAATTTATTAACAATAGAAATATCATTCAAAACTGACGTATTTTTGTTTAGATCTGTGACATGAGCTAAGAAAGCTTGACATCCGTTTTTCAATAAACGAATAGCTTTATGGCTTGAGATGACAGCGATTGATTTTAATGGTTTGGTTGCTTGAATTCGCATAATAGGTCGATTAGGAATATGAAAGCTAACAACCTTACGAAAACAATCAATTTTTGCATGATGAGTAGTTAACCAATCAATCCCTAGAATCACGTCAAATGCAAGTATTTTTAATGAAATAAGATCGACAGGTAATGTGTGGGTACCAACTTGAACCAAACAAGACTTATAAACCGTGGATGTAATGAAGGTTTCTCCCAATGGAGTTTCAACTGCTAAGTCAAAGTCTAATTTCTCCGGAATCAAATTTAATCGATGAGCGCAAGTAGGAGAAATAAAAGAATGGGTTGAACCGGTATCAAATAAAGTATAGACTTCGTTAGAGTTTATGATAAGCTTACCCGTGATGACCTCATTCGGGTTCCTTGCGTTCTGGGAGGTCACAACAAACGCTCTCCCTTGCACAACCGGTTTTGACTTTTCTGGGACGGCCTTTGGTGCCTCCATCCTAGCTGAATTTGTCTTCGGTAAACGACAAAATCGGGCTAAATGACCTTCTCTTCCATAATTATAACATGCTTTGGACGGCATCGCGCAGTTTGGACTGATGTGCCCCTCCCCTCCGCATTTGAAACATATGATAGGTGGTCGTTCTCCTTCCTTAACGACAGGTGCTGGTGCTGACATCTTTCCATCATTGTTGAATCTCCTCTTCTTGAAATGTCCATTCTTATTGTTTTGGCCCTGATTACCACCGAAGTGGTTACCATTTCTGGCCTGTTGATTCCCTCCACGCTTGTTGTCACCGCTTCGATGACTGCTCTCACTGGTATTATCATTTTGCCGGCTGCTCTTTTTTGGTTGCGTTATCTCGTTATCGCGCTCCACCAACTGAGCCCTATTTACAACATCTGAATACAAACACAGTTTATGAGAAACAAGATGTTGACGTATCTCCGGCTTCAAACCTCTTAAAAACATCCGCGTCATTCTTTCTTCATTATCCACCAGGTGGGACGCAAACCGGGATAACTCCGCAAATTTTGCCTCGTACTGCGACACGGTCATATTATTCTGCTCCAATTTGATGAACTCCACCTCCTTCATGTGACGAATACTCTCGGGAAAGTATTTGTCGTTAAACAGATCTTGAAACTTCTCCCAAGACATCTTCAGTGCGGCAGGTTGAGTACGCTTTATCGATTCCCACCAGTAATCTGCCTCTCCTCGCAACATAAAGGCGGCAAAGGGAACCTTTTGCTCCTCGGAGCAACCCAAGACATCAAATATCTTGGTGATCTGCTTTATCCATGTTTCAGCTACAAGTGGTTTTGGTTCTCCCTTAAACTCCGGTGGTCCCAGCTCCTTAAACTGTTTAGCGGTGACCGCCAGAGAGTTTCCAGTATTTCCACCTACGTTGTGGACAGGAGCCGCTTTCACCTGTTGTTGCATGAATTGCATAAAGCCTCTGAACATTTGATCATTCATCATTTGGTCAGTGTTGTTGTTTGCATGAGGATTGACACCTTCCTGATGCACATTATCCTGATTATTGATATGTGGTGCATCAACAGTCGTCTGTGCTCCATTGCTATTCTCAACGTTCTCAGATGCCATTTTCAGATACTGCCACAAAATAAAAATTAATTGATATTTCATATATTATCCTTATATTATGACCGACCAATTAAATACCATGCAAATAAACTTAGGTATGTCATACTAGCGAAGGAATTCCCCGTCTCTCCCCTCCTAGTTCTATTCTCACATCTTAGCCAGGGATCATATCCCTAAGCTCTGATACCAACTGTGACGCCCCCAAAATTAGGTATACATCACCCATCTTGAGTCGTCAGATACATAGTACAGAATACAAATACAACTTAATAATACAACTGTCGTGTACAATACGACAAAACATAAACTGTGAGTTTGAATACAAATATTATCTTCTAGAGAGTATTCATACTCAAAAGGAGTCCTCATTACATTTATTAACACACCATTACATAGAATAGTGAGGACTACTAACTAATACTATCATTCGGACCATCACTCCGTACCCCGACTTGTCCCAGCTACGTTCTCATTTCCTGAAGAGAACAGTGAAAGAAAGGGTGAGCTCAACTAGCCCAGTAAGAAATATTATGACTAAGATAATGCAGAATAAATTATCATTAGCCTTCAACAATGTTAAACTGATAAAATATAATAGACATCAAGTTTAACTGTAGCGGAACAAGCAATCCATTAAAAGAGTCAAGTAGAAAATAAACTCTACTATCTTTTATGATTTAAAAAGTTTTTCAACACTGTGATCGCTGAGACTCAGCTTAATAAAATAATCCACATCATCGAATCACCCCTGCACTACGGCCAAGGATATTCGTATATTCATTAATGGTCATGATCATGCCAACAACTGTCCATCAATGCACTACGGGCCAATGAGGACTTTTACCACATCATTTGTAACATTACGGTCATGATTATACCGAATAATCCCTGGTCATAATCATACCAAGTCCATCTATGCAATACAGGCCACAGATGACTTTCAACATTTTATAAACATGAGGATGATGACAATGATATAAGAATTCAATAAAACAAGTTCAAGAATTAATTTATCCAGGAATTAACAACGTCCAAATTGTCAACATGATACTGCATTGTGGAGTAAAATTCAAGAATGCTTAGAAGAATATTTTCTTGAAAAGATACTGGATGAAACGCAACTATCAAGGATATTCCACAAATTTCATGGAGTATAGAAGTCAAAACTTAACCAACTGAGTACAATAAAGAATGGAATAACAAAAGAAATCACCATGCATGCGATAGACCGCACAGACAGGTTATTCCAATAGAATAATAAATAATGGAACCAGGTCCGGCGTAAACGCACAGACAGGATATTCCGACAGAATAATAAATAATGGAACCAGGTCCGGTGTAAAACACACAGACAGGATATTCCAACAGAATAATAATAAAACGGAACCAGGTCCGGTGTAAAACACACAGACAGGATGTTCCAACAGAATAATAAACGGAACCAGGTCCGGTGTAAAACACACAGACAGGATGTTCCAACAGAATAATAGAAGAATGTCACCAAGTATAGGGTAGACCGCGTATACTGGTTATTCCAACAGAATAATAACAAATGGAATAACAGAAGTTCTCTTCATGAATATAAAAAAAATAATATTCCCTACCTTAAAAGAACTGGATATTGGAAAAGTGATGTAGCAGAATACTTTTAGTCTCTCTCTCTCTTATTCTCTCTATACTTTCTCTCTCTATAGCTTGAATGAATTCGTGAAAAATAATGAAGCCCTAGGCCTCTATTTATAGAAAAACTGAGGGTGGCTCTTGGTCTTAACGAAGGGTCAAATGACTCTTGGTCTTAACGAAGGGTCAAATGACTCTTGGTAATATTGAAGGGACAACTACTATTGACGAAAGTAATTACTATTGACCAAGGTAAATACTATTGACGAAGGTAATTACTATTGACCAAGGTAAATACTATTGACGACGGTAATTACTATTGACGACGGTAATTACTATTGACGACGGTAATTACTATTGACGACGGTAATTACTATTGACGAAGAGACTCTTAGATGATGACATATGGCGCCCCATAAAATAACCAAACTTACCACAACGTCTCAATAATATAACATATTATACAGATGATACTATGACAATAATTTAAGAGATATGATGCAGCAATTACTGTAGCAATAATTGAGTATAGCTGAGTGACTTCTCACGTAAGCATCAATAATCAATACCGTGTGCTACTATGCAACCACGCGTATTACTGTACTTTTACTACAGAGTAGTTCAACAGTTTTAATGGTTTTAACGGTAACACCTCAGCCGTTATTTTTATAGAAAGATAATTCTGTCGTTTTCTCAATCCGACAATAATTCCGTTGTGGGGTCCACCAATGATTGTGCCGTCGTACGAATATTCCCCGACAAAAAGAATATTCTCCGACCAAACGAATATTTTATAACAACTTGCTTACTTTGTAAAATTTATAAATATTACCCACAACTATAACATTATATCAAATTAACTCCATAATATTCAAAAATGATATTTATAGAAAATTCATCTTTATTTATAAAAGTTGGGGTCTTACAATTATTGAGTAGTGCCTTCTTACGTAAGGATCAATAATTCAAAAATACTGTGTAAAATCGTGTGCTACTGTGCAAACACGCGTATTACTGTATTTTAACCACCGGGTATTCCAACAGTGTTAACGATAACAACTACGCCGTTAATTATAAAAACTCAATTTTTGTCGTTATCTTCATCCGACAGTTATTCTGTTATGGGGCCCACAAATGTCTGCGCCGTCGTACGAATATTCCACGACAGAAAGAATATTCCACGACCAAACGAATATTCCCCGACAACAATGAATATTTTATAACCACTTGTTTATTTTGAAAAAAAATTCATATATCACCCTTAATTTTAACATTTATCAATTTCACCATTTACTGAATAGTAATTATAAGAAAAATTGAATACTTTTATTTCATAAAATTCGGGGTCTTACATAATAACTACTGTAACAATTATTGAGTAGTGCCTTCTTACGTAAGAATCAATAATTGGTGCAATACCGTGTGCTACTGTATTTTAACCACCGGGTATTCCAACAGTATTAACGGTAACAACTACGCCGTTATTTATAAACAACTTATACTTGTCGTTTTCTTCATCCAATCGCTTTCCGTTATGGGGCCCACACAAGGCTGCGTCGTCGTACGAATATTCCCCGACAGCAAGAATATTCCACGACCAACCGAATATTCACCGACCAAAAATAAATATTTTATAACCACTTGCTTATTTTGCAAAATTTACACATTTCACCCATAACCAAAGTATTATATCAAATTAACCCCTTATTATTCACAATAATATTTAGAGAAAATTTGATTTTATTCATTAATAAGTTGGGGTCTTACACAAGCTCTCAAACCAGACAATTCTTTTCTATTCTTTTCTTTCTTCTGGGAAGAATAAATTCACTAATTATGTAAATAAAACTTTAAATGTATTAATTGTGTAAATATTTTATGAGTGCACTATTGTTGTAATAATTTTTAAAAATGTACTAGAAAATGTAATTGTTCCTTTTTTTTAAAATACATTTAACGTTATAAAACGTAGCTCAAATATGCCCCTCCCATCAAAAAAATACCTGCTAGAAAAATAGATGTTAGTATATTTTTGATATGACAGACACTTGGCCAGATTTATTGACGTGTAACATCTGTTGTGTATAAAAATAATATTTAATGTGTATTTTATAATTTATTTAGTATGTGTATTTTATTAATTAGTTCTATTTATTAATAATTTTATTAAGTAAAAATGATTTTGTGGAATGACCCTTTTTTATAAGTAACTATATTTTACCTTCGGTCTTATTTTTTTAAAAGTAATTATCATATTAATATGTAGTGAAATAAGTTTTTTTTGGATATTCTTCTTTAATTATTTCTTCTACTACTTTCAAGTTTCAATGTTGTGAACCATCAACACCACCATCCACTATCACCACTAAGGACATCAACACCACTAACAAAATACAAAATTCAAATTCGTTACCATCAGAGGCGGAACTAGAGGGGCCAGGGGGGCACCTGACCCTGGTACCCTGCCCCTGACAGGTTACCTATTTGTGTTTTATTAGCTTATGCTTTAGATTAGGAACATTTTTTTATTATGAAATATCTTAATATTATACTACTATTTAAATGGAAAGAAGTCTAAAGTCCCAAGAGGCTTGAAAGAAAATATGAAAATCCAAATCAACAAATAGTTGGTTGGTAGACACATGCAAACCCCACATTTGCATTCACTTGCAATGGTGGTGTATCTTGATTTGTTTACTCATTTTTATGGATGAGCATGGTCTGGTTTAAGGTTCAAACCGCACACGAAACCGTTTAAGTGTAGTTTAATAAATTCAAAATCGTTTATGATTGATGCGATTTGATTTTGAACCGTGCAGTATTATTTCATTTGATGCAGTTTTGATTTCAAAATCAATTGAAACAACGAAATTTTATGCAATTTAAATTAATAATTTAGCATCACATAATATTAAATTTCGCTTTGATAACACACAACTATCACTAAATTCTAATTGATAAGGAATTAGCGGGTGGTTGTTCAGTGCTGGATATGGTGAGAAGAGGATGGAAACGATAAGTAGAGTAGCCCATGAATAAACTTAATTCTTAACTTAGGTATTATGTCTCTTATTTTGGTTCTAATTTGGTAATTTTGTTCCTTTTTAATTGACTTTTTGTGGAAAAGTTACTTACGGAGGTAATAATTAAACACATAGGAATAATTAATTAATTAATTATATATAGTCAGCCTACATAGAAATAATTAAACACATGTTGTATATATGTAGCAATAAAATTAAAAGAGAGAGTTTAAGTAACTAGTGAACACACACACAATCACTAAATTATAAATGATAACAATATTTTATTTTTAATTGGTTTTATTTGGTACAATTTTGACTTTATACATGCGATTTTGCCTAGTAATCAAAGCCAAATCGTAAATTCGATTTTTCAACTTACTTAAAACCGCTACATATATTTTTAAACTATGCATACTCACAAGATATAGTTGTCTCCTCTCAGTCGTACAACCGAAAAAAACTCTTCAAGCGTCATGAAATAAAAAAAATTTAATAATGGATTTTGACCCCCTATAAACACATTCCGGTTCCGCCACTGGTTACCATACACCACCATGATCCACTACCAAAATCCAGATCCATCATTATCCACCACCATGCACCGCAGCCTCTCAAAATCATGTCATCAACAAAATTACTACCACCACCACGAGATCCACCCCAATCTACCACCTCCTACGCCTGACGTTAAGGCGTTAACACCACCCACCACAACACCACCATTATCCACCACCATGCACCGCCGCCTCTCAAAATCACATCATCAACAAAATTACTACCACCACCACAAGATCCACCCCAATCTACCACCTCCTACGCCTGACGTTAAGGCGTTAACAGCACCCACCACAACACCACCATAGCCAAATCAAAAAAATAATAGTAAAGAAGATGGAAGAAAGTCACCCGCTGAAAAATTTCATCACCAACATCACCTACAATAAGATAAATCAGAACACAAATACAACGATTTTAACAAGGCAAAAGGCAAGGAAATAATATCAAGCAAAAGAAAATATAGCAGATCTGCATAGTTGTAGATCTGAGAAAGGAGAAACAGATAAGCATAGTTGTAGATATGAAAAAATCAATGCGCGGCACTGACGACGTGGAAGGGGCTGAAGCGGTGGCGCCACCTAGACTACATACTGCTACGATTATTGCAAGAGCTGGCGACGTGACGGACTAATATGCGGTCGTCGGAGGGACGATTGAGACAATTGAGAGAGGATTGATGGAAGTTGGGGTGGATATTACACTTGTCGCCGCTTCTTTTGTGGGAGGTTGTATGTGGTGGTTGGTGGAGGAGAAATGAAATTTTAATGAAGTGGGGAAATAGGGAGGTTCGATTTGTTTGTAAAATTAGAGTGGAAGCCGGTGTTGAGAGTAGTGATGATCATGATGATGATGATGCCATGATTTAGCTGATGATTTCAGCTCCTTTAGTTTTATGTATCTTTGCTATATTTATAAATTAAATATAAATATTTATTTTGTTTGTTAATTATTTATTTTATTTTAAAGAAAAATAAAATAAATAATTAATAAATATTTGGGTCTTTTAATTATTTGTGTTAATAAATTTTTGACAAGTCTGCAAATCTGGACACGTGTCAGCATATCAAAAGTAAACTAATATCTGTTTGTCTATCAGTCATTTTTTAACGGGAGGGACATATTTGAACTACGTTTTATAATGTTAACTACTATCTCCGTTCCTTAATATAGACCATTTTAGAGTTGTGCACAAGTATTAAGGAAATGATTATAAAATATTAAATATACTATCAATTGTCTATATTGTCATTGCATTGAAAAAAGAGAGTGTTATTTATTAGACAAAAAATAGTGGGAGAACTAAAATTATATTTATTACTGGGGGTAATATTGGAAACTAAGCAATAAATATTTACTTAAAATTTTTAAACGACTTATATTTAGGAACAAAAATATTTCTCTAAAGCGACCTATATTAAGGAACGGAGGAAGTATATTATTGGAACAAAAAAAATAAGGATGGAAGTGAGATTTTGGGATAAACATCAAAGATATTTTTGCATCTTTACCCCCCCAAATAATGCATCGCATTTTTTTATAGAATTATATTGACCGAGTACATTTTTTTATTATTAACTATGTCATAAAATATTTGTTATTTTAGTTAATACTCCTTATGTTCCAAAATATAAGATTATTATTAATTTTTTGAAATCAACTTATGACATTTTTAAACTCAAAAATTGACATATATTCCTTTAATTTATTCAATATAAATGAATATTATAAACTAAATAAAAAATATTACTCGCTATATAATTTATTATTTTATAATTTTTATTGAATTATCTCAATTTTGAATTTGAAAATATTTTAAATTTATTTTCAAAAATCAATAATAATCTTATAATTATAGAGGTAATATTGTATTATTTGAATGTATATAGGCAAGAAAATATAAGTCTAAATAAAAAAATATGTCTCATATGAGAAACTTAGACTCCAATCTCCACTCTAAAATAAATTGTTAGAATTTAAAAATGAATAATATTGTAATCATACAGATATTATATGAAAGACGAAAAAAATAAGAAAACTCGATATACTCATGTTCACCAATTTGACTAGTCTGGCTTGTCTGATGTATTCATTAAATGTCTCACACACTTTACAATGATTCACACACACCAAATAATATTTTTTATAGTAACAAGAAAACCATAGATTCTATAACACGGGCTCAAATACATAAGACCTAGTACATTAGGAAAACCCAAGATCGGGTTACTAATAAATCTCTAAGCCCAATTACACTTTGCACTTGGCTTCTAGGGGCAACCTTGTCAGCTCACCGACAAGCTGGACAGTCGCTCGCTCGCCGAGGAGCGAGACCCTTGACTACTCTGTCGTAGTAGATATTAGTCGAATCTATAAAAATATGAGTCAATCCCAATATAAATTAATCCATCGGTTAGCAATTATGCAGATCAGCTTGCAATAGTTTTTTTTTTTTTTAAAAAAAAAGAAAAGATGAAAGGGGATTTTTTTTAAATTTTTTTGAAGTAAATGATGGTAACTGAAGCTGTTCACAATTATTGTACTAATGTCGTTACTTGGATTGCCACAAAAGTAATGAAATTTGAATCATGCATCATTATGGTGTTCTTTTTGTCAACCCAATCTAAATCTGGATCTGCTGGGCTAGAAGATAAATCCTTTTTTTTATAACTGTATAGTTATAAGATTGAAAATTTAGATCAAAACTGATATAACTGAAAGTAAAAGGAATTCTGTTTGTGTGTATTGCCTTGAACAAGGTTCCTAATATACAACCATGATCAACGTAATTCTAGGCTGGGATAATTACAATTACAAGATATTAGTTGCTACAAATTAGGAGAGCCAACTATACAAAAGATATGGTCAATCAATCTAAAAGATAATTATGAAAATTAACTTAAATAAATTTATATTCTATCACACCCCCACAGTCTTAGCGGGAAGTGGTCGGACGCTGAGACTGGTTCGAAAATCATCAAATAATACGCGCGGAAGCCCTTTTGTAAAAATATCTGCGAGTTGAGAACGAGACGGGACATGAAGGACACGCACCTCTCCTTTTTGTACCTTTTCACGAACAAAGTGGATGTCCAATTCAATATGTTTAGTGCGCTGATGTTGAACTGGATTCCCGAATAAATATATCGCACTAATATTATCACAGTATACCAAAGTTGCCTTTTGGATAGGACAATGAAGTTCAAGAAGAAGATTCCTAATCCAACAAGACTCAGAGACAACGTTAGCGACACCCCTATATTCAGCTTCGGCACTAGACTTGGATATTGTAGGTTGTCGCTTAGAAGACCAAGAAATGAGATTATCTCCGAGAAACACACAATAACTCGAGGTGGACCGTCTAGTATCAGGACAGCCACCCCAATCTGCATCTGTATATGACAAGATAGAGTGAATCGAAGACGGATACAAGTGCATACCATAATCAATCGTACCTTGTACATAACGAAGAATGCGTTTAAAAGACTCCATGTGTTCAATTTTCGGAGCATGCATAAATAGGCAGACCTGTTGGACTGCATAAGAAATATCTGACCGTGTGAAAGTAAGATATTGCAGAGCACCAGCCAATTGACGATATTTCGTAGGATTATCATAAGGGGCACCCGATTTTGTACTTAGCTTCCCCTTAGTGTTGACGGGTGTGGGGTAAGGTTTGCAAGCAGTCATTCCTGCCCTCTCTAATATCTCTTCGGCATATTTTTGTTGAGAGAGAAAAAGGCCATTTTTGGTACGAGTGACAGCAATACCCAGAAAATAACTCAACTGACCCAGATCTTTCATAGCAAATTCTGCACTGAGAAGAGAGATAATAGAACATCGAAGAGCATCTGAAGAAACTGTGAGTATAATGTCATCAACATACAATAAAATATATGCAATGTTAGTCCCACGATAATAAATGAAAAGTGAGTGATCTGATTTACTGTGAGTAAAACCAATAGTGGCAACAAAATCAGCAAATCGTTGATACAAGGCACGGGGAGCTTGTTTAAGACCATAAAGAGATTTACGTAACAGACAAACATGAACAGGACGAGTGGTGTCTTTAAACCCCATAGGTTGGTGCATGTAAACAGTCTCATTCAAGTTCCCGTGCAAAAATGCATTCTTAACATCTAGTTGATGAATAGGCCAAGATTTGGACAATGCAATGCTAAGAACTGTGCGAATAGTTGCCGGTTTTACAACCGGGCTAAATGTCTCTTCACAGTCAATCCCTTCTCGTTGCGACCGACCATCACCTACAAGACGGGCTTTATGCCTCTCAAAAGAACCATCAGATTTCTTTTTATGACGAAAAATCCACACGGACCGAATTATATTCACATGAGATGGACGAGGTACTAAGTCCCACGTCTTATTTTTAATTAGAGCATTATATTCATCTAACATAGCAGATTTCCAATTCGGGTCATTAAGTGCACTCACCGGGTTTCGAGGGATAGGGGAGATTTTAGGAGTTTCGGCACTTAAGGCATGGTGGTATTTTCGGTTTGGCATGAAGATTCCATGTTGACTACGAGTAGTCATTCGCTGGGCTGATGGTTGGTAGTGAGGTGTGGGCTGCAGAGGGGGGACTGCTGGGCTTGGAGAAGAGGGGGTTCTTTGTGGGGAAAGGGCAGCCTGCAAAGGAGACATTGTGAGCACAGGAGACTGGGCCGGAGATGGAGATTGAGGGAGTTAATTGTGTTGGTTTTGGGCGTCATTTTGATGCAAGTTGTGAATTTGCAATGTAGACAAACCATCCTCTAAAAAATCATATGTATGAGTATTTGGAGTATTGATTGTTGAAAATGGAAATTGAGTTTCATCAAAATGCACATGACGTGAAATGATAATTTTTCGAGCTAACAAATCATAACACTTGTACCCCCTATGATTGGAAGGATAGCCTCAAAAGACACACTGAGTTGAACGGGCTTGGAGTTTATGAATTTTGGTGGATGGAAAGAGTGGGAAGCATAAACACCCGAAAATCCGAAGATGGGAATAGGAAGGATGCGTTTGATAAAGAATTTGTGTAGGAGATTTGTTGTGACGCCCCCAAAATAGGTATACAACACCCATTCTGAGTCGCCAAATACATGGTACAGAAAGTAAACTACAACTTCAATAATACAATTGTCGTGCAAAATACGACAATACATACTGTGAGTTTAAATATAAATATTGTCTTTTGGACAATATCCACACTCAAATAAATCCTCATTACAATTATTCAAACACTATTTTACAGAAATAGTGAGGACTGCTAAAACATCTTTCTAGAACCATCACTCCATACCCCGACTAGATCCTACTATGTTCTCACCTCCTGAGAAGAAAAATGGAACAAAAAGAAAAAGGGTGAGCTCAACTAGCCCAGTAAAGAATATTATGACTAAGATAATATACAACAAATTATCGTTAGTCTTCAACAGGGAAAAATCTGATAGAATATAATCGACAGCAAGTTTTAGATCAACAACTGCAGCGAAAACAGCAAATCATTAGAAGAGTCAAGTAGAGAAAGAATTCTACTATCTTCTAAGATTTAAAAGTTCATCATCAATATTTTATGTGAAACCCCAGATTTTATGAATAAATATTTAATTTTTCTCGAAATAATTTTTTTATATTATTGTGTGGATTTGATATAATAGTTATGGGTAGTATTTATAAATTTTGTAAAGTATGCAAGTTGTCATATTATATTCGATTGGTCGGAGAATATTCTTTTTGTCGGGGAATATCCGTACGACGGTACAATTATTGGTGGACCCCACAACGGAATTATTGTCGGATTGAGAAAACGACAAAAATACTTTATAAAAATAACGGCGGAAGTTTTACCGTTGATACTGTTGAACTACTCGGTAGTAAAAGTACAGTAATACGTGTGGTTGCATAGTAGCACACGGTATTAATTATTAATGCTTATGTGAGAAGTCACTCAGTTTGATTCCATTATTGTCAGTTAATAATATGAATTATTTAGCGATAATGACGTTTTGTTTTATTCGTATTATTAACGTAATAAAGCAGAAACATCTTTTTATATAAAACAGAATACTTTATTAAAGTTATTCTATAAATAGAATATATTATATTTTATTTAAAAGATTTTTCTTTAAATATGGACCGTCAGATTAAAGTAATCAATCTGGACCGTTCATGGATTAGTTACTATGCATTCCATTTTCCTATAAATAGAAGCTCATTCCTTCATTATTTTCTTACGAATTCACTGAACTCTAGAGAGAGAAACTATAGTGAGAGACTATATAGAGATAGAAGAAAAGTTTTATAGTGTGTCCTTCGCTAGTGTGTCCTACCTAAGCCTATTTGTTGGTCAGTCATAATATCGGGATATTATGTGCTATGTTAATTTGTTAAATTAACCCTTGTTTTGAAGTTGTATTCTAGAATGATATTTGAAATACAGGAGATGAGCAATGGAGAAAATTATGATGACAGGGAAGATGGAATCTGAAATGAAAGGAAGGTATTCTCAATTCTTTGAAATACCAGGTACGTAAATTTCGGGGACGAAATTTCATAAGGAGGGGAGATTGTAAGACCCCGAATTTTATGAAATAAAAGTATTCAATTTTTCTTATAATTACTATTCAGTAAATGGTTAAATTGATAAAAGTTTAAAGTTATGAGTGAAATATGATTTTTTTTCAAAATAAGCAAGTGGTTATAAAATAATCATTGTTGTCGGGGAATATTCGTTTGGTCGTGGAATATTCTTTCTGTCGGGGAATATTCGTACGACGGCGCAGCCATTTGTGGGCCCCATAACAGAATAACTGTCGGATGAAGAAAACGACAAATTTGAGTTTTTACAAATAACGGCGTAGTTGTTACCGTTAACACTGTTGGAATACCCGGTGGTTAAAATACAGTAATACGCGTTATTGCACAGTAGCACACGGTATTGCATAGTATTTTTGAAATTATTGATTCTTACGTAAGAAAGCACTACTCAATAATTGTTACAGTAATTACTCTTCAATATTTTATTTTATTGATTCAATAATTGCTACGTTAAAATTTTATAATTGTCACTGCACAGTATTTTCCATTATCAGATCAATAATTCATATTATTTGAATAATATTATTAGATAACATTATTGGCAATGACTAGAAAGTTCTGTCTAAGGAGAGGTTTGGTCACCTAATTGCGCGCCAGTAAGGAGAAATTCTTATTGGAAAGCCCCCTCTTTTCTGGGAACGGCCTGGTTGTCATAAATGTGATTCTGTAATATTATTTGTGAATAATTAATTATTGATTCATATGATAAGAAAATATTTATTTTATGTGGATATAAATGAGGGATATATTTTTGTGGTTAAAAAATGAAAGAGTTAATGTTGAGATTTTTATCCGTATTTTTGTAGGAATGGAGGTATTAAAAATCAGGGTTTTTGAGATATTTTGCGGGGGTTATAATTTTTAATCCGACCGTTGGATCGTGGTAATTTTTGGATATGTTATACATATATAAGTTGAGTATATGCCCACAAATTTTGAACCGTTAAAAATGAACGTATGATTTATTATGAATTTTACGAGATGACTGGTTCAGAAATTGTTGAATTTTCAGAGTTTATCATTTTGGGTGGAAAATTCTAGAATTGGTGGGCCCCACTTGTGGTTGGTGAAGAAATGTACTGAATTATATTTCAAATGTGGTGGGTGGGAATAGTAGCAGGTAAAGCCATTAGGTTGCAGGTCAAACCTACCAAAATTTTCCTATAAATAGAGGGCTAAGTTAGAATTGAAAATCACACCAGAAACATAAGCTTTCTCTCTTTCTCTCTCTATATTATGAAGCATATTTTGTGAGTTTTTAGATATTTGGTGAGTTGCTATTCATCAGTGCAAGTTTCCTTCAGCATCATATCCGATATCCAGTCAGAAGTACTGCTCTTTTGAGGTAAGGGATAGTAAGGGATAGTAAGAGATTTTAAGGGTTGTTATGATTTTCAGTTTCGTAATTTTTCTGATCTTAAAAAATTCTGGAAAAATTTGAAATGATATTTTGATGAGTTTTCTTGATTGTATCCAAAAATGGTGATTTTTGGATGTATAGATTGAGAGTTATGAATTTTATGAGAAAAGACTATTTTAAAAGTAACAGCTTATAATTTCTTGTGGTTAACTCCAAAATTGATGAAATTTTTATTGGGAGTACATGTATATGAAAGGAGTATACTCTGTGAATTTCAGAATTTTTAGATAAAAGTACAATTTTTGATAAATGTCTAAATATTCGGCTATTTTGGCCATATGAAAAATAGTAAATGACTTTTAAAAATTCTGAGAAAAATATATGTTCACTATGGGACTATATTATACTAAATTCTAGAAAAGAAATATTTTTGGAACTGATTTGGTATTTTTCATAAAAATGTCCTAGTTATGAGTAAATGAATTAAATATGTTATGTGAAGTAAGAAAATTGGAAAATAGGATTTTATAGCTTGAGAATCCTATATGAGGTATATGCAGATTTTTTATGAGGGTTTTGGTTATTGGTAATGAAATCTTATGAGTTTGGTATTTTTGAATGATTAAATGCATTATTTAGTAAGTGTAAACAATTTAAATAAATTGTTTATAAGCTTAAGAAATGTTATTCTTTCAATATCATTATACCGAAATATTAGTATGGATTTTATTGTGAAATTTCTATCTTTTTGTGTCGGGATTACTATTCATGAGTTACTATTCACGAATTACTATTCACGAGTTACTATTCACGGGTACTATTCAAGACAAAATTGGTTTTTTTTTTCTAACTAAATTATAGTTGATTTATGAATATTACTCTTGAGATTAAATCTAGATGTTTTGATTATATTGATTTTACTATTATATATAACATTTTTATAACCTTGATGTTGAAATTCTCTTTCACTTGAGTGTAAAGATGGGTAGATTATTGGTATGATCATGACTAGGGTTCTCTTTGGCCTGTAGTGCAAAGTTGAATTGTGACTGGTATGATCATGACCATTGAATTTATAATTGAATATCTTAAGCTTAAGTGCAAAGGTGAATTGATCAACATGGTTATAATTATTGTTTATATAAATTCTAAAATGATTATAATTCTTTGAGATATGAATATATTTGGCCTGTAGTGCAAATATGAACTGTTGATGAATATCTTTGGCCTGTAGTGCAAAGATGATATGTTGTTGAATATCTTTGGCCTGTAGTGCAAAGATGAACTGTTGTTGAATATCTTTGGCCAGTAGTGCAAAGATAAACTGTTGACGAATATCTTTAGCCCGTAGTACAAAGATGAAATTATTAGTATGATTATGAACAAGAATTGTGATTTGGTATAACCATGATCTTTGATGTTTCAGGTAAAGACAAGTGATGAAAATTATCTTTGTCCTGGATGAGAAGAGGAATTTAGAATCATAATTATGATTATGAGTTATTTATATGATTGTGGACCAGAACTGTTGATTGATGTTACAGGGATAAAACATTGTTGGTGGATTTTTAACATGGAGAAGATAATAGACTTTATAGTCTATTTGACTCTTCTAATGGATTGCATGTAAGACCCCAACTTTTATAAATAAAGATGAATTTTCTATAAATATCATTTTTGAATATTATGGAGTTAATTTGATATAATGTTATAGTTGTGGGTAATATTTATAAATTTTGCAAAGTAAGCAAGTTGTTATAAAATATTCGTTTGGTCGGGAAATATTCTTTTTGTCGGGGAATATTCGTACGACGGCACAATCATTGGTGGACCCCACAACGGAATTATTGTCGGATTGAGAAAACGACAGAATTATCTTTCTATAAAAATAACAGCTGAGGTGTTACCGTTAAAATCGTTAAAACTGTTGAACTACTTGGTAGTAAAAGTACAGTAATACGCGTGGTTGTATAGTAGCACACGGTATTGATTATTGATGCTTACGTGAGAAGTCACTCAGCTATACTCAATTATTGCTACAGTAATTGCTGCATCATATCTCTTAAATTATTGTCATAGTATCATCTGTATAATATGTTATATTATTGAGACGTTGTGGTAAGTTTGGTTATTTTATGGGGGGCCATATGTCATCATCTAAGAGTCTCTTCGTCAATAGTAATTACCGTCGTCAATAGTAATTACCGTCGTCAATAGTATTTACCTTGGTCAATAGTAATTACCTTCGTCAATAGTATTTACCTTGGTCAATAGTAATTACCTTCGTCAATAGTATTTACCTTGGTCAATAGTATTTACCTTGGTCAATAGTAATTACCTTCGTCAATAGTATTTACCTTGGTCAATAGTAATTACTTTCGTCAATAGTAGTTGTCCCTTCAATATTACCAAGAGTCATTTGACCCTTCGTTAAGACCAAGAGCCACCCTCAGTTTTTCTATAAATAGAGGCCTAGGGCTTCATTATTTTTCACGAATTCATTCAAGCTATAGAGAGAGAAAGTATAGAGAGAATAAGAGAGAGAGAGACTAAAAGTATTCTGCTACATCACTTTTCCAATATCCAGTTCTTTTAAGGTAGGGAATATTATTTCTTTTATATTCATGAAGAGAACTTCTGTTATTCCATTCGTTATTATTCTGTTGGAATAACCAGTATACGCGGTCTACCCTATACTTGGTGACATTCTTCTATTATTCTGTTGGAACATCCTGTCTGTGTGTTTTACACCGGACCTGGTTCCGTTTATTATTCTGTTGGAACATCCTGTCTGTGTGTTTTACACCGGACCTGGTTCCGTTTTTATTATTATTCTGTTGGAACATCCTGTCTGTGTGTTTACGCCGGACCTGGTTCCATTATTTATTATTCTGTCGGAATATCCTGTCTGTGCGTTTACGCCGGACCTGGTTCCATTATTTATTATTCTGTTGGAATAACCTGTCTGTGCGGTCTATCGCATGCATGATGATTTCTTTTGTTATTCCATTCTTTATTATACTCAGTTGGTTAAGTTTTGACTTCTATACTCCATGAAATTTGTGGAATATCCTTGATAGTTGCGTTTCATCCAGTATCTTTTCAAGAAAATATTCTTCTAAGCATTCTTGAATTTTACTCCACAATGCAGTATCATGTTGACAATTTGGACGTTGTTAATTCCTGGATAAATTGATTCTTGAACTTGTTTTATTGAATTCTTATATCATTGTCATCATCCTCATGTTTATAAAATGTTGAAAGTCATCTGTGGCCTGTAGTGCATAGATGGACTTGGTATGATTATGACCAGGGATTATTCGGTATAATCATGACCGTAATGTTACAAATAATGTGGTAAAAGTCCTCATTGGCCCGTAGTGCATTGATGGACAGTTGTTGGCATGAGCATGACCATTAATGAATACACGAATATCCTTGGCCGTAGTGCAGGGGTGATTCGATGATGTGGATTATTTTATTAAGCTGAGTCTCAGCGATTACAGTGTTGAAAAACTTTGTAAATCATAAAAGATAGTAGAGTTTATTTTCTACTTGACTCTTTTAATGGATTGCTTGTTCCGCTACAGTTAAACTTGATGTCTATTATATTTTATCAGTTTAACATTGTTGAAGGCTAATGATAATTTATTCTGCATTATCTTAGTCATAATATTTCTTACTGGGCTAGTTGAGCTCACCCTTTCTTTCACTGTTCTCTTCAGGAAATGAGAACGTAGCTGGGACAAGTCGGGGTACGGAGTGATGGTCCGAATGATAGTATTAGTTAGTAGTCCTCACTATTCTATGTAATGGTGTGTTAATAAATGTAATGAGGACTCCTTTTGAGTATGAATACTCTCTAGAAGATAATATTTGTATTCAAACTCACAGTTTATGTTTTGTCGTATTGTACACGACAGATGTATTAATCAGTTGTATTTGTATTCTGTACTATGTATCTGACGACCCAAGATGGGTGATGTATACCTAATTTTGGGGGCGTCACATTGCATGTTCCGCTGCAACTATGGTTGAAATTTTTTATCATCTACCATATGTTCTAAATCTCTGATTTATTATTGATGAAGACTATTGATAATTTATTTATCTTTAGTCATGATATTCTTTACTGGGCTAGTTGTGCTCACCCTTCTATTTCACAATTCCTTTCAGGTAATAAGAGTGTAGCTGGGTCGAGCGGGGGTAACAAGGGAATAGAACGGTGGTCATCATTTAGTAGTTATATTTGGTGAAGAAAATAGGGTGAGGCGAACCCAACGTTGGAAGGGTGTTTTGTTACTATCATACAAGATGTCTAATGACATACAACCTCGTGTCATCATAAGACAGGGTTGTGCTCATCCACTTGCTGAGTATATCTATGGGCACTACCTATATAATCTTGGTGTTTGTTTGAAGTATAATTCTCAATTAGAGACAGTGGAGATAATGATAAGTCAAGAGAAGACTCACCATTGGGAAGAATATGATAGTAATCTTCTCGTTTTTCTTTGGGGTCTATTGGGTCAACCAAGGATAATTCTGTGGCCATATGATATCTATCATAACCTAGACGCGTGGCCTCCCATGTACGAAGGTTTCCTTGAGCATTTCCCAAAGATTTTAATTTCTAAAATAGTTTTTGACTATACCTTTATGTAAGGTGTTATTGTGAGGTGATGTCCACGGTTGGAACATGAGTCACATTTGGTATATATTTGTATCCAAACTCACAGCATATGTGTTGTTGTATTTTGCACGACAATTGTTGTAATAAAGTTCTAGTTGTTTTCTGTACCATGTATTTGACGACTCAGAATGGGTTGGATGGAATGGACCTATTTTGGAGTTGTCACAGTTGGGGTCTTACAACCTCCCCTCCTTATGAAATTTCGTCCTCGAAATTGACGTACGTACCTGATGTTTCAAAAAGGTGAGGATATCTCGCTTTCATTTCTGATTCCAACTCCCAGGTCATTTCTTCAATAGCATGGTTTCTCCACAAAACCTTAACTTGTGGTATAACCTTCGTGCATAGGACATGCTCTTTCCTATCCAAGATCTTAACAGGTACCTCCTCATACGTTAAATCTTCAGCTATCTCGTCTGGTTCTAACTCAATAATGTGGTTCGGGTCTTTAACATATTTACGAAGCATAGATATGTGAAAAATATTATGAACACGAGACATGCTTGGAGGTAATGCGAGTCTATATGCCACATTTCCTATTCGCTCAAGAATCTCAAATAGACCAACAAATCTTGGATTGCGTTTTCCTCTCTTTTCAAATCTTGTAACTCCCTTCCATGGTGCAACACGTAACAATACATGATCCCCAATATTAAATTCCACGTCCTTCCGATGAAGATCCGCATAACTCTTTTGTCGATCCTGTGCCGTTTGTATACGTTGTCGAATCGTTTGGATCTTCTCTGTAGTAATGCGTACCAACTCTGGTCCTAACAATGTTGCTTCACCCACCTCGTCCCAGCATATTGGAGAACGATATTTTCTTCCATACAACGCCTCGAATGGAGCCACACCTATGCTCGCCTGATAACTGTTGTTGTAGGAGAATTCCACCAATGGTAGGTACTTATCCCAACTCCCTTTGAGATCTAGGACACAAAGTCTTAATAGATCTTCAAGAGTTTGAATAGTCCTCTCTGATTGTCCGTCCGTTTGAGGATGGTATGCCGAACTGAATCGTAAATCCGTGCCCATAGCTTTCTGCAAGCTAACCCAAAATCGTGAAGTGAATCTTGGGTCACGATCCGAAACTATGGATACTGGCATGCCATGCAATCTCACAATCTTGTTCACGTACATACTAGCAAGACGTTCAAGGGAATAAGTCTCACGTATCGGCAAGAAATGAGCGGACTTGGTTAATCTATCAACAATAACCCAAATCGCATCTATGCCTTGAGAAACCTTAGGAAGACCCGTAACAAAATCCATAGTAATGTGTTCCCACTTCCATTTCGGGATCTCAAGTGGTTGCAATGGACCCTTTGGCACTTGATGCTCCGCCTTTACACGTTGACAAGTTAAACACCTCGAGATAAACTCCGCGATCTCTCTTTTCATATTGCTCCACCAAAATGTATGTCGAAGATCGTGATACATTTTTGTACTCCCAGGATGGATTGCAAACGGTGTGTTTTGTGCCTCCATCATTATTCTATGCTTCAAGTCAAAATCGTTAGGAACACAAAGTCTGGAGTTGACTCGAAGTATTCCTTCTTCATCGATTCTTGCTTCTGGAATAACACCTTCTTGCACTTTCTTCTTCATACGCATCAGCTCTATGTCCGTAGCTTGAGCAGCTTTAACTTTATCGATTAAAGTCGGTTCTACTCGTATATTTGATATCATCATGTGGGTACTTGGAGCCTTCATCTCTATCTCCATCCTTTGCAAGTCATACAAAACGGGCCTTTGTATTAACAACATTGCACTCGTACCCGCATATGATCTTTTACTCAATGCGTCAGCTACTACGTTTGCTTTTCCAGGATGATATTGGATGGTATGATCGTAATCTTTCAATAGCTCGAGCCAACGTCGCTGCCGCATGTTGAGTTCCTTTTGGGTGAAAAAATATTTGAGGCTTTTATGATCTGTATAGATCTCCACTTTCTCCCCATACAGGTAGTGTCTCCAGATCTTCAACGCAAAAACGACTGCTGCCAATTCCAAATCATGAGTAGGATAATTCCTCTCATATTCTTTGAGTTGTCGTGAGGCATAGGCTATAACTTTCCCATGTTGCATGAGAACACATCCTAACACTTTGCCTGAAGCATCGTGGTGTGCTGTCGCAGACAACCAAAAATAAAACCTTACTGCGAAAAATAATTATGTAGTAGTGCAAGTAAGAGTCGATCCCACAGAGACTGATTAATCTACTTTTATATACTTTGTATTCCAAAAGGGGAAATTTTTTTGAATGTTGTAAATTAAAATAACTAATGTATAAAATACTATAACGAATTAAATCAAGAAAACAAATCTTGGGTTAAGTCAACTTCCACCTTAGAAACATACACTAATCATTGACTCAAGCATACACAATTAATACTTTGAATATTCATCGTTAGAATCTCTTCTATGTCTTTCCTTAATTTTAGTTAGATAGAAACAAGCGAACTAAATAACCCTAACTACTAAACAAATTCAGACAAGCGCTAAAAGTTTAATCTAGTAGAAGCTTTAAGAATTAAAAAAATCGATGAAGCTAAATAACACAAGCACAAGCGGAAGCATTCAATTTAGTTGAATATTATTCCTAAAATATAATAATCTCATGATCTGCAGTCAATTATTAATGTTAGTTGCTTCGCAAATTAGAGTGACCAAACAATTACAGATTTGATATCTAATTTAGCAGTAGATTTCAATGAATAGTAAACTAGTATGCATCCTAGCAATTAAACACATCAATCATATAATTCAAGCACAGAATAATAATCAATACGCATAATATTAATTGAACAAATAAAATCAATTAGATCTCACAGTGTATTTAATCCAAGGCTTCCGTCTCCTTAATCCAAGAACAAAAGCTTAGCCGCACATGGCTATGAAAATACTAAAAATTATAAAGAGGAGTATTTTATTTTAATAGATGAGATGATAGATATGAGATCCCAAGCCCCCTATTTATAACATTAAAATAACAACCCTAATTATGCCCTAGCTGCTGTTTAAATCTGTTTCGCAGAAGGAGAAAGGCTCGACTCTATCGCCTACCCGCTAGGGCGGGTTAGTGTACTGTCCGGACCTGCTTCCCCTTTAATTCATAAGTGCTGCATTAGTGGGCCCATGAATTATCCCTTATTTCGTGAGCTGCTACTGGACGACATATTCAAGCTGCTGAATCGAACTTATATGGATTACCAATGATTAGGAACGTGCACATGAACCCATATAATTTTCCTTCTCCTAATTTGGAATGAGCTGCTGCGTGGCCCACTCCTTTCGCAAGCACGTGAACTCATTTATTTTGCCAAGCACTTGATCTGCTCAATTTGTAATGCATGCTTGCTAGATTCGTGGCCCACTTAATGAGTTGCTTCAACCTTAAATTCTTGCATTCCTTTTATTAAGCTGCTGGTCCGTGGCCCATGTGATTTGCCAGCTTCTAGACCCAACCGTTAGCCTCTACGTGGACTTGACTTCTTGGTCATGCTGATCCGTTAGCTGCTCAACCTCATTTGTCCGCTGACTTTATTCCTTTAATTGCTTTTCTACTTCCCTTTTCCACTAGCTAAACCGTGGGCTGCTCCAACGTGCCTAAAATAAAAATATAAGATAAATGAATATATTTAGGTATAAAATAAATATAAAAGATTAAGTATTAAGGGAATAAAATATAACATATTTCATTCTCATCACATCGCTGTAGATAACAAATCCATCCGAACCAGATGGTATTGTCAAAACAGGTGCCGAAATGAGTCTCCTCTTGAGTTCTTGAAAACTCTTCTCACATTCCTCACTCCATACGAATTTTGTATCTTTCTGAGTCAGCTAAGTTAACGGAGTAGCGATTCGAGAAAATCCTTCCACGAATCTCCGATAGTAACCAACTAAGCCCAGAAAGCTACGTACTTCGATTACTGACTTAGGTTGCTCGCAACTGTGACTCATATCCCAATCTTGGATAGCACGTCACAATGACACCTATCAGTTTACTACCGCACGAATATGGCGTCCCCTACGGAGAGTCTGGATTCAGTGCATTCCACAAAGGAAGTCACCAGATAAAGGCTCGGGTACAAACTTCTACAGTAAGGTTTTTAACTCCTGAAGTTCAATAGGAGTCATTCGATATGAGATTTTAGAAGTGAGTTTTGTACCAGATTCAAAGATGACACAAAATTCAATATCACGCGTAGACCAAGAAATTCTTCAGGAAATACGTCAGGGATTTACTAATAATAGAAATATCATTCAAATCTGACGTATTTTTGTTCAAGTCCATAACATAGGCTAAGAAAATTTGACATTCGTTTTTCAATAAACAATTGGCTTTATGACTTAATATGAAAGTGTTTGAATTCAAATGGTTTAGTTGCTTGAATTCGAATAACAGGTTGCTTAGGAATATGAAAACTAACAACCTTACGAAAGCAATCAATTTGGCATGATGAGTAGTTAACCAATCGATCCCTAAAATCACATCAAAAGCAAGTATCTTTAAAGAGATAAGGTCAACAGGTAATGTGATGGTGCCAACTTGGATCAAACAAGATTTATAAACAGTGGATGTAACGAAAGTTTCTCCTAACGGAGTTTCAACAGATAAGTCAAAATCTAATTTCCTCCGGAGTCAAGTTTAAACGTTGAGTATAAGCAGGAGAGATAAATGAATGGGTAGAACCGGTATCTAATAAGGTATAAACTTCGTAAGAATTTATAATTAACTAACCCGTGCTAACTTCGTTCGGGTTCCTCGCATTCTGACCAGTCACGAAAAATGCTCTTCCAGGAACCGTTGACTTTGACTTTTCTGGGATAGCTTTTTGAGTCACCATCCCCGCTGAACTTGGTTTTGCTACAGAACACTCTCGAGCTATATGACCCTCCTTTCCACAGTTATAACATACCTTGGATTGTTGTGGGCAGTTTGGGCTGATATGTCCCTCTTTCCCACATTTGCAACATACGACCGGTGGTCGTTCTCCTCCCCTAGAAACAGTTGATGTTTGTGCTGACATCTTCACGTTATCATTGTTGTACCTTCTCTTCTTGAAATCTCCTCCCGACTCGCTCCTTTTATTATCACGACCACGATTACCACCAGAGTGGTTACCGCTTTTGTCTGTATTTTTCCCTCCACGCTGGTTCTCATCGCTCCGATGACTGCTGTCACCAGTATGACCCTGGTTGTGGTCCCTCGGTTGAACATACTCATTATCTCGCTCTAATAATTGAGCCCTGTTTACAATATCTGAATATAAAGAAAATTTATGAGAGATAAGATATTGCCGAATCTCGAGTTTTAAACCTCTCAGAAACATCATTGTCATTCGTTTCTCATTTTCGACCAAATGAGGTGCAAACCTGGATAACTCTGCAAACTTCGCCTCGTACTGGGACACCGTCATGTTATTTTGTTTCAGTCTAATAAACTCTACCTCCTTCATATGACGAATACTTTCAGGAAAGTACTTGTCATTAAACAGTTTTTGAAATGTTTCCCAGGACATGTTAAGTGCGTCAGACTGGGTACGCTTCACAGACTCCCACCAGTAGTCTGCCTCACCGCGGAACATAAAGGTGGCGAATGGAACCTTCTGTTCCTCCGTGCATCCCAAGATATCGAATATCTTGGTAATTTGCTTGACTCACGTTTCCGCCATGATCGGATCCGGCTTTCCCTTAAATTCGGGTGGTCCCAATTCTTTGAACTGCTTGGCTGTGATAAATCGCGCGTTGTTTTCATTTTCACCCGTATTCTGCACACGAGTCTCCCTCGTCTGACTTTGCATGAACTGTAAAAAGCTCCTAAACATTCCATCATTCATCGTTTGCTCAGTAACGTTGTTTACAGGAGGAATATTACCTTCCTGTTGCACATTCCCCTGGGTGGTGATCAAAGGTGTCTCCACGGTCTGATTTACTCCATTATTAACGTTCTCAGCTGCCATTCTTAAATACTGCCATAAAACAAGGGTTAATAGTCATGTCATATATTATCCCTATACTCTGACCGACCAAATAAACTTAGTCAGGTCATACTAGCGAAAGAATTTCCCGTCTCTCCCCTCCTAGTTCTTGTTTCACATCTCAGTCAGGGATCATATCCCTAAGCTCTGATACCAACTGTGAAGCCCCCAAAATAGGTATACAACACCCATTCTGAGTCGCCAAATACATGGTACAGAAAGCAAACTACAACTTCAATAATACAATTGTCGTGCAAAATACGACAACACATACTGTGAGTTTAAATACAAATATTGTCTTCTGGATAATATCCACACTCAAATAAATCCTCATTACAATTATTCAAACACTATTTTACAGAAATAGTGAGGACTGCTAAAACATCTTTCTAGAACCATCACTCCATACCCCGACTAGATCCTGCTATGTTCTCACCTCCTGAGAAGAAAAATGGAACAAAAAGAAAAAGGGTGAGCTCAACTAGCCCAGTAAAGAATATTATGACTAAGATAATATACAAAAAATTATCGTTAGTCTTCAACAGGGAAAAATCTGATAGAATATAATCGACAGCAAGTTTTAGATCAACAACTGCAGCGGAAATAGCAAACCATTAGAAGAGTCAAGTAGAGAAAGAATTCTACTATCTTCTAAGATTTAAAAGTCCATCATCAATATTTTATCCCTGTAACATCAATTAATAATCATCTTTATTCAAATATTCATCTTTGCACTACAGGCCAAAGATATTCATTTGTATCACCTGTCAGTCATGTTCATCTCAACACCTGTTCATCTTTGTACTACAGGCCAAAGATATTCATCAAGTAATCATACATCTTTGCACTACAGGCCAAAGATATTCAGTAATATCATCATTTAAGACTGAGGATGATGAAAAATATCTTAAAGAGAACGAATCCAGTGAGACAGAAGGACAAATATTAGGGATTCGTATAACAGTTTATCCAAGATCAATAATACTTCATAATAATCAATTGTGAAGCAGAATTCAAAAATAAAGATCAAAACATGGATACAATCAAAGATAGTAACCATAATAGACATCTTGGACAAAAAGAGAAAATTCTTATTTTTCGGTGAATAGTGCCGTATTCGTGAATAGTATCGTATACGTGAATAATGTCGTATACGTGAATAGTAACCCCTGACACAACAAATTCTAAATTTGATAAAAACTCATATCAATATTTCAGCATAATGATATTGAAGAAAATAATATCATTAAGAAGAAAATAATATCCCTTACTTCAAAATATCAGTACTTCTAGTCGGAATACCGGTATAAGGCTGAAAGAAACTTGTACTGATGAATAGAAACTCTCAAAGTATCTAAATACTCACAAAATACACTCAATAATCTAGAGGGAGAAAGAGAGAAAACGTGTTTCTGGTGTGATTTTCAATTCTAACTTAGCCCTCTATTTATAGGAAAAGTTTAGTAGGCTTGACCTGCAACCTGATGGCTTTACCTGCTACTATTTCCACCCACCACATTTGAAATATAATTCAGCACATTTCTTCACTAACCACAAGTGGGGCCCACCAATTCTAGAATTTTCCATCAAAATGATAAACTCTGAAAATTCAACAATTTCTGCACCAGTCATCTTGTAAAATTCATAATAAATTATACGTACATTTTTAACGGTTCAAAATTTGTGGGCATATACTCAACTTATATATGTATAACATATCCAAAAATTACCACGATCCAACGGTCGGATTAAAAATTATAACCCCCGCAAAATATCTCAAAAACCCTGATTTTTAATACCTCCATTCCGATAAAAATATGGATAAAAACCTCAACATTAATTCCTTCATTCTTAACCACAAAAATATATCCCTCATTTATATCCACATAAAATAAATATTTCCTTATCATATGAATCAATAATTAATTATTCACAAATAATATTACAAAATCACATTTATGACAACCAGGCCGTTCTCAGGAAAGAGGGGGCTTTCCAATAAGGATTTCTCCTTACTGGCGCGCAATTAGATGACCAAACCTCTCCTTAGACAGAACTTTCTAGACATTGTCAATAATGTTATCTAATAATATTATTCAAATAATATGAATTATTGATCTGATAAAGAAAAATACTGTGCAGCAACAATTATTGAAACAACAATAATATAAAATATCAACGCAACAATTATTGAATCAATAAAATAAAATATTGAACAATAACTACTGTAACAATTATTGAGTAGTGCCTTCTTACGTAAGAATCAATAATTGGTGCAATACCGTGTGCTACTGTATTTTAACCACCGGGTATTCCAACAGTATTAACGGTAACAACTACGCCGTTATTTATAAACAACTTATACTTGTCGTTTTCTTCATCCAATCGCTTTTCGTTATGGGGCCCACACAAGGCTGCGCCGTCGTACGAATATTCCCCGACAGCAAGAATATTCCACGACCAAACGAATATTCCCCGACAAAATGAATATTTTATAACCACTTGCTTATTTTGTAAAATTTGCACATTTCACCCATAACCAAAGTATTATATCAAATTAACCCCTTATTATTCACAATAATATTTAGAGAAAATTTTATTTTATTCATTAATAAGTTGGGGTCTTACATTTGTAGCCTAAAACCTTTGTGGGAAGGATGTTTAGAAGGTAAGTAGCCATTTGTAGAGCGTGGTGCCAAAAGGAGGGAGGCATAGATGAATGGGCAAGCAGAGTACGGACAATATTATTTATGGATTTTATTTTTCGTTCTGCTTTTCCGTTTTGAGGAGAAGTGTGAGAACAAGAAAAACGGAATGGCATGCCATTTTGTTCACAAAATTTATGAAAGGGGCCATTATCGTACTCACGACCATGATCACACTGAAATGATTTTATTTCTCTTTCAAATTGGGTTTTTATGAATGCTCAAAAAGAAAGAAAAATGTTGTGAACCTGTGATTTTTGAGACAAAGAAAAAGTCCACAAAAAATTAGTATAATCATCAAGAAATAATGCATAATAACGATGGCCGGATGAGCTAAGAATAGGTGACGTCCATAAATCGCTATGAACAATATCAAAAGGCATAGTAGTGAAAGATAAAGAATCATAAAAAGGCAATTTAACAAACTTCTCAAGGGGACAAGATGAACAACGAAAGTTACGGGCTTTATTACAACTAATAAAATTGTTTTTGCTAAGATTACTAAAAATTACATCTCCCGGATGACCTAGACGGGAGTGCCAAATACTAGGAGAAGGATTGTAAAAGCAGAAGGTGCTGAAGATGAAATAGCCCGATTTTTGATGGTGAAAGGGTAGAGCTCTCCCGTGCTCTCACATCTCAGAAGTTTGCTCCCCGTTTGTAGGTCCTTCACAAAAAATCCAAATGGGTCAAATTCAACGAAAACCATATTATCGTTAGTAAATTTACGTACCGAAATATGGTTTTTAATCAGGTTAGGAGCATGTTAAACATTTTTGAGGTGTAATGGTTGATCTGAATTGGTAAGGGAGGTATTACCATAACCATAAATTGGAATCACACTACCGTTACCAACAATTATTCCATTAGTTTTGCTCAAATTAAAATAAGGCGTGAGAATACCTGGATTAGTGGTCATGTGAGACGTCGCTCCAGTGTCCATATACTAATTTTCGTCTGGCTGGTTCAAAGAGAGAGTGTGCATGGCTTGATCAATGTCAGTTGGAGCATAAACACTTGGAGCCGGAGTTGCGGTGTAGAACGATTGAGAAGGGCGAGCACCCAAGACACCCTGCTGCTTTGCCGCCATTGATGGACGGACACCCCAAGGTGCGGTGGGATAAGGACACGATGGGGTGGCCCACGGCTGAGGGACCCACCCGGCCCAAGGTGGGAAATTCCAGGCCTGCTGCTGCTGCTGCTGTGGAGGCCGCTGCTGGTTGCGATTGTCGCCACCACGGCCACCGCGGGTCTGATGGTTGCGGTGGTTGTTTCCACTGCGATTTTTGCCATTGTTCTTCCTACCCTTATTGTGTGAAAACCTGTTCTGACCTGTCTCCTGTTGCTGTCCATTATTGTTCAAATTATCAGTTTTGGAATTCATGAAAAAAGCAGAGGTCGAACCTGATTCGAGCTTGGCTCGTTCGGCCTTGGTGGTTTCATCCAGAAGCAACATCGACCGTACTTGAGTGAACGTCGGTAGAGGTTTCATGTTCTAAACCACCGTCACAAAACCGTCATATGCCTCGGTCAAGCCAGTGAGAAGACGCAGCACCATTCTTTGGTCAGAGACCTTGGCGACGACGTTGGCCAACTGATCGGCCAGCACCTTAAGGCGGCGAGTGAACGCCTGTGCATTAGGAAAGTCACGCAAATTAGTGGTTGCGAACTCTGTCTCGAGATGGATGGCCTGAGAAATCTTATTATCCTGGAACAATTCTACCAAACGGTTCCAAGCATCAGCAGCCGTGTCGTCGGGATCAATGATGGTGTTAAGGAGATCCTCGGAGATGGTTCCATAAATCCATTGACGAACAATGTTGTCAACGCGATCCCAATGAGCCTTTTCGGCCAGAAGTGTAGCCTCGATTTTTGTAGAGGCCGGAGTTATCGCATTATCAGCGACCGGTGGTGGCACGATGTGCTCGTAGGTGAGCGTGACTTTAGCATGGATTGTGAATAAAATCTTCCAATTAGTGTATTTGGCAAACTCGTAATCCAGTGTGAGGGGAATGACTGTTTTGATGTTTGTTATGGTGGTGGCGGGATGAAACTTTTCAGCAATTGATGAAAAATAAGATATGACGATGAAGAAGAAGAAGAAAAGGAAGAGGAAGGAGGAGAGGTTGCTTTTCTATGGCTCTGATACCATGAAAGTAAAAGGAATTCTGTTTGTGTGTATTGCCTTGAACAAGGTTCCTAATATACAACCATGATGAACGTAATTTTAGGCTAGGATAATTACAATTACAAGATATTAGTTGCTACAAATTAGGAGAGCCAACTATACAAAAGATATGGTCAATCAATCTAAAAGATAATTATGAAAATTAACTTAAATAAATTTATATTCTATCAGTAACTTCCTGAATTAAATAGTATTAGAAAACAGAAAAATTGAATTGTCATGAAATTGAAGATTTTTAGGATCAAATTCATTTAAAAACAGGATCTGATTTACAATACAACAGCACAATCTCAATCAACAGCTAACGTCGTACTTCATGGGGGCATGGTGGGTATGTTAAAGTACAAATTTTAAAATATATCTAATATTTATACTCCTCTGTTCCACCAAATAAGTTTTACTTTTCTTGCAAATTTATTAAATTTCAAAATTGTTAATATTTTAAACTACTTAAAAAGTATTATCAAGTGCAAAATTTTTGTCTTAAAAATTAAAACATTAAAACTTGAATATTAGAGTTTGGAAAAACTAATAAGGAACTCAAAATTAGATCTTTTTATGGAATCCAAAGATTATTAATTATAAGAAAAATGATATTTTCACATGTAATTTTGATATTTTCACATAACATGAGTATACAGTGAGTCTCACCTTCATATGAGAAGAAACTATATAAAAATATCAAAAATATATGCGAAAACAGCGTTCCCCTTAATTATACTCCCTCCGTTCCTAAAAGATTATCGTTTTAGAAGAAAAATATTGTTTCAAAATGTTTGTCGTTTACAACTTTCGAGGAGAATAAATTATTTACTTTCTTATATTACCCATACCTTCTCTCATTGTCCCAATAAATTCTCTCCCTTGTATTTATAATTTTTAACTTCCTATAAAGGGGTAGTGATGGAATTTCAAACAAATTTTACTTGGTAAATGATACTGTACTTTCTTAATCCATGTGTAAAAACCTTAAATGATACTCCCTCCGTCCCATATTATCTGCTGTTTTAGCAAAAAAAATTTATCCCACAATATCTGTTTTTTCAAGATTTTAATGCATTTTTTTCCTTTGTTTTCCAAGTTTGTCCCTTTACCCTAATTAATGATAGTCATTACTCTCATTCATGCATCTCCTCTTTTTAAGCATGCATCTTTTTATATTCCTACCAATAAGAATTCATGCGCAGAAAACAAAAAAGTCAATACATAAGGGTATTTTAGTATATTTATCACATATATTGGTATGTGTGTGAAATTTTAGAAAAACAGATAATTTAGGACGGAGAGAGTAATCTTTTAAGAACGGAGATAGTAATAATATTTTCGGCATTCAAGTGATATATAGGTTTCTGCATGTACATCGATTTTGGGACCGTAATCAAGGCAAAAGAAGACCAAACTGCAGATGGGTGTCCCAGAATGATTTGTAGACCTCGGTGCAGGTGGTTTTAACTTGTAATCATAAACCATCATTCATGTTATGGGGATACTAGTGTCTAGTACCATAACTCACTAGTTGATGGACTTGGCCGTTTACTTAATTTCTGCTAACCCTTAACAATTAGCATTACCCAAAAAAGAAATACAATCCCTTGATAAAAAATGAACTTATACTTTTATTTTCCAAAAGATGTATATATATAAATGCACATGCATTTCTAGGGGAGCAAAACAACCCAAAAACTATTTTTTCAACATATCACCACAACCACCACCCCATACTCGGCTGCAACATAGAGAGGAGAGAGAGAGTTAGCATGGAGGCAAGGAAGAAACAAAGAAGAAGGAAGGAAGAAAAACTTGGATCTTGGAGGAAACAAAGAAAAAATCAAGTAAATGTAATACCTAAAACATCTCTGTGTAATTTTCTTGTGAAAGTCTTGAATTTATGTTTATAAAAATGGAATATACATGTATGAGTCTAAATATGTTGGATCATGGTTGAGAACACCATCAATCACAGAGAAATTTCATTGGAGTAAAAGAAAGAACAAAGGAACCTAAGCTAAATTAGTCTTAAATTTACAAATTCTGACTCGAAATGGTAAATGACATAATTTTTTGTGTATATTGAATTTTTGAGTGAGGTTTATGTTGTTGGATAGATTTATGAGTTAGCTAAATTTCGGCAGTGGTTTAAGGTTAAAATTTATTTTTGGTTAATTTTCTATCAAAACTCGAACATTTTGATCCTATTTTTGTGCAGACTGCTTTGGACACTTAACTTGCTTGAAAAATTTCAAGCCTCTCGCGTGTGATACCTAGAGGTATAAGGAAGGCCATGTCCAAAAATGAACAAAAGTTGACTTAAGATGAATGAGATATGACCAAAACAAAAGCGAGAAGTTTAAAATTAAAACTACGATAACTTAAGTTGTACAACTCGGATTGGGCTGAAATTTTGGTTGAAAGCTAAAGTAGATGCAGAGTAGATTCTGGCCAAATTAAATTATTTTTGGACATAATCTCGAATATTTTTAAATGTTAATTTTTGGATGAAAAAAAACTAGCCCAAAATAAATACTAAACATACTTGGAAAAATCTAGAAAAATAAAAAATGATTAAGTTACCTAAGAGGGGGCCAGAAGGAAAAATAATAATAAAATGGTTAAAAGGGGTTTAATGAAGAAGATGAGATTTAAAAAATTACGAAAAATAAATTTTAAGGTTGCCGGAAAGCGCATAGAGCAGTTTGCCAATAAATATGCGGTAAAACATGACACGTGGGTTAGAGTAAGGGTAAAATGATCATTTTAACCATAAAATTATAAAAATGAAATTATGTTGGTACTCGAGAATGAATTATGATAACTGAAATTACCGAAATAGAATTATAAAAAGTCATCGGCCGTAACTATTAAAGGTGATAAAACATTTAATTATGTCAATTATTATGAATGATGTAGGAAACCTTTTGGAAATGAAAAACGACGTTGATAAAGGAAGTACCCTTGAATCAGAAAAGTTACATAACCTATCGTAAGTTCTTTAAATTTATTGCAAGTTTCCTAGCTTATTCTAGTTGAAGCTTGTATGCCAATTTCCTTAATTTATGCAAATTTATTATTCGATACAAGTTCCTTGTTATATGATGATTTTCTGAGTTATACGTTCCCACACTTATGTACTTCTATAGATTGTTCATTTATTGAACTGTGATTGATCATGTAATTCATGAATTGTTTTGGGTTACTAGTCTTGTGTCTTGTGTTTTGGCTAGACAAAATATATGTGATGATGGAATTGATAATAATTTCTTTGGAGGTAATTGAATCTAATCCAAATTGCATTGGTGCAGATTATAAGTCTAAATGTCTAATACTGAGTGTGAACAACCCTGATTAAGGGAATATATATGTCGGGTAACCGACTTGACGCTTTAAGCGTGAAAGAATAGTTATGCATAACATGTGGTACGATAGGTTGATCCCATATGGTACTAGTAAAGATTTAGGGATGTTATTGTTCTGATCACCTAATAATACCCTAGTGAAAAGTTTTTCAGTTTATGTGATAGCTAAACGTTGTAAAGAGTTTGCAATCTTTGTGATCGTTAAACGTCATGTAAAGAGTTCATGGTCTCTACAACCACTCTGTTAGCTCTCTAAAATATTGAGATTCTCACGAATAAATATGTGATAAGATTTCATTGACATTAAAATTTAAAGCTAAATGTTTTCTGATACTATGTTGTGAAAGTATTACAGAAATCTTAAGATTTTTTCTAAATCATCAATTTTAAAATTATCTGTTCATACTCGAGCTTTTGATTCTAAATTTTTTAAAACTTGTTGAATAAATTTGTTGTTCACTCTTGCAAAAATCTTATATATTTTGCCGTTAGAGTTGAAGTACCCGAAGGGTCAGAGAAGAGAAAGCTAAAGAAAGAATAAAGGATTATAATGTAATAGAATGATATTATGTTATAATATTGAGATTGTATTATTATTTGTAATAGTGAAGTGAGGTTGAGAGAACTTGAGAAGAATGTATAAGACATTTATAATTATTGTTTTGTCTTTTGATTTATGTTATTAGATAGATGTAATGAATGAGATGAATAGTGAACACTAGATCTGTTGTACAAGCACATGAATTTGGGGGCGTCACACGGCCAGTCTCAACTCTACTAAATTTGACTCGAACTCATCACACGAGTTTAGTTTGAATAAACTCCTTTGCCCGTTTAACTCATTCAAGTTTTACAAGTAAATATTTGTAATTTGTGGTGTTTTTTATTTTATAAATTACAATTTGACAATTATATGTATTAAAATGAAATGAATCCATATCACTTTTAAATTCAAAAATTGTGGTTAAATGGATTAAAAAGTTAAAATCTTCTCTCTCTTTTTTTTTTAATATAATGGGGGAGTATTATATTTTGAGGTTAAAAGAGCATAACATGACTTTAGAAAAAGTGTATTTTGAAATATTGTGAAAAAGCAATTGTCGGCCTGATTATTAGTTTTCGGCCATAATCACTTAAAAATCAGTCATAAAAAATTGAAACAAATTGTCCTAAATTGTGGGCCTAATAAGAAACAAATTCGATTTACAAAGGCCCAAGTCGATTCATCCCAACTTTCTAATGGTGTCTAGTAAGACCCGTATGCTTGCCAGGCATAGAAATCGAAGACAGAAAATCTCGAGCTGAAGAAGCGGCAGCACCACCACCACCGGCCACTGGGAGACAAAAATGGACGTGACAATGGCGGAACCAGGTGAAATATTGCCGGAGCGCAAGATAGACAATTCGGTGTATGATATGTTGCAAAAGAGCAAGCTTTCTGTTGAGGAAATCGTCGCCAAGATGCTGTCTATTAAGAAAGAAGGCCACTCCAAATCTCAACTCCGTGAACTCGTTACTAACATGTTCCTCAATTTCGTTTCTCTCCGTCAGGTTCCTCTTCTCTCTCTATCGTTCACACACAACACACTAATGTCACATTTTTGAAACTTCAGTTCGTCTTTTTTCTTCAATTAGGGCTATATTTTATGTAGGGTTCGTGTCTGTATAAGTGTATATGACATGTATGCTTGAATTACTATAGTTTATTTGGAAATTAGTTTAGGGCATTCTGTTTGGCCTATAAATCTGTAATTTTTGATTGGAAAAACGATTTAGTGATGTTTCCATGCTGCCATTGAGGAAATAGGTGAAATTCTCTGGGTGAAGAGTACAACTCTAAGTCCGTATATTATTATTTTGGCTTTAAATTGTTATTACTTGGTTAAAGTCGTAGTTTTATTAGTTTTTCTAGCTATGTAAGTGTAATCTTGTAATTTCAATTAAGTTGAATTATTCCAGGAAAGGTTTGTGCTTTGGGTTGTGTGCGACGCTGCTATGATTGCAATGTCACGGATTCTTTGCAAGGGTGAAGCATACTTGGTCTTCCACTTCACTCGCTGAAGCTCTTACTCCTATTATATTTTATTGGAAGTAAATTTGACAAATTAGAATGTTAGTCCATAGACAAAGAACACTAATTATGGACATCCCGGAAAGGAAAAGCGAGATTTTTTCTATATTGTTACTGGTCTCTAATAAACTCTTGCTCCGCTATGCATTCCCCATCTAATCCCATGGAATGATGTTTCTCATCTTTTTCCAAGAGGGTACCAATTATGTTATGTTCTTTGACATTTCCTTTTATCAACCTTCCTGATATCAAAAATGCAGGCTGATGATTCATGACCACAACTGAATCCTGAGATTTATGACATCTTCTTTGTTCCATTTTTAGGCAAGTCTGAAGTATATCAACTAGTTATGCTTAGAAAACTCATTTGGCTTAAACAATCTCTTGCAGGCAAACCGTTCCATCTTGATCCAAGAAGATCATGTGAAACAAGAGACAGAGCATGCAAAAGCACCTGTAGACTTCACAACCCTGCAGCTCCAGAATTTGATGTACGAGAAAAATCACTATGTGAAAGCAATAAAGGCTTGCAAAGACTTCAAGTCTAAATATCCTGATATTGAACTTGTGCCTGAGGAAGAGTTTTTCAGAGATGCTCCGGAAGATGTTAAAAATTCTGTAATCTCGAATGACAGTGCACAAAACTTGATGCTTAAGAGGCTCAATTTTGAGCTATTCCAGGTAAATAGTTTTCATTCTGTATATTTTTTGGGGGGTATAATTATGTGTACTTAGACATCTCTAATATTGCCATTAGTGTAATGGAGTATATACATGTTCCTATGCCTAACGAAAAATTTATCCAGTAGACATTATTTATTTTTCTCAATACTAGACTTTAAAGACTAAAATTTGTTATTAGAAAAGAAAAAGAGAAACAAATGGAATTTGTACAAGAGCAGGAGCACCTAAAAGTATCAATTATTAATATATGTAATTGTAACTTTTATATTGTTATCAAATTCTACCTAAAGTAAAATATAAAACTTTGAATGGTGTACATATTTATATATTTAATAATTTGTTTAAACTTTAATCTATGAAGTTTTGAACACAAATATAAATGTAATTCTTAAATATATTATGTTTGAAATTTAAATATTCTTAACTATAGTTTCAATTTGTGTTAAGATGTCTAATCCTGTGCTTTAGGAGGTTTTTTCTACAAATTCCTTCAGAAGTTAGTGAAGTTGCAAACGACATTATTCTTCTAGCATTAGACTAGATTTCTGTGTGATCTCCTCAGGGGCATTTGACATGCAGAGCCAATTAATTAGAATTGCCAGAATTGTCATGACATTGATAGAAGCATCATGTGTGCATTGGTGTATAAGGATCTAAAGGAGTATCCTTGATAGTGAAAGTGTACATTGTGCAATGGTAACTTATGCTTGCTATTTTAATTCTCTAATATTTTGCTCCACGAATGCTGGTAGTTGTATGTACATGGAGCAGAATGTATGTGATGTGTAGAAAGTTACTCGTCTTCATTATGTGTTTGCTGCAAATGTGTGTATTCTCTAAAGATGAGTTGACCTCATAACTCAGTTTTCTTCTTCCAATCCTTTTTGGTAATTGTTATATTACTAGCTCTGGACCAGAATTGAGAAGTCTTGTGGTTTTCCTGTACCAGCGGAAAGAATTATGCAAACTTCATGAGAAACTGGAACAAGAAAAGAAAATCCTTATCGAGACCATTGCCAACAGGAAGAAGTTTTTATCAAGCCTTCCTTCACACCTCAAGTCTCTAAAGAAAGCATCGTTGCCGGTGCAGAACCAACTAGGAGTTCTGCATACGAAGAAACTAAAGCAGAAACACTTGGCAGAGTTGCTTCCACCTCCACTATATGTGATAAATTCACAGTTGGTGGCACAAAAGGAAGCATTTGGAGAAAACATTGATCTGGAGATCGTGGGGAGTGTGAAGGATGCTCATACTTTTGCACGCCAGCAAGCAAATAAAGACACTGGTAATTGAATGTTACTTATGATTTATATGTTATATTTTGATAACTATGCGTGTATGCTATTATTTGAGTGGTAGGTTTAGTTTCGATGTTCTGTAAATGGTGTCAGAGAATTAGTTTGCTCTGTTATCACTGAGAAGCAGCATCTGGTTTTAATTTTGAGACTACAGTTTTGGAATAATTTGGAACTTGGAAATATGCCTGTCCATATGTGTGTTTATATGCTTGTGCTGATTTGTTATTTCTTTTCTTTCTTCAAGTTGGTTTTGATAGACATTTGTAAGCATTTCCTCAGTAAACATTTGGTAAGCACTTATGCCGTGTTCGCTCACTATTTGGGTGCATATTCAATTATTATCGTTTGCCCTAAATTTTTTCGTAGAGTTTTGTGCTACTATATTTGAGAAATATTCTCAAAACAACTCAAGTGAAATTGTGTAAAAATAGAAAAGTATTTTGTCTATGTACAAATGTGTAACAATTGTCATTTAGTTAATTCCTCATCATTATAGACTTATTAATTCATATTCCATGGAAACACCATCTGAACAAGCCTAATCATTTGACTTAGGGATATTCATTAATATCTGATCCATTCAACTTAGTATGGATGGTTTGTTTAGTGGAATAACTGGGGTTGATTGATCTGCGTTCTGGGCAACCACCTAACAAAGAATCCATAGTCCATGCACATCAAATCAACCATGTTTCAAACTGAATACTGATACAACTTTCACTGTTGGACAATTAAAGAATAGCAGGGTGGTATTTGGTTTGGTTACTGCTTATAAGGGTGGCCCCGTTAAAAGCTAGTTCACTAGTTGGTTGGTTGTTCCCAATTGCTTTTGCATACTGTTATTGTTTTCTGCTTTGTACCCTGTTGTTGCACTTTTTGTTGCTACTCTCCTTAAAACCCATTGAGGGGGGGGGGGATTGCTATTTATGTTGTTTAGAAGATTGTTTTTTATTTATTTTTTATTTATATATATTTATTAACTGGCACAGGCATATCTACCAACCTAGAGAATTCGAAGTTGGAGGATGATGTTCCTGATGAGGAAGATGATGGACAGAGGAGGAGGAAGCGACCAAAGAAAGTTCCAGGCAAGGAGAGTCTAGATCCAGCAGGAATATATCAAGCTCATCCGCTAAAATTAATCCTCCATATACACGATGATGAAGCTTCTGATCCCAAATCTATGAAACTTATCACATTGAAGTTTGAATACTTACTGAAGCTGAATGTTGTGAGTGTTGGGATTGAAGGGTCTAATGAAGGTCCCAAGAATAACATTTTATGCAACTTGTTTCCTGATGATACTGGCCTTGAGCTTCCTCACCAGGTGATTCTTAGTTCACGTATCTTACAGGTGATTTTCATGCAGATCTCCTTTTCATTTTCCTTACTGTGGTAATATTTTCTGTATGTTTTGCAGTCAGCCAAACTCTGCATTGGCAATGCCGTTGTATTTGATGAAAGGAGAACTTCACGTCCATACAAATGGGTACAACATTTGGCAGGAATTGATTTTTTGCCAGAGGTGTCACCATTGCTTTCAGGTTGCGAGGTCCCAATCAGTGAAGCTGCCAAACATTCCGCCATTATATCTGGTCTGTCAGTGTATCGCCAGCAGAATCGAATAGAGACAGTTGTGCAAAGGATTCGTGCTAGGAAAAAGGCTCAGCTGGCTCTTGTGTGAGTCACTACACTGTATGTTTTAGGTCATGGATCTTTAGAAATGGGGAGCTACAATGAGGCAGATAAAACAATGTAGTTAAATCAAATTTTTTGGCTTCTATGGTTTTGTTCAAGTTGGCTGGAGCCTTGATTGAGGTTTATAAAATAGATGGCTGCTTTGTGCTTGCATTGGATTTTTATAAGTTTTGCTTTATTCGGATCATATTGTGCGCATGTATGTCTGGATTCTCATGTTTAGAAATCAGTATCTTTTTCTTATATTAATTATTTCAGCATGGGCACTCATAATATTCTGTTGGTCTTTCATGAGGTATTTCTTCATTTCACAACTTGGGAATGCATATTGAAAACTTGGAAATCTTTGGTTGGCTTACAGGGAACAGCTTGACTCGCTAATGAAGCTTAAGTGGCCTACTGTGACTTGTAACAGCGTTCCATGGGCTTTGCATACTCCCCTTTGCAGTTTGCATAGTTGGTCACACATGGGATCCTTGCCTAATTTAGCTTCATCTTTGACTGTCAGTGAATCTGACCAGGTTAAGATTCCTCCAGAGATTGATATGGAGGGAAGAACTGATACTTCGAAGGAAGAGGTAGAAAATCTAAGGGAAGATGGGGAGCTTCCATCTTTGATTACAGTTGCAACTGTTGAAAATGATGTTAAACGCACACCCTCAAAAGGATCTGATCATCAGCACTCCAGACGTCTGGCCTTGATTTCCAAGAGTGTGGTATCTCCAATCAGCAAAGGAAAATCATTGAGTTTTAGAAAGAATGATGAAGATTTAGATCTCATGCTAGATTCGGGTAGTGAGCTGGATGAGCCAATACAAATTGAGCAGGAGACCGAAAGTACACCCAGGATGGGAGGAGTTGAGGTTGTAGATTACTCATGGGTAGATTGTGGAGTCCAGGAATATCATCTTGTTTTGAACAGAATAATGGATATTGGTGATAGGAACATGAAGTTAAAAGCCAAGGTAGATTACATTTGCTTTGGTTCCTTTCCATTTTGATTTTAATAGAATCTTTCCTATTTCATTGTTGACCAATTAATGATTCAATTAATGGCAGGTTAAGATCTTCATGGAGTATCCTCTTAGACCTCCGCTTTTTTCCCTGAGTCTTTCAGTTGCATCGCTCGGAGCAAACCATATAGAGGCTGATGATTCTGAGTGGTTCAATGAACTTCGTGCCATGGAAGCAGAGGTAAGCAGTTGAGAATTTTGTGATCCTAGGTAATAGCTATAGATTTTGGAATCAGAAAACCATAGTTTTTTACTGTTTTGTCAACATATATTTCATGCACCGAATTTTACTATCGTAACCTTCCTCTTAACGATGAATTTGAATGCCCCCCCTTTTTTTTTCTTGCAATATCATGAAACCACCATACTTGTACTTGAGATATTTCTGGGAATTTAAGTACTGCAGACTTGACGTCATTCTTATTGGGGAAACCACACAATTTTTCGTCTGTTAGTTCCTTGGTTTTTTGGGAGTAATTTAGAATTTCTCAAAATTCATAGTATTTCTTGAACTTTAGCTGCTTTTAATGATATCCATATGTGATTTACAGGTCAACATTCATATAATTAAGATGATACCATCAGATGAAGAGAAGTTAATTTTAGGCCATCAAGTGTGTTTCCTTGCTATGCTCTTTGACTTTTACATGGACGAGGGATCCGGATCTCTCAAAAGGAAAAGGAGAAAGAGTACGTCGGTTGTTGATGTTGGGTTGTGCAAACCTATTAATGGTAGGCTAATTGCCAGAACTTTCAGAGGGAGGGATCATAGGAAAATGATATCCTGGAAGAGTAATGGTTGCACCCCTGGCTATCCTTGTTAGAAATATTATTATTAAGTGTGGTATGAATTGCTTGCTCCTTTACGTATTGGATCTGCACGATAGAATGGAACACTAAGGTCTACGGCAAAGCCAAATATTTATATGAATTATATAGTAGCTCTGCTCTCTAGTGTCTAAAATTACCAATTTGTCTTGCAAGAATATTCTCGACATATTTATTATATTTATAATTTGTTTCAAGACTAAATCTCCTTTGCATTTGCCATTTCTGTTGATTATACATGTATATACCTTATGCCCATTACATAATATTTTACCCTTGTTCAAGAATTAGAAGATGATGGTTTCTTTTCTTCTTGAAAAACTTGTATAATAATATCACCATTTAAACTTGTGTAATGATTTAATAATATCATTATTAAATTAATTAATTGAAATATATAGTGTAGGTTTTCTTTCTTAAATATTATTATAATTAATTTAATTTAGTGCAAAAATTTATTAGGAATTAGTATTCTAATTAAACTCAAATATCACTATTTGATTAGTGTTATTAGGTATTTATGGGCAAAAATAATTATTAAATTATGCATTGTTTATGTCTGACAAATTATTAAAATTATTATTCAAACTAGTCCGTGCATTACACGGATTATCAACTAGTATTCATAAAGGGGCAAATATGAAAATTGAGACTTGTATTCCCTTCATCCTAAATTATCGTCTCTTTTAGAGAATTTTTATTGTACCAAAATAATTATATTTTGCTCTTTCTTAGACTATTAAAGTGGTTATATTATAAATTCACTCTTTTTATTTATTATTTCTCATAAATGTATAATTCCCAAATATGGAGAAAATAAAAGTTTTTACTGCATAAAAATGTTTAGCTTATTTCTACCAGAGGATAATTTATTGTGCAACAATTCCAAAAGGCTCAAGTTCCAAAAACACAATTATGTGGGTATTAAGTTTTGATGAGTAATTTTAAGTATGGGTATAATTGTACTTTTGATAATAAAATTGGCATAATAATTGTATTTCTTAAGAAGTGTGTTAGTGGTTAAAAATGTAAATAATAATTTGGAATGGAGGCCTGGAGGGAGTATTAATTATGAAATAATGACATTCCTAATACTAAATTGGAAGGGAGGGAGGGAGGGAGGGAGTACATATGTAATGTTTTTATATACGGCCCTTGATCAAAGCAAAAAAATTAATGTTATGCAGGTTACTTCTTTATTCATACTTGGGGAAAATCTAATCTTCCTTTGAAAGTACTAGTAATCTACTAATCTTTGGTTCCTTTAAATTGTTATAATATGAGAGGAAGAAGAAACTAATCACATTCTCACAAACAAATAATAAAAGCAAAAATGTAACCAAGAAAAACATCAACTATTAATAGTATATACTGCAAAAAAGAATTCCTCACCTCAAGAAGACATGAACTCCGAAAAGTATGGAGCTAAATGTTTTCTGCTGACATATTATAATAAATATGACACCTAATCTACAGTATATACATTTTCTTCCCTTCCTCAGACCCATAAACATGATGTCTTCAAAGAAGCAAATAAAGATTATAGCTGGAAAGATAAATTTTACACCAAATTCAAACTCTCATGTCCTACACTACAATATATTTATTCTTCACCATGGACCGGTCTGCGTTCTTCTTAAACAGCGTCTTTTAGCTCCTTCTTGTTGGTCCATCGTCTCCAAAACCTATGTTTACCAAATCCAACAATCAAATCAACATCACTTTAGAGAGGACGTTTTCTCATGGTGGCAATTAAAAGAAACACTATTAATTCCACACATCTTTCCTAACCAATATCTGCAAAACTAAATAACTAATACATAATTAATCCTGGAAAGGCCAACCGAGAAATTGAAACAACAAAAAGAGAAAGAAAGATGGTGAGGTCACATTGATAGCAATATTCAGATTCTAAGGCTTTGGGAGGACGTACCATTAATCTTCATTGCATAGTAGGCTTGCTACTTGGTGAAAACCTAAAGAAAATCTCGACATTTGTGAACTCGGTTCCTAAAACGTTATGAAGCAGATTCCGAACAGAAAGAGGAAAAAAAAAACTAGAATACCAAGTTCTATTACAAACTGCTCGATAATGTTTAATGGATGCAAGTAAAACCACACTATCCTAGTCTAACAACTTCGCTGTTGCCTCTAGCGTCTAAGGCTTCTTCATAAAGAGATTATTCAAAATAAAATAAAACATAAATATTACCTGGAAAATAATAAGGATGAAACTTAGGCATTTGGTAACAGTTCTATTCTTGTGTGATAGAAGTGTAATGAAGAGTTTCTGGCTGATGGTTAACGGATGAATATATTAATCTATACAAAATAGTTATTTATTAATGCCGTATCAAATGAATAGATTATGTTGCATATTAATTTATTAGTATGCAAATTTAGTAGATTGAGATAGAGTAAATGTAAATGTAAACCCTAGAACCTGAATAGATACTTTAGAATACCAAGTTACAGGAGATGTAGGAGTACATATTGAAAGTGGAAATGGACAACTTAGTGTATTTGCATTTTTGGTCATTCACAAGAAAGGAATACCAACGAAAGTCCTATTTACGAAACTAGAACAACATTCAGTGAAAAGTTGTGGTGCCGTTTTGGTGGTGGTAAAGGAAAGATAATGAAGACATAAGACCTGCTATAAAAAAGGTTTCGATGGATTTGTTTCAAGTGTTAATAAAATCGACTCTCTCTCTCTCTCTCTCTCTGCGATTGTATTTGCGTGCACATGCGTATCTGTTCACACTCTACGTGGATGGCTGGTAGGGGCAGATCCAGCCTCTTAATTCAGTGGGGTCAATTTTATTTTTTTTTAAAAAAACCTTAAAGAATAAAATTTAATAACATGAAACACAACTAAATAATTCTTAAATATTATTTATAATAACATTTTTTGAAGTTTCATTGCTTAAAATTGTTGCATATTAACCTCATTTTTAATAGTTTCAAAAATATCACGTTCAATGTAAGTTAATAAACAGTCATTCATCTCCCATTTAGTTACAGAGTTCATTCTTCATGATATTCATAGCTGAAAATGTCATTTTAACAGTTACAGTAGCAACGAGCAAAAGTAGAGTCAACTTTAGCAACAAATAGACTTTGAGAATACACATCATATTTCCTTTTCCTAATTTATTCATATCAATTAAAATGTATCCATATCAAAATTTTAGCGTATTCATATTAACTTTAAACTTGAAAATATCACAACTTAATATCAAAATTGATTCTCTATTTGGAACGGAGATACCAAATTACTCCATCAAGTATTAGAGAAGGATAAAAATCTAAATTTATTTATATACTATCTCTCCCTAAAATTTGTATAAAGAAAAAGAAAATTTATAAGAGTGAGATGGTGAATGATATTTTTTTAAATAGAAATAATGAGTAAATAGTAAAAGAGAGAAAGTGACACGATAAGAAATAAATGTTAGATAAAATATGTATAAAAATTAAAGAGAGACTGGATAAAAAAATTTAAATTAAATATAACAAAATTTTAGAGAAGAAATTAATTTAGGGGATGCTACATTCAATATTTATTGTTGTTAAATGTTGGGGAAAAAATACAGAAATCAAATATATTGTAACTGTTAAAAAGAGTACAATTTTTTTTAAAAGAAAAAACAAAAAAGTACAATTATTTATTAGTTATACGCAAGAGAAAAAATAAGACCGGATAATTTAACGAAAATGTATAGTTGATATTTGATACTTTAATGTGACACAGTGGAAGTATACAACACATGCACTCAATTTTTTTTGGTAAATTTATTTGTATATTAATTTGCAAATTAAAGATAAGACATTGTAATTCAATACATTAATCCCGACTCCCGTGAGACTAAAAACCCCTAGATAATCTAAGAAATTAATTCCTAACCTATAATAAATAGCATCACATCCCGAGGCTAGGAATAGAAAAACACAGCCAAACAAGTCATAAGCCCAAAAGCTCCTAGACTATGCCTATGTGCAGCTGGAAAATTCAAAACAGGATCAGCAAATATGAACACATCCCAAGACAGGACCATGACACCAGAAAATTCAGTGGCCCCAAGCATGAATCCGCCCCTGAATTGGCTGGGTTAGAAGAAAGGGATTTTTTCTATTGTCCAGTCCACAAGTTCATGTTACTACTTACAAACACATTTTTTTTTGATAGAAGACTTGTTCTTATAGCATTTGAGGGCCTGAATTGTATGAAGCTTTTTCTGGTGCAGCAACTGTTCTCAACAGTTGCTATACAAGATTGGTATCATACTAGGAAATCTAGAAATTAAGTATCTTTAGATAAAGTCATCGTTATCCAAATAAATCAAGACAAATTTCCTAATACAAAAATAAAAAATAAATCAAGACAAATTAATGTAGTCATGCAGTAAAAAAATAGTGCATCAGCATTTCAAATCATACACAATACAGAAGCACTTTGTCAACAGTTTTTATTTATTTTCCCTTTACTAATTGTTTTCTATATACTATATTTATATTCTAGGTCAAAAAAAAACTTCCAACTGGGAGTTGGTGCGAAAAAAAGAAGCAGAATATTTGTTCCTTATGTATCAATGTTGTGTTGACCGGCCATCAAAATAATGGAAAAAATATAAGGCAGAAGAATAAACATCACCAAAAAGTGACGAACAGAAAATTTAGGTTACCTGATTCTTCTGCATTTCCATTATTTCTGCCTGCAGCAATTAAAGTCAAGTTAACCGTACAGTTCATACGTCAAGAATGGGCTAGACGGGCATTCCCAAATTCACAGGCATTGCATAAATACATACCTGTTTCTTCCGCAATTCTTCGTTTTCCGCTTTCAGCTTAGCAACTTCTGCTTCCAGTTCCATTGTATAGGCCTGAGAGAGCCCAAAAAAGGGGGGAATTAGTGAAAATGTTAAACTCATGTTCTCAAACAACACATTATCAGCAGTATTCTTAGATTTGGAAGATGGTTGTTTCTAAATGCCATTCCCAATGTAATGTTTATAAACTAATGCCATCAAGCGGAAGCTTAAATGTTTATACGGATTTAGGATAGCTCAAAATTATTATACTCATAAAAGCGTATACATTCCATTACCTTGCAGTATAGAGATCCTTTTAACTTCTCATATTATTTCATCTCTTGGCATATCAAATTGCTATCTTATTACCATTCTGCATCATAGATAACCAATCCTTGATGAAGTTTAGGATGCAACATGTCTACGGATGATAAAAGCAGAATTTAATGACCGTCAAATAAAGAGATGAAACCTTCACTATTTCTTTGGCATTTTCGAGTAAATTTTCATTGCTTTTACATTTTTATCTTTCTTTTTCGCAGAAAGAGGCAAATATGTGATCTCTACTTGGAGCACTAAAAGATGAGGAAATTGTTATTGGTGAAGTCTGATCCAAACCTTTAATTCAGAGGTGACTGTAAAGCTATCCACTACAAGAACGAGCCCTCACAGACGTAATCATTGTTTGATTGCCACTACGAATAATTTAGCGGGGGTCCGAGGGCAGTGTCCCGACCCTAATCTAGTGGGGTAGTTTTATACTTTCGGGTGAACTAGGGTTACTTATATTCGTTATATAAGGAGGGGATCTTGCAATTATATTATGTACAAATTTTCTAAGAGTAGTCAAACTGTCAGCCGCCGACCGTGAACTAACCCAAACGTTTTCGCTGCGTTGTTATTCTCTAACAGACATTTGCCATGAAACTTATCTAAAGTTGATTTCTGTCAACACTGAGGGTGTTAAAATGACGTTTTGCATTTGTAGTGAAATTCATATCAAAATACAGCGTGTTACCATTTTGTCAAAGATGAACTAACTCCTATATACACTAAAGAATACTATGTTCAATAACACTTTTTATTTATTTATTATTTTATGATATTATTCAGGAATTCCACATTTACTAGTAGAGGTTTGTTACTTCTATGTGAAGGTTTCCCCTGGCGTGTCTCAAATTAAAGGGTCCCATGCCTCATCTGACTACAGATTATATAGCCACGAAAAGTAATTCCAAAAAAGATATAAAGATGATATGGTCAGCTGATTTTTTAACATCTGAATCAGGTTGCTTTTGAGGGGATTTTGGAATGATAATCTCTACTTATCATACACTACATATGCTAATGTGAAAGGCAAGAAAGACAAGTTACATAGATTCTGTTTGGACATACAGGAAGATTGTTAGGTCTACTACCCACTTTGATCTCCGAATTGAGGATCTATTGAGCGTTATTAGCAGTGACGATCTCAATTTAGTATATACTAAACTTGTTACACATTAATGCTTGGATTTTGTATTTCATTTTATTTTATTGATAGGACAGATCATTGTTTGGATATACTACACATGATCAAATTTAATTAGTGGCAGGATCGATGCTCAAAGAACAAAGAAGTCCCTACATTAAATGGCAGGCAGCCAGGCACATTTAGAGGGATGAATAGCTTTACGAGCCTGTCAGAATTATTGATTGATCTGTCATTTACTATGTGAAATGCAATGCAGTTTTTCATCTTGTGCGAGATATTTAAATTAGCATCAAGTTGATAAACCTTAACTCAGTTGAGATGTAAAACTGCCTTTGGGAAGTCAAAAGTTAAATTGACATAAAATTTTAGAAGATGAATGAGCAATCTAAGTCAAGTAAAGAGGTTGTCAATAAGAGGAAGCTCATGTTTCTCGAGTCAGTAATCCTTATCTCTTAGAGGACAAATTCTATAATTTATTCTGCTAGGAGGGGAAGACAGACTGTGAGTAGGCAACAAGCCTTTTTTCCCGTCTCTAGTGATACACTTGTCCGGAAAGAGAAAGACAGTATTATATGGGATAGATGAACTGAAATGATTTACGTTCCAAGTAATTATATGCCGTCATTGTTAATCACTTGATTTTTTCAATATCTAGGACGTGAGAAGTCAAATGTTTATTATATCCAAAAAATGATCAGAAATACGAGCTATTATTACTATACATGCATTCAACAACAAATTGCTGATATTAATAAACATGAAGGTCAATGTATATAATATTTCAAGAAATTCACCTGCTTACGAGCTCGTGATCTTGCAGCAGATTCTCTATTCTTTATCATTCTCCTCTGCCTCCTCTCAACAACCTTCTCCACAGCACTGCATTTCCTTCCCCGTAAACCACCATTAAACATGTAAGGAATTGGAGACACAGAAGATGTATCTCCGTTACTCTTTCCAAGCCCATCAGATGAAACTGCTGGAGATCCCGCCGCAACAGTAACAGCCCCAGCACCCAAAGCAACCATCCCAAGTCCTCCACCTTGTATAGCAGCACTTTGAACCAGATTACCATTCATCCCTGGATCAGAAATTCCATTAATTCCCAGCATCCCACCCCTAATTCCTGGGCTACCTAACTGAGCACTGCTTTGTATAGGCATCGCAGTGGCATAAGACAGAGGAGGTTGCTTAGGAAATAGTTGTTGTTGTTGTTGCTGCTGCTGTTGGTGGAGGTGTCGGTGTTGGTGTTGCTGCTGCTGCTGATGTTGTTGCTGCTGCCTATGCTGCAGTTGTGGCTGTGATGTAGACAACTGTTGCTGGCTAGACCTACCCCCATTAACATTCAATGGCAAATTTGCAGATTGAAAGGTAATTTGGTTTGTACTATCAGCAACTCTGTTTCCCATTAACCCCAAATTCTGACCAGTCTGCTGAAACCCAATTCCAAAACTCGGATTGTTCCCTGATTGCAGAAAATTACCAAACAACCCATTATCATTATTAGGTTTTGCCAGAGGTTGAGCATCTTCCCTTACAACCCCAGCTCTCACCAAGAACTCCTCAAGAGTGATCTCTCCCAAAGTTGGCTGCCTCTGAGTCTGAGGAATATTTGACCCCCCAAGGGCACAGCCATCTTTCACTCCACCACCATAATCCTTGGAAATGCCTCTCCAAACTTCGTCAACAGTCTTTTGGCTTATAGTCCTTGGCAAAGTTAATGAGCCCTGTCTCTGCAAGTACCCACCAGGGACACCCCCTTCTTGCACCCCAGCGGACGGTCCTGCCGTCTGCGTCTGAGTTTCCTCAGCACTCCAAATGCTCTTTAGGAGTTCATCCATGTTCATAGACCCAAAATCTTTACCAGGACCACCCATGGTGCTTTGAAGCTCATCAAATGTCAATGAATAGATGGACGTTTGTCGCGCCAACGAAAGGTTTCCCTGCAGCCTTCCCCCATCCCCTGGAGGCTCATTTCCAAAGTTCTTGAAGTTCATATTCATCCTTGTTGTATAAAAGGTGTATCAGCAATTCAAAGCTGATCCAAGCTTACTGTGTTATAGAAGATACAAATTAAGCAGATCAAAATCAAGCTTTTGATTTTACACACTGACTTACTCTCTCTTCCCCATCTTTCCCTAATATACTGAATATCAAATCAACAGGGAGAGGAGGTCAAATTGATGTTTAAGATTCTAAGTAGATATAAAACCAACAGAGAAACCCGAATCAAAACAGTCTAAAAGTTAAAATCCAATTATTTCAACTATGAAATTTGAAATCTGCTTTTAACCAAAGTTCAGATTTCAGAAATTCCACCTTAGTGGAATATAGATACATTTCACAACCACAACTCAGAAAACAAGCACCACATCTATAGCTATATAATATGCCTCTACTCCTACTAATCCAAACAAACAAAATCCTTATCGAAGTGCATTTCGATCAGATTCTCACCGACTACTTTACCAAAAGTTCAAATCGATAATAACTTAACCCAAAACCAAAGTAGATTAGATTCCAACCCAAATATTAGAAGCAAAATCAAACAGATAGTTTTAAGTATTAATCAGAAACAGCAAATGATACCAACTCCCACTAATTATCCACAAAACAGATTAACAGTAAGATTAATTTTGAGATATATAGGCGGCGATAGAGAGATAGTTGTAAAGGAGGAGAGAGAAAGCGATATTACCTGAACTTTTTTCTTTTATATATTTTCTCTTCTTGGCTGCGTTGCTTCTTCTCAGCGACAAGTGTCCACTGTCTCCGTCTCTAATTTTGGGGCGACTTTTTAAAGAAGGTGGAGATGGAGGGGGCGAATTATTATTAAATATGGAAATAAAGTAGTACTAGTAGTAATGTTTTTGTGGGACCCATATAGTACCACGTGGACCAATTACTAATGGGTTGATTTGATGTGTGGGGCCAATCAGGAATTGGAATGTGGGAGAATCTGACCCGTCCACGTAGTGGTGAGCCGTGATTGGATGGCCGTATAAGGTAAATGGAAAGTGACGACGCGACGCGGCATAAAGTGTAATAGCACTTCACGCGCGTATTGGCTTAGCTTAACTCTTTCGGCAATTGACTGTTGTCTCGTTCAAGCCTAAATGCTGATTCAGCTTTATCGAGTGTGGTGTGTGGAAACACAACACTGCCTTTGCCTTTGTATAAATAAATAAAAAAAATAATTTTGTTGCTAGAAATTTTGAGGTACTACATGTTTATCTTATAGAAAATCAACCCTACAACTACTACCTAACCTGCTAATAAATTAAACACGTTAAAATCTACAAATTAATTATTTTTGTAAAGATATAATCCGAGATTATATTTGTATTATAATTTTTAAGACTTTTAATTATAGGATTAAGTATTCATAATCACATGTTTATTTTTTATGAGATTATTTATAAGACCCCAACTTTTATAAATAAAGATGAATTTTCTATAAATATCATTTTTGAATATTATGGAGTTAATTTGATATAATGTTATAGTTGTGGGTAATATTTATAAATTTTGCAAAGTAAGCAAGTTGTTATAAAATATTCGTTTGGTCGGAGAATATTCTTTTTGTCGGGGAATATTCGTACGACGGCACAATCATTGGTGGACCCCACAACGGAATTATTGTCGGATTGAGAAAACGACAGAATTATCTTTCTATAAAAATAACGGCTGAGGTGTTACCGTTAAAACCGTTAAAACTGTTGAACTACTCGGTAGTAAAAGTACAGTAATACGCGTGGTTGCATAGTAGCACACGGTATTGATTATTGATGCTTACGTGAGAAGTCACTCAGCTATACTCAATTATTGCTACAGTAATTGCTGTATTATATCTCTTAAATTATTGTCATAGTATCATCTGTATAATATGTTATATTATTGAGACGTTGTGGTAAGTTTGGTTATTTTATGGGGGGCCATATGTTATCATCTAAGAGTCTCTTCGTCAATAGTAATTACCGTCGTCAATAGTAATTACCGTCGTCAATAGTATTTACCTTGGTCAATAGTAATTACCTTCGTCAATAGTATCTACCTTGGTCAATAGTAATTACCTTCGTCAATAGTATTTACCTTGGTCAATAGTAATTACCTTCGTCAATAGTATTTACCTTGGTCAATAGTAATTACTTTCGTCAATAGTAGTTGTCCCTTCAATATTACCAAGAGTCATTTGACCCTTCGTTAAGACCAAGAGTCATTTGACCCTTCGTTAAGACCAAGAGCCACCCTCAGTTTTTCTATAAATAGAGGCCTAGGGCTTCATTATTTTTCACGAATTCATTCAAGCTATAGAGAGAGAAAGTATAGAGAGAATAAGAGAGAGAGAGACTAAAAGTATTCTGCTACATCACTTTTCCAATATCCAGTTCTTTTAAGGTAGGGAATATTATTTCTTTTATATTCATGAAGAGAACTTCTGTTATTCCATTTGTTATTATTCTGTTGGAATAACCAGTATACGCGGTCTACCCTATACTTGGTGACATTCTTCTATTATTCTGTTGGAACATCCTGTCTGTGTGTTTTACACCGGACCTGGTTCCGTTTATTATTCTGTTGGAACATCCTGTCTGTGTGTTTTACACCGGACCTGGTTCCGTTTTATTATTATTCTGTTGGAATATCCTGTCTGTGTGTTTTACACCGGACCTGGTTCCATTATTTATTATTCTGTTGGAATATCCTGTCTGTGTGTTTTACACCGGACCTGGTTCCATTATTTATTATTCTGTCGGAATATCCTGTCTGTGCGTTTACGCCGGACCTGGTTCCATTATTTATTATTCTATTGGAATAACCTGTCTGTGCGGTCTATCGCATGCATGGTGATTTCTTTTGTTATTCCATTCTTTATTGTACTCAGTTGGTTAAGTTTTGACTTCTATACTCCATGAAATTTGTGGAATATCCTTGATAGTTGCGTTTCATCCAGTATCTTTTCAAGAAAATATTCTTCTAAGCATTCTTGAATTTTACTCCACAATGCAGTATCATGTTGACAATTTGGACGTTGTTAATTCCTGGATAAATTAATTCTTGAACTTGTTTTATTGAATTCTTATATCATTGTCATCATCCTCATGTTTATAAAATGTTGAAAGTCATCTGTGGCCTGTATTGCATAGATGGACTTGGTATGATTATGACCAGGGATTATTCGGTATAATCATGACCGTAATGTTACAAATGATGTGGTAAAAGTCCTCATTGGCCCGTAGTGCATTGATGGACAGTTGTTGGCATGATCATGACCATTAATGAATACACGAATATCCTTGGCCGTAGTGCAGGGGTGATTCGATGATGTGGATTATTTTATTAAGCTGAGTCTCAGCGATCGCAGTGTTGAAAAACCTTTTAAATCATAAAAGATAGTAGAGTTTATTTTCTACTTGACTCTTTTAATGGATTGCTTGTTCCGCTGCAGTTAAACTTGATGTCTATTATATTTTATCAGTTTAACATTGTTGAAGGCTAATGATAATTTATTCTGCATTATCTTAGTCATAATATTTCTTACTGGGCTAGTTGAGCTCACCCTTTCTTTCACTGTTCTCTTCAGGAAATGAGAACGTAGCTGGGACAAGTCGGGGTACGGAGTGATGGTCCGAATGATAGTATTAGTTAGTAGTCCTCACTATTCTATGTAATGGTGTGTTAATAAATGTAATGAGGACTCCTTTTGAGTATGAATACTCTCTAGAAGATAATATTTGTATTCAAACTCACAGTTTATGTTTTGTCGTATTGTACACGACAGTTGTATTATTAAGTTGTATTTGTATTCTGTACTATGTATCTGACGACCCAAGATGGGTGATGTATACCTAATTTTGGGGGCGTCACAGTTGGTATCAGAGCTTAGGGATATGATCCCTGGCTAAGATGTGAGAATAGAACTAGGAGGGGAGAGACGGGGAATTCCTTCGCTAGTATGACATACCTAAGTTTATTTGCATGGTATTTAATTGGTCGGTCATAATATAAGGATAATATATGACATATCAATTAATTTTTATTTTGTGGCAGTATCTGAAAATGGCATCTGAGAATGTTGAGAATAGCAATGGAGCACAGACGACTGTTGATTCACCACATATCAATAATCAGGATAATGTGCATCAGGAAGGTGTCAATCCTCATGCAAACAACAACACTGACCAAATGATGAATGATCAAATGTTCAGAGGCTTTATGCAATTCATGCAACAACAGGTGAAAGCGGCTCCTGTCCACAACGTAGGTGGAAATACTGGAAACTCTCAGGCGGTCACCGCTAAACAGTTTAAGGAGCTGGGACCACCGGAGTTTAAGGGAGAACCCAAACCACTTGTAGCTGAAACATGGATAAAGCAGATCACCAAGATATTTGATGTCTTGGGTTGCTCCGAGGAGCAAAAGGTTCCCTTTGCCGCCTTTATGTTGCGAGGAGAGGCAGATTACTGGTGGGAATCGATAAAGCGTACTCAACCTGCCGCACTGAAGATGTCTTGGGAGAAGTTCCAAGATCTGTTTAACGACAAATACTTTCCCGAGAGTATTCGTCACATGAAGGAGGTGGAGTTCATCAAATTGGAGCAGAATAATATGACCGTGTCGCAGTACGAGGCAAAATTTGCGGAGTTATCCCGGTTTGCGTCCCACCTGGTGGATAATGAAGAAAGAATGACGCGGATGTTTTTAAGAGGTTTGAAGCCGGAGATACGTCAACATCTTGTTTCTCATAAACTGTGTTTGTATTCAGATGTTGTAAATAGGGCTCAGTTGGTGGAGCGCGATAACGAGATAACGCAACCAAAAGAGAGCAGTCATCGAAGCGGTGACAACAAGCGTGGAGGGAATCAACAGGCCAGAAATGGTAACCACTTCGGTGGTAATCAGGGCCAAAACAATAAGAATGGACATTTTAAGAAGAGGAGATTCAACAATGATGGAAAGATGTCAGCACCAGCACCTGTCGTTAAGGAAGGAGAACGACCACCTATCATATGTTTCAAATGCGGAGGGGAGGGGCACATCAGTCCAAACTGCGCGATGTCGTCCAAAGCATGTTATAATTGTGGAAGAGAAGGTCATTTAGCCCGATTTTGTCGTTTACCGAAGACAAATTCAGCTAGGATGGAGGCACCAAAGGCCGTCCCAGAAAAGTCAAAACCGGTTGTGCAAGGGAGAGCGTTTGTTGTGACCTCCCAGAAGCAAGGAACCCGAATGAGGTCATCACGGGTAAGCTTATCATAAACTCTAACGAAGTTTATACTTTATTTGATACCGGTTCAACCCATTCTTTTATTTCTCCTACTTGCGCTCATCGATTAAATTTGATTCCGGAGAAATTAGACTTTGACTTAGCAGTTGAAACTCCATTGGGAGAAACCTTCATTACATCCACGGTTTATAAGTCTTGTTTGGTTCAAGTTGGTACCCACACATTACCTGTCGATCTTATTTCATTAAAAATACTTGCATTTGACGTGATTCTAGGGATTGATTGGTTAACTACTCATCATGCAAAAATTGATTGTTTTCGTAAGGTTGTTAGCTTTCATATTCCTAATCGACCTATTATGCGAATTCAAGCAACCAAACCATTAAAATCAATCGCTGTCATCTCAAGCCATAAAGCTATTCGTTTATTGAAAAACGGATGTCAAGCTTTCTTAGCTCATGTCACAGATCTAAACAAAAATACGTCAGCTTTGAATGATATTTCTGTTGTTAATAAATTTCCTGACGTATTTCCCGAAGAACTTCCTGGCCTACCCCCAGAGCGTGAAATTGAATTTTGTATCGACCTTGAACCCGGTACAAAACCCATTTCCAAAGCCCCATATCGAATGGCTCCTATTGAACTTCAGGAGTTAAAGACCCAACTGCAGGAATTGTTAGACATTGGTTTTATTCGTCCTAGTACTTCTCCTTGGGGTGCTCCTGTTCTGTTCGTGAAGAAGAAAGATGGGAGTATGCGACTTTGTATTGATTATCGGGAGTTGAATCATGTCACCATCAAAAATAGGTACCCATTGCCACGTATTGATGACCTGTTTGACCAGTTGCAAGGAGCACAATTCTTTTCAAAGATCGATCTTCGTTCTGGATATCATCAGCTGAAGGTTAGAACTGAGGATATTCCAAAGACGGCTTTTAGAACTCGGTACGGGCATTATGAATTCTTAGTTATGTCTTTTGGATTGACTAATGCTCCTGCTGCCTTCATGGATATGATGAACAGGGTATTTAAGGAATATTTGGATCACTTTGTGGTCGTCTTTATCGATGACATCCTTGTTTATTCCAAAAGCCGTGAAGATCATGAGCAACACTTGAGGCTGGTACTCCAAAAGCTTCGTGAATACAAACTTTATGCCAAGTTGAAGAAATGCGAGTTCTGGCTGGAAGAGGTAGCATTCCTTGGGCACGTAGTATCAAGTCGTGGAATATCTGTTGACCCGGCAAAGATTGAAGCTATTCAAAGCTGGGAGCAACCTAAATCAGTGACCGAGGTACGTAGCTTTCTTGGTTTAGCTGGTTATTATCGGAGATTCGTGGAAGGATTTTCTCGAATCGCTACTCCATTAACTCAGCTGACTCGGAAAGATACAAAGTTTGGTTGGAGCGAAGAATGTGAGCAGAGTTTTCAAGAACTCAAGAGGAGACTCATTTCAGCACCTGTTCTAACAATACCATCTGGCTCGGAGGGATTTGTCATCTACAGTGATGCTTCGAGCAAAGGGTTGGGATGCGTTCTCATGCAACATGGAAAAGTCATAGCCTATGCATCAAGACAACTCAAGGAATATGAGAGGAATTATCCTACTCATGATCTAGAGTTGGCAGCTGTTGTCTTTGCACTTAAAATTTGGAGGCATTACTTGTATGGGGAGAAAGTGGAGATCTTTACGGATCATAAAAGCCTCAAATATTTCTTCACTCAAAAGGAACTCAACATGCGACAACGACGTTGGCTTGAACTGTTGAAAGATTATGATCATACCATTCAATACCATCCTGGAAAAGCGAACGTGGTAGCTGACGCATTGAGTAGAAGATCATATGCGGGTACAAGTGCAATATTAACAACGCAAAGGCCCATTTTGTGTGACTTGCAAAGGATGGAGATAGAGTTGAAGACTCCAGGGACCCATGTGATGATGGCGAATATACGAGTAGAACCGACTTTAATCGATAAAGTTAAAGCTGCTCAAGCTACAGACCTGGAGCTGATGCGTATGAGGAAGAAAGTGCAAGAAGGTTCTATGCCGGAAGCAAGAATCGATGAAGAAGGAATACTTCGAGTCAACTCCAGACTTTGTGTTCCTAACAACCCTGATTTAAAGTATGAAATCATGATGGAGGCGCACAACACACCGTTTGCAATCCATCCTGGAAGTACCAAAATGTATCATGATCTTCGTCATACATTTTGGTGGAGCAATATGAAGAGAGAGATAGCGTTGTTTATCTCAAGGTGTCTAACTTGTCAACGAGTCAAAGCGGAGCATCAAGTACCAAAAGGTCCATTGCAACCACTTGAAATTCCAGAATGGAAGTGGGAGCACATTACCATGGATTTCGTTACCGGTCTTCCTAGGGTTTCTCAAGGTATTGATGCGATTTGGGTCATTGTTGATAGATTGACCAAGTCTGCTCATTTCTTACCGATACGAGAAACTTATACACTTGAACGTCTTGCTCGTATGTACATAAACGAGATTGTAAGACTGCATGGTATGCCAGTATCCATAGTTTCTGATCGAGACCCAAGATTCACTTCACGATTTTGGGTTAGTTTACAAAAAGCTATGGGCACGGAGTTACGATTTAGTTCAGCATATCATCCTCAGACGGACGGACAATCAGAGAGGACTATTCAAACTCTTGAAGATCTATTAAGACTCTGTGTCTTTGACTTCAAGGGAAGTTGGGACAAGTTCTTACCATTGGTGGAGTTTTCCTACAACAACAGTTATCAAGCAAGTATTGGCATGGCTCCATTCGAAGCATTGTATGGAAGAAAATGTCGTTCTCCAGTATGCTGGGATGAGGTGGGCGAAGCAACGTTGTTGGGACCGGAGTTGGTACGTATGACTACAGAAAAGATTCAAACGATCCGACAACGTATAAAAACCTCACAAGATCGACAAAAGAGTTATGCTGATCTTCATCGAAAGGACGTGGAATTTGATGTAGGAGATCATGTGTTCTTACGTGTTGCTCCATGGAAAGGAGTTACGAGATTTGGAAAGAGAGGAAAGCTAAATCCTCGATTCATCGGTCCATTTTTAATCCTCGATCGAGTAGGAACTGTGGCTTATAGACTCGCTTTACCGCCAAGTATGTCTCGTGTTCATAACGTTTTCCACATATCCATGTTACGCAAATATGTGGAAGACCCGAACCACATTATTGAGTTAGAACCGGACGAAATAGCGGAGGATTTGACGTATGAAGAAGTTCCTGTTCAAATCTTGGATAAGAAGGAACATATTCTACGCTCCAAGGTTATACCTCAAGTCAAAGTTTTGTGGAGAAACCACGATGTTGAGGAAATGACTTGGGAGTTAGAATCAGAAATGAAATCAAGGTATCCTTACCTCTTCGACATACCAGGTACGTACCCTAATTTCGAGGGCGAAATTTCATAAGAAGGGGAGGTTGTAAGACCCCAACTTTTATAAATAAAGATGAATTTTCTATAAATATCATTTTTGAATATTATGGAGTTAATTTGATATAATGTTATAGTTGTGGGTAATATTTATAAATTTTGCAAAGTAAGCAAGTTGTTATAAAATATTCGTTTGGTCGGAGAATATTCTTTTTGTCGGGGAATATTCGTACGACGGCACAATCATTGGTGGACCCCACAACGGAATTATTGTCGGATTGAGAAAACGACAGAATTATCTTTCTATAAAAATAACGGCTGAGGTGTTACCGTTAAAACCGTTAAAACTGTTGAACTACTCGGTAGTAAAAGTACAGTAATACGCGTGGTTGCATAGTAGCACACGGTATTGATTATTGATGCTTACGTGAGAAGTCACTCAGCTATACTCAATTATTGCTACAGTAATTGCTGCATTATATCTCTTAAATTATTGTCATAGTATCATCTGTATAATATGTTATATTATTGAGACGTTGTGGTAAGTTTGGTTATTTTATGGGGGGCCATATGTTATCATCTAAGAGTCTCTTCGTCAATAGTAATTACCGTCGTCAATAGTAATTACCGTCGTCAATAGTATTTACCTTGGTCAATAGTAATTACCTTCGTCAATAGTATCTACCTTGGTCAATAGTAATTACCTTCGTCAATAGTATTTACCTTGGTCAATAGTAATTACCTTCGTCAATAGTATTTACCTTGGTCAATAGTAATTACTTTCGTCAATAGTAGTTGTCCCTTCAATATTACCAAGAGTCATTTGACCCTTCGTTAAGACCAAGAGTCATTTGACCCTTCGTTAAGACCAAGAGCCACCCTCAGTTTTTCTATAAATAGAGGCCTAGGGCTTCATTATTTTTCACGAATTCATTCAAGCTATAGAGAGAGAAAGTATAGAGAGAATAAGAGAGAGAGAGACTAAAAGTATTCTGCTACATCACTTTTCCAATATCCAGTTCTTTTAAGGTAGGGAATATTATTTCTTTTATATTCATGAAGAGAACTTCTGTTATTCCATTTGTTATTATTCTGTTGGAATAACCAGTATACGCGGTCTACCCTATACTTGGTGACATTCTTCTATTATTCTGTTGGAACATCCTGTCTGTGTGTTTTACACCGGACCTGGTTCCGTTTATTATTCTGTTGGAACATCCTGTCTGTGTGTTTTACACCGGACCTGGTTCCGTTTTATTATTATTCTGTTGGAATATCCTGTCTGTGTGTTTTACACCGGACCTGGTTCCATTATTTATTATTCTGTTGGAATATCCTGTCTGTGTGTTTTACACCGGACCTGGTTCCATTATTTATTATTCTGTCGGAATATCCTGTCTGTGCGTTTACGCCGGACCTGGTTCCATTATTTATTATTCTATTGGAATAACCTGTCTGTGCGGTCTATCGCATGCATGGTGATTTCTTTTGTTATTCAATTCTTTATTGTACTCAGTTGGTTAAGTTTTGACTTCTATACTCCATGAAATTTGTGGAATATCCTTGATAGTTGCGTTTCATCCAGTATCTTTTCAAGAAAATATTCTTCTAAGCATTCTTGAATTTTACTCCACAATGCAGTATCATGTTGACAATTTGGACGTTGTTAATTCCTGGATAAATTAATTCTTGAACTTGTTTTATTGAATTCTTATATCATTGTCATCATCCTCATGTTTATAAAATGTTGAAAGTCATCTGTGGCCTGTATTGCATAGATGGACTTGGTATGATTATGACCAGGGATTATTCGGTATAATCATGACCGTAATGTTACAAATGATGTGGTAAAAGTCCTCATTGGCCCGTAGTGCATTGATGGACAGTTGTTGGCATGATCATGACCATTAATGAATACACGAATATCCTTGGCCGTAGTGCAGGGGTGATTCGATGATGTGGATTATTTTATTAAGCTGAGTCTCAGCGATCGCAGTGTTGAAAAACCTTTTAAATCATAAAAGATAGTAGAGTTTATTTTCTACTTGACTCTTTTAATGGATTGCTTGTTCCGCTGCAGTTAAACTTGATGTCTATTATATTTTATCAGTTTAACATTGTTGAAGGCTAATGATAATTTATTCTGCATTATCTTAGTCATAATATTTCTTACTGGGCTAGTTGAGCTCACCCTTTCTTTCACTGTTCTCTTCAGGAAATGAGAACGTAGCTGGGACAAGTCGGGGTACGGAGTGATGGTCCGAATGATAATATTAGTTAGTAGTCCTCACTATTCTATGTAATGGTGTGTTAATAAATGTAATGAGGACTCCTTTTGAGTATGAATACTCTCTAGAAGATAATATTTGTATTCAAACTCACAGTTTATGTTTTGTCGTATTGTACACGACAGTTGTATTATTAAGTTGTATTTGTATTCTGTACTATGTATCTGACGACCCAAGATGGGTGATGTATACCTAATTTTGGGGGCGTCACATTATTCGTGAGATAACTTAAAATAATCTCATGTTATTTTTGTTATGTCTAGAATTATTTAAAGGATTGGATAATAACTTACTGTTTAGACTATCATACCCTTACTATTAATATCAAAGATATCATATTCTCATTAGTTTAAGTATAGATAGATAAGATAAGATAAGATATATTTGTCTTTTTAAACAAAGTTAAAGGTTAATTTTGTCTATAAATTTTTAGTCACAAATGATAGTGATTATAATAACTAGTCGGACATGATCTCACTTTCAAGTTATTTTATTATCCCAAGTCTATTTTTTAAAACAAACAGGAGTAAAAGACTTGACATTAATAGTATAATCTTAATTATAAAATCATTACAAACAAACATAGCCCAATGTCTACGATCGTGAATGTACTTGTCTGAACAAAAATATTGTTGTAAATGTTATTAAAGCAACTACAAAAATATCGCTAATTACATACTATCTCTGTTCCTAAAAGATTGTCGTTCAAGGTTTTTGCACATGGATTAAGAAAGTATCATTTGCCAAGTAAAATTTATTTGAAATTTAATCACTACCCTTTATGGGAAGTTAAAAACTATTAATACAAGGGAGAGAATTTTTTGGGACAATGAGAGAAGGTAGGTAGGGATAATATAGGAAAGTAAATAATTTATTCTCCTCAAAAGTTATAAACGATACTTCCTCCGTCCTAAATTATCTGCTATTCTAGAGTTTCACACAGATACCAATATGTGTGATAAAAATACTAAAATACCCTTATTAGTGAAATTATGAAAAAGGTGTTTAAAAAAGAGTGCATGAAATAGTATGTAGAAAAAGGAAGAGAGAGAAAGTATGAGTGCATTAAATAGACAAATAGTCTAAAGAGAGAGATTGTATGAGTGTATATATATGTGTGGAGAGAGGAAGAGAGAGAAAGTATGAGTGTATTAAATAGACAAATAGTATGTAGACAGAGATAGTATGAGTGCATATATATGTGTGGAGAGAGGATGAGAGTAATGACTATCAATAATTAAGTAAAGGGGCAAACTTGGAAAATAAAGGAAAAAAATGCATTGAAATCTTGAAAAAGCAGATATTATGAGACAATTTTTTTTTACTAAAACAGCAGATAATTTGGAACGGAGGGAGTAATATTTTAGAAACGGAAGTAGTATAATAATTTGTTCAGGCAGGCATCATCATTTTCACTACATTTGTTTTATTTTTTTATTTTTTTATCTAATCTAGTCAATAAGCAAGATTGACTACATTCTTTTTGTACCGATTCGCAGTCTCTCATTTCAATATTAGTAACCTTTTTAATTTTTTAAAAATATTTGAAACAAAAACTTACTATCAAAACAAGATTATAGAATTTTTTATTCCTCCCCAAAAGAACGAGCAAACTACAATGTATACAAACTTATATAAAAGGATGAGTACCTTCTCAGACAAAAAAAAAAAAAAAAATTTAATCATTCTTTTGGGTATTTGCAAAAAGAGCAGTAAGACTAAAAATAAAAATATCTCTATGACCATTTCAAGAGAGTGTATAAATGGCAAATTTTATTTTAGGCTAAAAGTCCACACTTTTATGGGAGTGGAAATTAAAGCTGACGCCCTTTGCCAGTGGGCAAAAGATGTGGTTCAAGTCAATGTCCATAAACCAACTTCCTACCTACAAAAAGGATAAGAAGAGGAGTTCTTTAATCAAGACCACCAAGGAGACCTAATATTACTACTAGTAATATTTAAAAGAAAAGCTTTTTCATGACTGACTTTGTACAATTGGTACACCTTGTAGTATTTGATATATATCCAAAAAGAAAAATATAAAGTGCAACTGATAATATCAAGTCTAGTGCATGTACTAAGATTCCTTCCGTTTCAAATAAATAAAAATTCTTTATTTTATTTTTATGGTCTAAATTTAAAATTATCTCACTATCTCTGTCAACATAATATCACATTCCAACATATTTTAAATTTAAACTCTGAAATAAAGAGTTTACATTTATTTAAAATGGATAATATCCTTGTCCGTCTTGAAAGTTTCACATCAATGTCAAAGTATTGTAAATTTTGTGCCTACCAAGTGGAGTATTGTAAACGACAAAAGCTTCCCCATCTTTTTCTCATAATTTCTTTATTTGTTTGAGTACTTAAGCGAGAATAAAAACGTAAGCGCAGAAACCGCACATGGCAATCATTAATTTTTCCATAACAGGGCAAAGCTTTTAGTACCAAGTACTACTACCCACTTTAGCCTATTCTCATGACCAAACATTTTTCCAATGCACAAATATATCATACTCCTATTAATTAATGTTGAAGACACGGCCGACGTCAGATTTGACCAAACTTGAATGTGAGATTGAACCCTAGTTGTCATATTGAAGTTCCTTAACATAAAATGCATTTATATAAAAAAAAATTCGAATAGTTTCTTCCAAATTTTGAATAGAAGAATTTCCGATTTTCGCTTCTGTCTTGCACAATGATGTTTCGGCACAAGAAAATGCACACTAAGCAATATAATCAAAAAATCAGCATTGGAATAGAATACAGAGTGAGGACTAATACAAAAATTATACCCCTTCATTCACTACGCCTACGCCGCCTGAAATGCCTGAGAATAAAGCTGTCTGCATACAGTGGATAATTTTTCTTGATCAACCCTTTTAAGCATTTCCAGTAAGAAAAGTCAACCAGTTGTCCATCGTTTCGGACTATGAATAAACATCGGGAGGTTTCGAAATCAGGATGATATCCAACCTGCCACCCAGAAAACAGTGATTGATGAACGATTGAGCGTATAGAGAGGATACCAGACAGAGAGAAGCCTGATATACTCTTATAGAGAGGATGCCAGGCTGCCCAAAATCATTTATATACTAGCCACAACTATAAACCAGCATCATTAGTCTTCATTCAATTTGATTACATAAAAGATGAAGATTTTTACTAAGAAAGAAACTGAAGTACAACAGTTGAAGAGGATGAGTAATCCTCCCATATAAAACATCATAGTAAAGAATATACAAAGAATCCCAAAACATAACAACTCAATCAAATTTGAATATTGGGAACTAAATTTGTTTGAAGCGAATTTGAAGATGGGAAAAATTACATTAGCCTATACAAGTGTATTGACTTGTATGTCAAAGCTACTCATGCACAAATCGCTACCTTCTATGAAGCTAGGGCACTTATCCTCGACGTATCTGTGGCAGATACGTGTCCAACACCGACACTCCACATACACTTTAGGATCGTTTCAGATACTTCAACTTTTTTTTTTTTTACTTTTTAATTTTGTATACTTTTAGATCCTATGATATTATGATAGGTGGTAGTATTTTAATTGAAACTTTGAAATTAATCATTTGCTTATGAATATGTAAAAATATAATTGATTTACCTATTGTATACATATATGTATTTCTACAAAAGAATACATTAAATTTCATATTGTTTAAATGGTGAATTTTAATGGGGGTTTGTAAATAACTTACTAATATTCTTGGTTGTTATTTTTTTTCTCTATTATTAGAATTCAGTTGAATATCAGCTATATAATTAGAATAATCAAAGAGTCCAACTTCTCTATTAACACGTGTCTTCCCTAAATATGACTCTCCCCTATAGTTGTATGTTACGATATTATTTGTTATTAGATTGGATATGTTTATAATATAATCATTACTCACTATTGATTTTTTTATTAACAATTACTATTATTTATAAGAGTTAAATGCACTTTGCATCCTCTTAATTTAGCCCATTTTACACATTGCATTCTATAATTCAAAACGTGACACTGCCTATCGCACCTTTAGCGAACGGGCACATAACACTCTCCGGCTCAAAATCCGTCGCTAAAAGTGACGGGGTTAGTGTTTAAAAGTGACGGATTTTGCATTTTTAGTGACGGAATTTGGATCGGAGGGTGTTATGTAACAGTTTGCTAAAAGTGCGGAATGCAAAGTGTCACGTTTGAAGTATAGGATGCAATGCGCAAAATGGGATAAACTTGAGGATGCAAAGTGCATTTAACTATATTTATAAATATTTATTTGTTAAAATATATACATAATTCAACCCCTGGACATATTTGTATCCCGTATCGAATTCGTGTTCCGTGTCCGTGTTTCCTAGGCTACCTTTTGGAGGAAAAGAAGATAAGAGAATAAGGAGCAGTTCTATCCAATTCATTTATTATTTATTTATTGGTTAGTAGTTCTATCCATGTCATCTTGCATTAAGCAAAATCCATATTAATCTCAAATACGTGATTCTTTATCTTTTTCTATTCTTTTGATTCTCTGATATTGGAAACATCTTTTGCTTATGTTCTTAGAAAAGAAAAGAAGTTCCGGTATTGTGTCAAATCAAAAAACTTGGCATATATTATATAGAATACAGTGTAGTGAGTTGACAAAGTCCTAATCCTCATTTTAAATGAGTTGTAGAATAAATAGGACAAAACTACAGCAATCATATGCAATAAAATATAGGCACATATATATAAAGACACCACCATTAAGATCTACAGATCATCAGGAGTAGTTCCCGGCCAGGTTTTTACAACAAGAACACCTAGTTAGAAACATACGAGTTTAGCAGTAGCACAACCTAACTATTTACCTCTGTTATAACACAGAATGAGAAAAGCAAACTGCAATTATGTTAACACGCATGTAAGCAGTAGTGATTAGTTTGTAATGAATAAAGTCAGTTTGGTAGCTATTCTCATACTGAACGTGTCCAATTTGAGTAAACTTAGGATCATTCATACAATAGAAATAGAAATTTTAGTAATAGAAGTGAGAGAATATAAGCAAGGCACGGACAAGGAGTCACCCACCCCATAAACAAGTTTAAGAAAAAAGAAGAAAATACTTGAGAAAGAGCAACTCTCTAATCTATAGAAAGATCATAGAAATGCCCCTAAAGGCATCCATGGCAGCAGCCCATAGGAAGCATGAAAAATGATTCTATCTTGCAGCTAAGCTAAAGATAAATGTCTCAAAAAACAAGCATTGAGCTCATTCTAGATTGCCCAAAGAACAAAAAAACTCACACAACTTCTAAAGCATCACAGCATCCTTCCTTCAAATAAGAAACATACCCCAATGGAAGCGGGATACATACACCCACACAGCCACACCACCAACACAAAATTATAGTTTCACAATCCCCAAGTAACAGGGCAATGGAAAAAAAATTCTCTCTCTCAATATTCTGCTTAAACATAGCTCCAATGTTTGACTAAATTAGGATTTGACCAAGTAAACGGGGATGTGGTTGTATCTAGGTTTCCAGTTGATTGTGATTGTTACGAAGTATGCCTGTGTTTTTGAGGCCAGGCTTCCTTTATTAAACCTGATTATAATGCTTCTAAAAGTTTCAGCATTTGTTTGCCAAAATGAGTCCAAAACCAAAAAGAATAATCCCCAATACACACCAAAGTACATCTCAAGACCGTTTGGTTAGGCTATTAGGGTGGGGGGACTGGATAACTAATGCCCACTTTCAAAATAATCCTATGTTCCCCAATTTTACTATCGGTACAATGCCAGATGGGGAAGGGGTGGTTATAGTGTGGGAAAAGGTGTATCTGGGAGGGGGATAAAGAGTTCAAAAAACCATTTTATATTTTTATTCCTCAAATAGTAATGAGTTTCAAACATGGGCCTTATTATGGTCATTTCAAAATTCAAACTAATACACTTATCCTCTTTTTCAAGTTTCAACCAAACAAAAATCATAACCAGAGGAGGTATACTTCATTTTTAATACTTCAACACAACACAAGAGGGTTTACATCTCACATAATTATAAAAGAAGAAAAGTACAGGTGAGACAGCAATCATCAAGAAATTGCATCTCTACAAGTTTTAGTGCTTTAAGATATAAAAGAAATTTAGTTATGATTCCAACAGATGTGCATGTGTATGTGCATGAGAGAGAGAGAGAGAGAGAGTACTGTTATGTAATCAACACCACTTCCGATCTTCTTCTCGCACTCTGGATGGTACGGAAGCAACCTCTCTAAAATAGTTCTCTCATGCTCCGGACTTAATCGCTCACCACTTTCATATCTGCAACAATAATACCCCATTTGCAAACAGTTAAAAATAGCACTGGAAGACAACTACAGACTATGCTCTTTTTTTTTTGAGTGACAGTGGAATTTGAAGCAACTACACACTGGGTATTGGACCACCGGGTTCATGCAATACCCCAAAAAGGTTCATAAGAATCATAAAGCTGACTACAACATACTCATTCAGCCATATAACCATGATTAAAAGCTATATGGATAACAAATTTAACATCTACTTTACCATTTATATTTTTTACATATCACCACAGAGAAGCAAGATAAATGCCATTCACTATAACCACTTTTGTATTATAAAATAAATATGCAAGGGCCAAAGAACAGGGGCGCTATGGATTTTAACTCCAAAGTGAGTAGTCTGGAAACCTTTGCGGTTTGAGGCTCAGTCTTTGACTCCGCTTGTCTCTGCTTTTCTCAAATGCAGAATAAAGGTTGAACACCCAATAACAACCGACAAAGGTTTCCCTTATTAAAGATCCCTCCAACATAACAAAGTTTATCTAGATAGATGTGCCTCTAAATTTGAGGTACTAAGATCCATAGTTGTTAAATAAGCAAAAAAGTGTGCCCCAAGGCCGAAGGCGAGACGAGGCGCACTTCTAGGCCCCTTCTTAACTAAGTCGAGGCACATCCAAAGAGCCATGCACCTTTTGGCATAGGCCTGAGACGCAAGGCCCAATTAAGGCACTCATTATTGAAGGCTTCTAAAACAAGGCTCCATGTAATATTTTATCCATCTTCTTTTCTTCCCTTGTTTTTTCTTCTTTTTTTTCATCTTCTTTCTTCTCTTTTTTCTTCATCTCTTTTATTTTTTCATCTTTTCTTCTCCCTTTTTTTCTTCCTTTGTTTCTTCTTCTCTTCTTTTATGATTCCTTTGTTTTTTATTCTGTTTTTCTTCTTTCGTCTGTTTAATATTTATTTATGCAATATATTGTCAATATATATCAAAACATATTTTATTGTTACAATTATGACACTGTGTACATACATATACATATATATATATATATACAAATATTTTATTTTTGAGGTTGTATGCCTCACTTCAGTGAGGCATGTGCCACGCCTTGCGCCTTGGCCATTACATATTCTGTTTTAAGGCACACATACACATTCTATTTTAAGGTGTACGAGAATGATGCATGGTGCCATTACAAACATATCCCTTCCTACAGGGGACGATATAATTAATATTGGATCCATGATATTTTTCCCCATGCCTAAAAGGTATTGAGTACCACGTATCTCACTTAATTTGTAAGATGAAATATGATATTGGTTAGAAGGTGGGATAAAAGAGGAAGGGAGGAAGGGAAGAAAAGAGGGTGAAAAAAGGAAAGGGCAAGAACTATGCCCAAAGGCCACAATGGTACAAACCCTCAATCTCAACTCAACATTCAACTCTTTTATCCCAACAATGGGGATTGCATCTTTTTATAGGACATAGAAAACCCTAATTTTAATGTAACACAAGGTACATAATTTAACAAGCAAAAAAAATCCTACCTTGCATATTCATTTTATGTCGGATAAAATAAAGTAAATATGTTAAAAAAAAGTTTCTCAAAACCAAGTGAAGAACTCATCCCAAATTAGTTATCCAATCCAAAACTATGTTTTCTCCAAATTGTACCCAAGTTTATCGTATATTAAATCAACAGGAATAACACAAAAACCAAATATCTTTGCCTTCGGAATTGCAACTATACTGGGAGGCTCCTTTACTTGCCTTAACAAATGAAATTGCAACCGGAGAACTGCAGTTACTTTCCACTACATTAATTCCTAGATCGGCTAGAATTTAATTATAAGCATAAATAATCTCACATTATTCGATGTCAACCAAGAACCTTTATTTAATAGTACTTGCTGCCCACCCATCTTTTTTCCTTCAGATTTTCTTATACTCGAGGGCAATTGACGAATGCGAACACTCCTTACTTTTTCTATATCACCGCACGCATGGTGTTTCGATTTGAAGAGGTCAAATGAGTTCAAAAATATATATCATGATTATGCTTCACGTAGTAGACATACTATAACCACTATCAAAATCACTGCAATTATGGTTTAAGCAATATAGGAAATCAATGGCATGGGATGAGCTCTCTTTGAATCTTGGTCAATTACTGTAGGGAATACAGACAGCATCCACTTCCCCCCTTCCCCCCTTCCCCCCTTCCCCCCTTCCCCCCTTCCCCTCCCCTACAAATATTAATACATGAAGGTTTACACAATACGCATTTCTAAAACCAGTTTAAAGCTTTACATGTCAAAGTTCATAACTGTGTGCTGCAATGCAGCGTCTTAAATTTTGCTAATTGAAACTAAGAAATCTCTTATGGATTAGGAAACAACAGCTGCAGGGTTTTCACTCTACTTAGCAATATGATTAATTTCAGTTAACATCACATGTCAAAACAAAACCACCCTCAATCTCATTTAAACAAACACACAGAGGTACTAAAAGTCTAAAACCAATAACCAAATCAAAGATGAACCTCAATCAATCAAAAGTTATAACTAAAAATATAAATTGAACTCGTGAACTTACTTGCCGGAGTGAAGAATCATCCTCACAAAGCCGACAAGTGGTACAGTATCCTCCAAAATCTGATCCTCCCAATCAACCCACCCTTCCTCTTCACTTCGCTTGCTTTCCTCTTCCTCATCAGAATCTCTAGTAGATTCCTCGACGCCGGCCTCCGACGCGGGCGAACTAACCGGCTTTCGTAGCAAATCAGAACCGTAGGCATCTTGACTACTACTATTGCTTCTTCTTCCAGCTTTTAGGGCAAAAATACGCGGTCGATTGGAGAGAAAAAGGTGTGAAGGAAAAGAAACAATAGAAGGAGAAGAAGAGGAAGATAAGCGAAGAGAGATAGGGTTTGTATGGAGGTGAATGTGCGGTGACTTTACTACTGATATAGAAAACGTCATACTCGAATTGAAATTGTAATTGCTACTGCTATTAAACCATGTTTTGCTGCTCTTGACAGTGTCTGGCTTCAGTTCGAAATTCTGCTAATGGTTTTTTGAAGGGCTTAACGGCCAGAGTGTTGAGCAGTCTGCAGATAGAAGATGCACAAGCAAACAATAACCGGGAAAACATATAGATAAACAAGTGAGTATTTTTTTTTTGTATTTTTGAGTGTTCAACAAAAGAAAATTAAAAATTTATAAGTTTTTATTTTAGGTTGTACATTAATGTTTATATTATTATTTTCTTTTCATAAATTTATTGTGTTTGTAAGCCAAGGGTTTAATCAAGGTTTCTCATTCAGACCGATAAACCAACCGAAAAATATATCGGATAGATGGGTCAAAAGTTCAACAACTGATCACGTTATTAATATATAAAAATATATATTATTAATAATTAATAAAATTTTAAAAAATATTATTTTTTATGAACTAAAACATAATAAAGCTGGATTATAATATTATTAAAAGTGGTTAATTTTAATATTAAAAAAATTATAATAAAAAAAACGAATCACTGGATCAATAACCGATTTTACCGATAACAGACTGTGTGATTCAATTTTTAAAATCATGGGTGTAATAACATATTTAGTATTTAGTTTAGGGTTAAATGATTTTCACCACTAACTTTATTTTTAACTAAAAGCACTCTAAACTTTTTGAGTGCCAAAATCATCTGCACCCTTTATAATAAATTTTAAGGTGCGAATTATTTTAATATAGAGTGATGATGTAATTTGTTTGTTTTGATGTAGAAGGTACATAGAATAAATTTTCTAAATTGAAGGTGTTTTTAATCGAGAATAAAATTTAAGGTGCGAATTCGAGTAAAAAATTTATTTTTCAAGTAATTATCTGTTCAACTTGTTTACACCTCTCTGCTTGTTGGAGTAAAATCTTTGTAAAGGATATATTTGGCATCTTTGTGTAATCTTTGTAAAGGACATATTCTTCCCAAGTTTTGGACTTTCAAAAGCTAGTTATGTTCGTATAATTTTTTGACCCTCCCTCACAATGGCCAAGCTTTGTGTATAGTTACTAGCTAGTTTGCCATACTTCTGTATATAGGTGTAGATGCAGTAATCAAAAACAACCAAACTGATTAAGGGGTTATTTGTTTAGAACTGAATATATTTAAATGGTTGAATGGCTGAATAGTTGAATCGGTTAACCATCAAGTGAGTTTGTTTTGAAAAAATATTATTTGAATGACTGAATCGGTCACATGATTGAGCTAAATGGCTAAGTCAGATTTTTTTTTGTTGAATGAGCAACTGAATAAAGTAAATTTGTTTTAAAAAAAAATCAACAAATCAAAAAAATAATATTAACTATTGTATTAAGTAATATTAAATAAATTTACAACAATTTTGAATTTTTACAGAAGGGTAAAATAATAAAATTGTGTCATTTAGATATTTCAAATATGTTAATTATTAAATAATTTTTTTTATTCAAATTTAGATTCAGATTCACTTCATTCAATTGTTATCAAACACTCTCTAAGTGCAAACTGGGGAGAAATTTGGAAACATTACTTTACGATATCATAAATAGGGCCAAATACATAAGGCCCAATATTGACATGCTGGCCAAAGCCCAAGTGGCCCACACAATGCCAACTCTCTCTGTCCCTCTATATATATATGGAACGAAGATAAGACTAGAGGGTCTCAGATAAAGCTCATTTCTCACTGTGTAGAATTTAATGTTTCTCATTTCAGTTGATGCCTAAAAATGTCAGTAATGATTCTCAAGCCGGAGAGTTCTCTACTTTGTTACGACTGTAGAGTCACCGGTTTTTTACCATGTGTAGGTCATGGCCCCACCCGGTTTTTACTTTTTCTTAATTACAATATATAATGGAGGGAAAAGTCTTGACAGACAGGTTTTTTAGACAGGAATATTGGACATTTTTTATTTTTTTTTTCTAGTGACTTCCAAAAAATGTATAGTATTTATTTTAACAGAAATTTTTACAAAATATAATGTTTTAGGTATAATTTGGATACATATACAAATACAGGGTTATACAGACCTAAAACACTATATTTTGTAAAAATTTCTGTTAGAATAAATACTATACATTTTTTGGAAGTCACTAGCAAAAAAAAAAAAAAAAAAATTAGAAAATGTCCAATATTCCTGTGTAAAAAACCTGTCTGCGTAGCATTGCTCATAATGTAGTAGTAAAATAGTATCTAGTTTTGAATCTCAAACTTTACTCTAACCTTAGATTTATTTATTTTTTTCAAACAAGTCTTAAGTATCTAATTAAACCTTTTCTCTTTCTTTCAATTATTTTTATTATCCTTCCTCATATCATACTAGCCTTCTCGACACCTATAGGATGCTTCAATCCGACCTTATTCCATCAATTATGAACAAAAACTATCTTTTAACAAAATTGAATGCTCATAGTTTATTTTGACTTGTCATTATAATCATTTCTTAAGTCATTCATAGTTTATTTTGACTTGTAATTTAATCATGAGTGATAAGTGTTGCTAATTTTAAGCATCATATGGAGGACATAATTGTCTTAAGTACATATTACTAAGTACTAATCTTGACATATTAATTTTCTACATTTCAACTCTAGTATACAACAAATACTATATTTATATATAAAATAATATTACTATCACATAAAAAATGTTCACATAAATAAACATGCATATTATGGGTCCCACGTGTCAGGCGGGAACCCATAATATTCATGTGTGTGTATGTGAGTATTATATGACTTTTTTTTTATTTATATGATAGTACCATTGTTGATATATATATCAATTGTTTATTTTCCCTAACAATAGGTAGATAGATGATGACATGGATTGAAAAATCTAGCATGTAAAAAAATTCCCGGTGCCGCCACAGGACGAGGACGAGGACGAGGACATTGTCAAGTAGTATTATATAGATGTAGAGATAAATAATTGGAAAAAATTACAAGAGGAAATTAAGCTGCATATCCAACTTTTCCAAGAATCTTAAAACCTTCTCAATCAATCAATGTATATGAATGTTTTCAATTTTTCGTTTATTAAAAAAAATACTAATAAAGAAAATTCAATTCAGTGGGCCATCTAGCCTGGAATTACTATAATTTTTTCCAACACCGGGCGGCCACAATCGTTCAACGGGGTCTGGGCTGGGCTGGGCTGGGCAGGGCCTCATCATAAAGAAAATTCAATTCAGTGTGCCTTCTGAATCTCTCTCGTGTGTCGGTAATTTTCGCCACATGTGATGTGCCTCTCTCTACCTCTACCTCTACCTCTGCCTCTACTTCACATGGGTCGGGTCGGGTCGGATCAGATGGTTACACAATAATAATAATGTAATTTAATTAATAATCTTTTTCTTCAATAATTTTTATCATCATCCTCATTATCATTTAACTTATAATAAATGTACAAGTATGTTAATACTAATATACTACTTAAATGTTCAAATGGTCAAAAGTGGTGATTTATTATTAATTGGCCAGCTTACTACAAGAATGGATGCTTCTCGCCAGAAGTAGTATATCAGACAGAGACAATTTGGACCTGTTCAAAAAGAAAAAGTCTAGGTGGCATTACCCGTCTCAAAGGTGGCATGCCTGCCTTTATGTACTAATATACTCCACCCAATTTATAAATTTATTTTTAAATATAATGAATGTTCATCTTAAAATAATAAAATTATATTGTTATATAAATTATGTTATTTAATATTATCATCAATAAAAAGTAACAATAATTTTTTTAAATTATAAATACAACTCTTTTTATGGTACGGGACGGGACGGAGCTGCCTAAATTGAAAATTATCATTAACTCGACAATATTTAGTCGACTTGACTTATTAATTTTTTAAAAATAATGTAAATAATATTACGGGATTCACCTATAGTTACTAGTCGGCCGAGGGATATTCAAACTCATGTTTTCAATTCAAGAAAAAATATTTTTTTAATAAAATATAAATAATTTTGAATTTTTTGTTCGTCCTAATAAATCATTTAGACGATCTAAAATTTGAGATAAATTTTATTATTTATAGAGCCGGAGTCACGAGACTGTTGTTAGTATATATGTATGTATATCTTCAACCTATGTATGTGTAGAGAAAATATCCATAAAAATATCGTTCGTTCGGTAGTCTAATAAATTCATCCCATTCTCTCCAAACAGAACACATGAATAAATAATAAATAAGTAAAAAGATAGAAATAAAGTTCCAGTTCCACTCGATAAAACCGTGACATCCACGCTCCAAACCAGCTCGCGGGTGGTGCACATGAGTTTCATGATTCGCCGACACAATGGAGGGAATCTCCTCTCCTCTCCTCTCCTCTCCTCTACTCTAGTAATAGGAGTAGTAGTAGTATATAAAGTAGAGTAGAGGAGAGGAGAGTTCTACTATTTACAGTTAAAACTGCGAGAATTACGATGCCGTCGGTCACACTCAATTCCCCAGAAAAAAAGGAAATTAAGAAGAAAAATTAAAGAAATCCCTCGGAATCCAGCCTTCCACTTTCACAGATAATAATAATAATACTGTACGTACTGCCGTTGAACTGACAGTTCATACCTTCCCAAATCCATCCCATTCACTTTCTCTCTCATATATCAATACATAAACGCCTGGATCTCAAATTTAACCGTTGCGGATCGTAGAATAGGAAATGGACGGCGGCGATGGGACCGTGAAGTTAGGAACTCTCAACATGAGGCCCGTCGATCGGTGCTTCAATTTGGAGCCTGACGTCTCCGTTTCGTCGCCGGTTACGAAGCAGAAAGCTGCCGCTGCTAAGCAATTCATTGAGAATCATTACAAAAATTACCTACAAGGCTTGCAGGATCGAAAAGACAGGTCTAATTCTGCCTCTATTTATTTAGGTATGGAATTGATGTGATTGTGTATTAAGTGTTGATTTGGTTTGGACATTTTTAGGAGACGAGCGCTGCAAAGGAGGGCGCAAGAAGCGCAAGTGTCGAGTGAGGAAGAGGAGCAGATGATGAGGAATTTGGAGAAGAAAGAGACGGAGTATATGAGATTGCAGAGGCATAAGATTGGAATTGATGATTTTGAGCAGTTGACTGTGATTGGTAAAGGAGCATTTGGCGAGGTATATGACTACTGTGCACAATGCGTATATTTCTTAGTATGATAGATCAGAGATTGAAACTGGAATTTACTTTGTTGAATTGTCATTTATGATTCACTAGGCTTCTAGAATAATAATTAGGATTATAGTTCTTTTTGGCTTGTATTTTCATTTCAATTTAAGATGATGCATCAGATTAGGAAAGACCTACTTGATTTGTTTTCTGATTAATTACCTTTATTAATATTGTTTAATTTGATACATTGTCTTCTAAATGATTTGATTATAAAGTTTTTGAGGATTTTAATTTTTTGAGTTGTTTCCAAGGTTACGAGGATAATAAGTCCATACTAGAACTTGGATCAGTGTAAAGTAGTTTCTGAAAACTATGGGCGTGGTTGTTTTCTTGTATATGCCTAGTGATATCTATTGGAACTTGGAAGGAATATTTAACCTGTGTAGTTTTACTTTAGCAATTCAGATTTTTTTCTCTCTAGTTTTCTGTAAGATATTGGCAATGATACATGCATTCACTAGCCTTAACAATTCTACCTTATATGTCTCTGCAACTATAGAATAAAGCTATCATGGGGATATAATCTTTTACTTAGCAGTGCTGCATACAACTTTGGACCTAACGGCCGGCCCAGTAACCTTTCTCCCTTCCGGGGTTATAAAAATAAAATCTTTGTTGTATCCGCCTTTCAACGGGAGAGAGGCATTTCGCAACCCCAAATCTGGGTACTTCAATACCACAGATCTGGTGCTCACGATCCATCACAATCACATTTAAACTACCCATAATATAGGATAATAAACTTCAATCTTAAATTACTTATAAAAGATAAAATTTATAAACGAATCCCAGGTCAACTAACCTTAATTATTAGATCATAACAACAGACTAATAAAAACATAAATAAGTCTATTACATAAGCATTTCAAATAGAAGATAATCTAACATTATCTACTTATGCATCTTGCTCTTGCCCTTGCTTGTTGACGGCTCCTCATACTTCTCGACCTTAGCTGAAAGGTTTTGTAGAAGAATGAGCAAACAAGTTGCCCACAAGTATAATAAAGAACAATAAACAGTATAGCAAATAAATAAACTCTAACTGAATAATATATTCTTTACTGGAAACAACTAGCTTTAAATCAATAACTGCTAGTTCAATGGAATAATCAACGTTTAAATCAAATCTTAGATATCAAGATCAAAGGTATATACTGAGGGTCATAAGATCACGAACTATGTCCCATGTTATCAAATATTTCTACCGTAACCTTTAACAATCTAGAGACTATGGACCACCCATCTCGTACTCCAGGTGATCAACCCTTCGTACTATATATTGTGCACAAACATATTATCGCTATTGCGTAGCTCGGAATTATAGTTTTCGATAACATATACCCCTAATATAGGGTTGTTTATCTCAACTTTAACATGAGAATCCACACCAAAGACAATTTGGTTTGGAATAACTTCAAAAGAGTTTTAGATTTTTAGAACGTTCATCAACTATGGATTAGTCGAATCAAAAGGGTTCGATAGTCATTCAAGAATTTAATAGCAATATCATCTCGACCAATAGAACATAATTAAGTCATGATTCAATAAGAAATAGAACCACAATGATTCATAATTGAATAAGTGCTTTTTGTCGAAGTAATGCTTTCGGAAAGAATTGAAAATCTTATTCAAGGACATAGCATTGAACGAATTAAGAAACCTTGCTAAATGTGAAAGTATAAGCAAAGGTTAGGAAACTTGCCTTGTGCGTTTGCTATAAAACTATGATACACGCCCTTCAAATATCCTACACAGTTCATTAAGATCATTGCAACAATTAGTCACATTAAAACTAACTTCATTGGTTCTATTTTAGTTTAATTTATAACATTGATTCAAGTTCTGAATATTTTAAACCATGAATCTGAACTCCTTGCTAAGATTATAACATAAGTCGTGGCACGATTAATATCTCTATTCTTATGAACTTCACCTTAAAGGTTTTTACCAATTCCTTAAGTTGATTATATCATCATAACATTCAATTGAGTGATTAAGTTTTGTTATAATTTCATCTTAGGTGTTTAATGATTATTAGGATTGATTACATAAATCTCCCATGGACTTCCCTTTTAAAAACTCATTACTGAGTCTGACTATCCACCAACACGGTCGTGCCCATTTTAGCCTACTTACTGGCGCCCTTGCCTAACAAACCAAACCTCCCTTCCTAGCGCGGCCGCTCCCGAATGAACGGGGAACAGAAGCAGTTTTCCCAGTTCGCAATGAACACTATGCTTTCATCCGAAACCCGTATCTTTTTCATCTAAACTCCAAATTACTTGGTTTTTAACCCAATAAATTCATTAAACACAAAAGTAAACATCTACAGAGCAATTACAACATTTCAGAAACTATAACAAACCATTTTTAAGATTTAATTTCAATGTTCCTGCTAGTTTTTTGATATTTTGACATGTTTTACGAAATCATCCACCACGAATTCGATTTACATCCGTTTTGATTCATTCAAATTGGGTTCTTTTCGTATTTCAAAGTAGTATAACATGCATCCTTCAATTTAAATCTTCATACACAAGAACACAACAACAATAACCTTCAAAATAGACCATAATATACAAAATAAACCAAAAGACCAATTCTTCACAAATTCGAATTTGATTGCTTCAATATCAGATATAGATGATACTCAACAGATTGCTTAGACCCAAAAACTCATTTTCATCAAATCAAACAACCAAAATAATTTCTAACAGTGAAGAACTTAAGAAATAGAAGCTAGAAGATTTAGAGTTAATTTCTTACCGTTTTGATCCTCCTAAGCTTAGATAAATGGTGTAGATTGCTGACTTCTTATTTTCTCAGAGTTTCCCTTCCAATTTTCTCACTGTGAATCTCTCTCTCTGAATTCTCTCAATTTTATCTATGAATCACTCTCTCTAAGTTCTCTCAATTTTCTCTCTAAACTCTGTATTTCCTCTTGTAAATGAATGTATGGAGAATGAACTGAAGAATAAGGCATTAAGTGGGTTTAATTTGAGTTTATTGACAGTTACTGGGAGAGAAAAGGTCTCACCAGTTTTGGGAATGGAGAGTCTGAGCCATGTTTGGTTTGAACGTTGCACTCTCTCCCTCTTTAATTGATCAACATATATGTTTTTCTTTCTTTCTTTCTTTCTTTTCCCCTTCCTTCTAAATAACTGATAAATGCCAGGCTTAATCCTTATTAGGCAAGACAAATATAATTGCCTGCTAAATTATTTCTCCAAATACTGATAATTACATCCCGCATTTATCTACCCATTAAGTCAATTTTTATATTTTAAATTAAACTTAAATTAGGTTTATTAAGAAATTAAATTGAACATTTTAATTACATATTCGGAATATTTAATTCCTTACCTTCGGACTTTATAATTATAATTTTTATTTAACCATTTACTAGCTCACTAATTAAATTAGCATACTTAACACATTAGCGTACTAAAATACATACCAAAATATAAAATCAACCCACATATATTTAGGTAACACAACTACACCAATTAAATTATTCCAACTAAAATATTTATTTTATTCGATAAATATTTTTAATTATTTTACAAAATTTACAATCGTTACAAGTGCAGTTCCTAGCATCATACTTTTACACTGTATTCGTAATGAAATTAGTTTTAATTAGATTTACGTGACTTGACATAACGATTTTATTCATAATCTTACTACGTTTTGCAGGTTAGGCTATGTCGTGCTAAAAGTACTGGAGAAATTTTTGCATTGAAGAAATTGAAGAAATCTGAGATGCTTAGCCGTGGACAGGTGAGAAAAAAACACAATTGATTCTCAAAATATGGTTTCTACTCTACTAATTATGGAAACCTTCAAACATCAAAAGCTTTCGTAATCTTGTTTCATTTGTATTGATAGCTTCAAATATCAGCATTTTCAAGTAGCTTTCAGTAGTTTAAATAGGGTGTAGAAGAGGCTCTTGAATGGAAGAAGGGATCATGCATAGCTAATAATTCAAAAAACATGTCGATATTGATCTACTGTAAAAGTCAAATAGCTTCTTCAGTACTTGATTCTGCTACATGCACTTTCCTTCTTTTCTTTTATTTTTATTTTTTTTTAAAAATAAATTAAATAAAGTGATACCAGTGAATCGAAATGTTGAAATCCCTTATAACACATGATATATGCCAATTTGTTGACTTCCAAAGAAGAAGGCAACATGATATATTATAATTTGTAAATTTATATGTAATTTGAAAGTCAAATTTTTATGATTTGGGGCATCTGGACTTATAGATAATCATCTATATTCATTCATTTTAGGTTGAGCATGTCCGATCTGAGAGGAATTTGCTTGTCGAGGTGGATAGTCGGTGCATTGTAAAACTCTTCTGTTCTTTTCAAGATTCTGATTTCTTGTACCTTATCATGGAGTATTTACCCGGTGGTGACATTATGACCTTGCTGATGAGAGAGGATATTCTTTCTGAAGATGTTGCACGATTTTACATAGCAGAAAGTATCTTAGCAATTCACTCCATTCACCAGCACAACTACATACACAGGTATTGTAATGATGCATCACGTGATTTTGCATATTGTAGGTTTTCATGACCATTATGGTATGTATAATATACCTTGGTGGAAAACAATGCTTTTGCTTTGCTCACCATAGTTTATTAGATACATGTCAATTTTAAATTGGATTTTTTAGTAGGGTGTTGCGGCAAATCAAAACACAGGCAGATGTTTTTTGTGTTGTAGTTTAATAGATACAATTTATTTAGGCAGATACTATGCGTACATTTTTTAGGGAGACTTTCTATAACAAAAACATTTTGGGAGTTGTAAACTATTTTCTGAAAATGATTGTGCCCAGCCAAACACCGAATTGTGTGGTAAACATTTATGTCAAACAAACAGAACATATGGACAATCATACATGTTTATCCTCTTGTTTGCTGATTAAAATAACAATTGGCATCGGCATATCTGCATATGTGCTATTTTAGCAAAACATTGACAGTTTTTTGAAGTACATATTGCTTCTACTTTAAAGCTTATTTTTCTGCTTCTTTTTCCTTTCTAAAAGGCAGCGGTGATAAAATGATGTTCCGACAAACTTTCTATATTTTGTTGTGCATTGAGCCACTGTTTCCTGTCATGCTAATTTCCTTAACTCTTCGTTCTTCTTTCACTTGTCTGTGACACTTTAGCTATTTTTATGGTGTGTTGTTGCTTTCATGTCCAAGTCTGTCTGCATGAGCATCTGTTATATGTACATGAAATTGGAACTTTAAGCTGAGACAAATATATATATTTATATGCTTCTAGGGACATAAAACCAGATAATTTGATACTAGACAGAAATGGCCATTTGAAGCTCTCAGATTTTGGCTTGTGTAAGCCCTTGGATAACAAATTCTCATCAATTTTGTTGGAAGATGAAGATTTTACAACTCAGGAGTCTATACTTGACAGTGAAGGGCATCCTACATGGTTAATGCCAAAGGAAAAATTACAACAATGGAAACGTAACCGCCGTGCTCTGGTACATTTTTGTTTTGTTTACCCAAAATTTTCGTTTATCACTTTTTAGTTATAAAGTGTACTCTTATGCACCAATTACATTGATTACCCCTTTTTTAATTAATTCTTTGGGCTTTCCTTAATAGTTTCCTCTTCGTTTATTAGTAATGTGTACAAATATGCTTTGCAGGCATATTCTACTGTTGGAACTCTTGATTATATGGCACCTGAAGTGCTGCTTAAGAAAGGCTACGGAATGGAGTGTGACTGGTGGTCACTGGGGGCAATCATGTACGAGATGCTTGTGGGCTATCCTCCCTTTTGTTCCGAAGATCCAAGGATCACATGTCGCAAGGTATTTTGGTACTTGTAGATCTTTAGCCTCTTTGGTTGGAAATATGAAAATATCTTTTTAAGAATGGGACAAGAAGGGGCTGTCTTTAGGAAACATTTAATGCACAACTGACTACTTCATAGACTGATTTTGTTTTCACATATAACTAATTATTTGCTCTTGAAAAGTGAATGGTATTCCTAGTGCAATTTTTTTTAACAGCAACCAAATATTATTTCAGTTTTTCAGAATATCCCTATTTACAAGATTTATCATATTTCATTTCTGTCAGATAATCAACTGGAGAACATGCTTAAAATTCCCCGATGAACCAAAGATATCAGATGAGGCTAAGGATTTGATATGTCATTTGTTATGTGACGTCGACACAAGGTTGGGGACCAGAGGAGCGGAAGAAATAAAGGTAATAAACTACGAAACAAATGACTTTGTACTCATCTGACTAATCAGTTAAATATTTTTGAACCGATAGAAATCAAGATGATAATGCCATACTCATTTTTAATAAAGTGAATGGGGAAATGTTCTAAATGCTAAATTGTGGATTTTGCAAGCATCATGTGGTTTGCGTTCAATTTGACAATTTATAGTACTGATATAACTTGTATATGTATCTTAAGGCACATCCATGGTTTACGTGTGTTAATTGGGAGATGCTGTATGAAATGGAAGCTGCCTATAAACCTACTGTCAGTGGAGACTTGGACACTCAAAATTTTGAAAAGTTTTCCGAGGTGAGTACATTGTTTAGTTATGCATCAAACTTATGATCTATCTGAAGAAAGTTACTTCAGAATGATCAAAAGCACTGCGTAATTGTTAAACACGTTAATCTTTTGAAATTATTGGTTTCAACCTTAGGCATGCTAACTCTTCTATGTTTTCAACATTGTAGTCTTCTATCTGATTCAAACATTAGTTCAACAGTATTTTCATTAAATCATTGATTTCAATATCTCATTCTTAGACTGGTGCTTTTCATCCTAACTTGCTCTCCTTTAGGTAGAAGACCCTCCATCCTCCGGACCAAGAGTGGGACCTTGGCGAAAGGTAACGACTTTATGATTATTATGTTACTTTTATTTTTTTGAATCTTATTAAACGCCTTATGCCAAATACAAGAGAATCTGAATACCAAACTTATGATTGCTCATGTACATGAAAAAAAATTATATTTTTTTCATGTTATTCTTTTCTTATATTTTTTTTTTGTTGTTTTTTCTTCTTACCTTTATTTTTTCCGCTTACATATGGAATTCATTTTCAACAATAAATGGACGAATATGCTTTCTGTAGCAAAAATTAAAAATAGCAAACGGTAAAATGGAACAACTTAAAAAGAAAAGGAATGAAGCAAAGAAAGAAAGAGAAAGAGAAAGAGAAAGAGAAAGAGAAAGAGAAAGAGAAAGAGAAAGATAAAGAGAAAGAGAAAGAGAAAGCAATTAGGATAAATTGTTGTCCAACTGAGGTATTTGAGATCATATGATCATTGTAAAACACAAACCATATCGAAATAAAGTTTTTGACTTTATCAAACGCCTCCATTTGTCATCAACTTGCATTCCTATTTATAACATTTTCTAATGGTTGCTATAATAAATTAAACTTCTTTTCCATGTTGCAGATGTTGACGTCGAAAGATTCCAATTTCATAGGCTATACTTTCAAGAAATCAGATATGCTAAAATCAGTTGGAACTTCAGGTATGCTGCTTTATAGTACTGGGCTACTACAATATTAGTTTCTTTTGCCTCATCTTGTTTCCATATCATGTTATATACAGTAAATCATCTCAAGTACTATTTAAATTTCTTGTGTAAAGTGAAAGATCAATATTCAGAGTTGTCCAAGCTGTTATAGAGCAAAGCATCTTTTGAAAGCTTGTGGTCATGGATTAATTATATGAAATATTAAAATGCTGTTCCAGAGTCGTAAGAAAACATATAAGATGGTAATAAGAATATAAAAACAAAGTGCAAATACACACGGTGGAATTTTGATTTTCTTCATAAAATGGACTTTTTAGATTGGAGACTTCAATATGGCAAGGAGAGAAAATATTAGTATCAAACTGAAAGAACTTATTCCTCCCCATTTCCTTTCAAGTCAAGTTTGGTCCTTCCCATTGTTCTACATTTCTGCAGATCTAATATATGCAAGAATGTTACTATATATGATGACAAATTTATGTGGATATTAAATTACCAACGTATGTGGATTCATGGTATAAGAGGAAAAAAAGAAAGGATCCACACACATTATTATCTACGTTATCGCTTAGGGTTCCACGTTGGTTGCAATTCAAATTCAACATAAATTAGTTGACATTTAAATTATTTCCCAGTATGCAGTATCATTGTGATTAATAAGTTACTGGAAGTGGTGATTCTAGTGAATACGAATCCTGATGCCATCAACAAGGGGTCAAAGAAACTGTTTTTGTATCTTATACCGAAACCAAATGTAATGATGGCGGTTGAATTGAGTTTTACATGCACATGACGATTTTTAAGCATAAACTTGTTCTAGCCCAACATGGAACAAGAAATCTCATATATTTTTAGCTATATTTCTCATTGCTGCAGCGCTATATATGTTATGCAGGTACAATTATGAAGACAAATGGATCGTCAAAACCTCCATCTCTAGTATCCTTGTTTGGTACGGTATCACTTTCCTGAGTACTACTTTCTTGTGTATGTTTTATGCATAATAAGAAAATCTTTGATTGAAGATTCAATTGGTAATCTTGAATAGCAGATTTCAAAAACTGGTCACTATGGGAGTAAAGAAAATGACCACTCTATTTCCATACCAGCCAATATGAGTCTTTCATTTCATTTATATGTAATTTTGTATGCTGATATCCGCATCATGTCAACTTCCATCTGTGAAAGGATCCTCAGACTAAATCAATTCTTCATAAATGGTAGAGAGAGGGGTTGTAGGTGCTGCCTCATATAATTATCATCTCACCTGGTTTCCTTCATTCTCAGCTAGTTGCTTCTTTTGTTAAGAAATTGTTGGGCATGCACCTTTTGTACTGACCTGTGTTCTTTGAAATAGAAATAATAGAGAAAATAGAAAAAAGAAACACAAAAGAGTGGTTGTCTAATCTGCTAACTGAAGTTTCTTAAAAACCTAATTAGATTTATGACTTTTTCCCCTTTGGTCCAATTTTGTATTCTAACTCCTCATTTTTTGTCAAACGTATGCTCCATTTATTTCAATAAAACATGAACAGAAAACAATTTTACACAATTTCGGATGAGAAACTGTTAACAGAAGGAGCTTTACATTTTAGCTTTATTTTTCAGAAAATGACTTACTATTTTCATCTTGGGAAGTTGTTAGGGTTGAAATTTTTCCTTTTGTTCAGGAAGTGTGAACTTCAGTTTACTGTATTTTAAGCAAGCCTTGTGTCATTAAATATTATGTATTTTTGATCCGTTTCTCATTAGAACAAGATCTTAATTTCTACCAACAGAATTTGGTGCTGAAATATTTTTTTCCCTGTTGCAGGTCGGATGGACATACAAGAAACTGTAATGACAGAGGATGATGATGAGGATGATAAAAGCTGAGTGCTTTTCTTTAAAGATCTAATCTGCACCAGCAGCAGCTATGTACAAGATGATGGAACTTCAAGTCCAATAGTTAACTTAAGAGTTCACATGATTTTTCCGCAACACTTTTTTCATTTTTGTTTCTCCACCACCCCGTTTACGTAATGTATAATTATTACATGTACAGCCATAAGAATATTGAGTTCGAGTACAATCCAATTTTGGGAAACCTGTTCAATAAGATGACTAATATTTTGTGTTTTATCTTGACCAAATGCGAGTGAAGCTACTTCTTTTCTTTTTTATAAAAATATCAACATGGACCATCAAACAAGTACAAAATAACATCAACTATATACAAAAAATTGTGCACAAAAAGTATTAAAAAAAAAAGGAGCAAGATTTAGATCGAATGTTTTACTCATTTTGATTGTGTACAGTTGGTGCACATACAAGTATTATCTCTTAACTAATTAAATTTAATGAAAAACTCAATGCAGACATAAAAATTAGACATAAGTATTTTATAATTTCACCCATTTGTATTTGAATAATGCTAGAGACACAAACTATTTTACAAACTGTTGATGTGGCATACTCCACCTCAGCATATTGTGTGGAACCGAAGACTACATTGAAACAATTTGTTGATCAATACGTTGAGATGGAGTATGCCACATCAACAGTTTGTAAAATATTTATAAAATAGTTTGTAAAATAATTTGTGTCTGTAGCACTACTCTTTGTATTTTGACTCCCAATGGACAGTAAAAATACAAATATGTGTGTACAATTTTCATGTCCAATTATCATGTCCGCATAGAAGAACTCTTTCTATCATAATAGAGTTTGTTTACGACACACATGGACATAAATTTTCCAATTATTTATATTATTGTTCTTTGTTTTTTTTTTAAATCAAGTTTTTAGAATTAAAATTTGTTATTGAGAAAAGAAAAGATCAAACGAGATATTTTAGAGTGGAGAGAGTATTTGTTATAAATATTACTATCATTTTAACCTTTTCAAATTAATTTGCAAAATCCAAATGACGTGAACTTATTTAAATTTTAAATAAATTTGTATTAATTGTACATTAAAGATTTAACAAATTGATTTAAAATGCTAAAATCAGTATTTTTTTTTAACAATTCATAATATTTAAAAATTACCCCATTTTATATGATTATAAAAATGATGGTCTACATCACACAAAAAATATAAAAATTTAAGTATTCCTACATTTTTTAAATACTCTTTTAGTCGTATAATTTTATTTTTTGAATTGTAAAAATATATAAAGGCTGACCACAACTCTATGCTATCGTCAAGTATTTTACAATCACAACCAAAATCATATGGAGTATATAATTGAAAAGTCTCCTCCAAAGATAAGTGGTATTTTTATATCCCCACATTTCAATACAAAAATTTGTCACAAATATAGAAAAGGTGACATGTAGATATAGAATTATCGACTTGACGAATTAATATTCTCATAAATAAAAATGTTAATTCCATAAGGTTTTTTTCACGTGATGATATGAATAGTACGGTCCACTCTCATGTGAGAGAGATAATCTTATAGAATTAATATTTTTATTTGTAAAAATATCAATTTTCTAATCCCTTTAAAATGGAGCACTCAAACTTGTAAAAAGGAAATGACCGAAAACAATTTAAGCCAATCGCCAAACTAAACGACCCGGCACCATATCAGATTAGATTTTTGTGTAGTTTGATAAAAGCGTACAATTAAGATCTAAATAGTTAATGTACAATTAAGATCTAAATAGTTAATACGCTCTAGCCTCTCTGTCCCTTAATATAAAAAATTTTAAAGAAGTTTTTTTGTCCCTTTAATATATGATGTTTTAAAATTTCAAATAAGTATTAATTGTTTAATTTCCAATATTATCTCAAGTATTAAATATAATTTTAGTTCTCTCACTATTTTTTACTCAATAAATAACAATATCTTTTTTCAATACAATGGTAATATAGACAATTGATACTATCTCTGTTCCTTAATATAAGTCGTTTTAGAGAATTATTTTTGTTCCTTAATATAAGTCGTTTGAGAATTTCAAATAAGTATTAATGGCTTAGGATGGACTTGTTTGGGTCTTAATGACTCTGAATAGGTGTGCGCCTCTGATTCGGTCAGAGGCACAATTTGTTTGGTAAATATTTGTATGCCTCTTAATACCTCTTAATCGGTTAGATTCAAAAATAATGTTTTACCATTCAGAGTTCATCTGAGCGAAAATTTATTTTTTTTGGACAAAAATAACCTCATCAATATTTTAAAATTCCTTTTTCATCCCTCATCTCTCTATCGGCTCTGCAACCCCCATCTCCTCTTTCCTCTACACCCGTCGCCGTTCAGCCAAAATCAACTTTCCCTCCGCTGTCAATGTCAGAAACGCCGACGCAATACCCGATAACTCTCATCCATCCGTAAGTTGAAGTCGTCGGCGGAGGTCGCGAGTCATTATTCCTCCCAGCATTTAAGAGCTTGAACTTGAACCGCCCATACCATCCCTTGTTAGTTCCTAGAGACACAATAGTTATCTTAAAGGGGGGTTGAATAAATATTTTAAATTTTTTTTTACAAAATATTTGTCAATTTTGATAATGATTTATTCACAGCAGAATTTGAGATTTGTTTGTTTTCCCTTTAAGATAAAACGAGTTAATAGGAGATAAGCAGTTATGATAGATATAACAGTTCTGGCAAGAATATAAGAGACACAGTATTTTTAAGTGGTTCAAAGCACTCAAGGCTCCTAGTCTACTTTTCTACTCCTTGAGTAGGAAATCTAATAAGGATATCTTTACAATATTTGAATCTCACATATTCCTTCAAGACCAGCTGTAACGACCCCAAAATAGGTCCATTCCATCCAACCTATTCTGAGTCGCCAAATACATGGTACAGAAAACAACTGTAACTTTATTACAACAATTATCGTGCAAAATACAACAACACATATGCTATGAGTTTGGATACAAATATATACCAAATGTGACTCATGTTCCAACCGTGGACATCACCTCACAATGACACCTTACATAAAGGTATAGTCAAAAACTGTTTTAGAAATTAGAATCTTTGGGAAGTGCTCAAGGAAACCTTGGTACATGGAAGGCCATGCGTCTAGGTTATGATAGATATCATATGGCCACAGAATTATTCTTGGTTGACCCAATAGACCCCAAAGAAAAATGAGAAGATTACTATCATATTCTTCCCAATTGTGAGTCTTCTCTTGACATATCATTATCTCTACTGTCTCTAATTGAGAATTATACTTCAATCAAACACCAAGATTATATAGGTAGTGCTCGTATATATACTCAGCAAGTGGATGAGCACATCCCTGTCTTATAATGACACAAGATTGTATGTCGTTAGACATCTTGTATGATAGTGGCAAACCACCCTTCCAACGTTGGGTACACCTTACCCTATTGGATTCACCAAATAAAACTACTAAATAAACTTTTCTATACTGCTTCGGGAGAACATCCACAGCTAGAGACCACCGTTCTATTTCCCCGTTACCCTCGCTCGACCCAGCTACACTCTTATTACCTGAAAGGAATTGTGAAGCAAAAGGATGAGCACAACTAGCTCAGTAAAGAATATCATGACTAAAGATAATTAAATTATCAATAGCCTTCATCAATAATAAATCAGAGATTTAGAACATATGGTAAATGATAAAAATTTCAACCATAGTTACAGCGGAACGAGCAATCCATTAGAAGAGTCAAATAGACTATAAAGTCTATTATCTTCTCCATGTTAAAAATCTATCAACAATATTTTATCCCTGTAACATCAATCAACAATTCTGGTCCACAATCATATGAATAACTCATAATCATAACCGTAGTTCTAAATTCCTCTTCTCATCCAGGACGAAGATAATTTTCATCACCTATCTTTACCTGAAACATCAAAGATCATGGTTACACCAAATCACATTTCCTGTTCATAATCATACTAATAACTTCATCTTTGCACTACGGCCAAAGATATTCATTTGTATCACCAGTTGGTCATGTTTATCTCAACATTTGTTCATCTTTGCACTACTGGCCAAAGATATTCAACAACATGTCATCTTTGCACTACGGGCCAAAGATATTCATCAACAATTCATCTTTGCACTACAGGCCAAAGATATTCATCAATATTTTATCTTTGCACTACAGGCCAAAGATATTAATATCTCAAAGAATATATAATCATTTCAGAATTTATATAAACAATAATTATAACCATGTTGATCAATTCACCTTTGCACTTAAGCTAAAGATATTCACTTATAAATTCAATGGTCATGATCATACCAATCAACGATTTAACTTTGCACTACTGGCCAAAGATAACCCATAGTCATGATCATACCAAAAATCTACCCATCTTTACACTCAAGTGAAAGAGAAATTCAACATCAGGGTTATAAAAATGTTATATATGATAATAAAAATAATATAATCAACATATAGATTTAATCTCAAGAGTAATATTCATAACTCAACTATAATTTGGTCAGAAAAAGAAACCAATTTTGTCATGAATAGTAACTCGTGAATAGTAACCCCGACTAAAAAAGGTAGAAATTCCACAATAAAATCTATACCAATATTCCAGTATAATGATATTGAAAGAATAACATCATTATGAAGAATATAACATCCCTTAATATCCCTTACTATCCCTTACTATCCCTTACTATCCCTTACCTCAAAAGAGCAGTACTTCTGATCGGTATGCAAAGCCGAAGGAAACTTGCACTGAATAGCAACTCTCAAAGTATCTAAATACTCACAAAATATACTCATAATATAGAGAGAGAAAGAGAGAAAACTTGTTTCTGGTGTGTTTTTCAATTCTAACTTAGCCCTCTATTTATAGGAAAATTTTAATAGGCTTGACCTGCAACCTGATGGCTTTACCTGCTACTATTCCCATCCACTACATTTGAAATATAATTCAGCACATTTCTTCACCAACCACAAGTGGGGCCCACCAATTCTAGAATTTTCTATCAAAATGATAAACTCCGAAAATTCAACAATTTCTGAACCAGTCATCTTGTAAAATTCATAATAAATCATACGTTCATTTTTAACGGTTCAAAATTTGTGGGCATATACTCAACTTATATATGTATAACATATCCAAAAATTACCACGATCCAACGGTCGGATTAAAAATTATAACCCCCGTAAAATATCTCAAAAACCCTAATTTTTAATACCTCTATTCCGACAAAAATACGGATAAAACCTCAACATTAACTCCTTCATTTTTAACCACAAAAATATATCCCTCATTTATATCCACATAAAATAAATATTTCCTTATCATATGAATCAATAATTAATTATTCACAAATAATATTACAGAATCACATTTATGACAACCAGGCCGTTCCCAGGAAAGAGGGGGCTTTCCAATAAGAATTTTTCCTTACTGGCACGCAATTAGGTGACCAAACCTCTCCTTAGACAGAACTTTCTAGACATTGCCAATAATGTTATCTAATAATATTATTCAAATAATATGAATTATTGATCTGATAATGGGAAATACTGTGCAGTGATAATTATTGAACAACAATAATATAAAATTTTAACGTAGCAATTATTGAATCAATAAAATAAAATATTGAACAGTAATTACTGTAACAATTATTGAGTAATGCCTTCTTACGTAAGAATCAATAATTTCAAAAATACTATGCAATACCGTGTGCTACTGTGCAATAACGCGTATTACTGTATTTTAACCACCGGGTATTCCAACAGTGTTAACGGTAACAACTACGCCGTTATTTGTAAAAATTCAAATTTGTCGCTTTCTTCACCCGACAGTTATTCGTTTTGGGGTCCACAAATAGCTGCGCCGTCGTACGAATATTCCCCGACAGAAAGAATATTCCACGACCAAACGAATATTCCCCGACAACAATGATTATTTTATAACCACTTGCTTATTTTGAAAAAAAATTCATATTTCACCCATAACTTTAAACTTTTATCAATTTAACCATTTACTGAATAGTAATTATAAGAAAAATTAAATACTTTTATTTCATAAATTCGGGGTCTTACACCAGCAGTCTTGGAACTTATTAGTTCACTTTAGAACTCTTCAAGTCCAACTGACTTGGCACTTCTTAGTTCACTTAGAACTCTTCAAGTCCAACTGATTTGGAACTTCTTACTTCACTTGATAATAGTTGAGTTCTTGAATGGTGCTACTCAGTTGCCGTTAAGCTTGTGTTCGAAAGAACTGAGTAGCTGAGCAAGCTTTCTTTTTAGATCGTAGAATTGAGCATTGAGTGTTCTTCAGCGTTTCATTGTATGCTTGTATACCCCTTGCATCTGCTTTAGTTTTGCATATAATGTAAGACCCCAACTTTTTATAAATAAAATCAAATTTTCTCTAATTATTATTGTGAATAATAAGGTGTTAATTTGATATAATACTTTGGTTATGGGTAAAATGTGTAAATTTTACAAAATAAACAAGTGGTTATAAAATATTCATTGTTGTCGGGGAATATTTGTTTAGTCGTAAAATATTCTTCCTGTCGGGAAATATTCGTACGATGGCGCATCCATTTGTGGGCCCTATAACGGAAAACGGTCGGATGAAGAAAACGACAAGTTTAAGTTTTTATAAATAACGGTAAAATTATTACCGTTAACACTGCTAGAATACCTAGTGGTTAAAATACAGTAATACACGTGGTTGCACAGTAGCATACGGTATTGCACAGTATTTTTGAATTATTAATTCTTACGTAAGAAGGCACTACTCAATAATTGTTACAGTAATTATTGTTCAATATTTTATTTTATTGATTCAATAATTGCTACGTTGATATTTTATATTATTGTTATTTCAATAATTGTCACTGCACAATATTTCCTATTATCAGATTAATAATCCATATTATTTGAATAATATTATTAGATAGCATTATTGACAATGTCTAAGAAAGTTCTGTCTAAGGAGAGGTTTGGTCACCTAATTACGCGCCAATAAGGAGAAATCCTTATCGAAAAGTCCTCTCTTTCCTAGGAACGACCTGGTTGTCATAATTGTGATTCTGTAATATTATTTGTGAATAATTAATTATTGATTTATATGATAAGAAAATATTTATTTTATGTGGATATAAATGAAGGATAGGAAAATATTTATTTTATGTGATTATAAATGAAGGAATTAATGCTGATGTATTTTATCAGTATTTTGTCGAAATGGAGGTATTAAAAATCGTCCGTATGTGAATTTCGGGCATTTTTCGTTTAAAATTTGTAAAAACTTAATGTTACAAAGTTGTAGAGAATTCGATTTTCTATGGAATAGACATAAAATTCATATTTTTCTGATAAAATGGCTATTTATTATGAATTATTGAAGTTTCGAAAATTAAATATTTTTATTAAAATAATGGGTGGGACCCACTTTTGTTTTTTTTTAAAACATGTGCTAGAAATTTTGTTCAAAGATGGCTGGTCTTGATTGTCCAACTTAGCATGCGTAGAAGAAAGAAAAAGAAATAATATTATTTTATTATTTAGTCTCCTTTGGCGTTCTAGTATTTTCCTATAAATAGGTGCTTAGGTTAGATTTGAAAATCACACCAGAAATAAGTTTTCTTTCTCTCTATATTATCGAACGTGTTTTTGTGAGTATTTTGATACTTTGAGAGTTGCTATTCAGTACAAGTTTTCTTCGGCTTTACATCCGATATTCCGATCAGAAGTACTGTTATTTTAAGGTAAGGAATGTTATTTTCTTCGTAAATGATATTATTTTTTTTAATATCATTATGTTGAAATATTGATATAAATTTTATTGTGAAATTTCTACCTTTTTGTGTCAGGGTTACTATTGTGATGCACCCAAAATAGGTATACATCACCTATTCTGAGTCGCCAATACATGGTACAGAATACAAATACAATCTTTAATATATAACAAGAGAGCTGTGAGTTTTAATACAAATACTATTTTCTAGACAATATCCATTCTCAGAATAAGTCTTCATTATATTTATTTTCACACTATTTCATAGAATAGTGAAGACTACTAATGTCATCCTCTGAATCGTCACTCCGTTCCTCGACTAGTCTCCGCTACGTTCTCATTTCTTGAAGAGAACAATGAGAGCAAAAGGGTGAGCTCAACTAGCCCAGTAAAAAATATTATGACTAAGATAATGCAGAATAAATTATCGTTAGCCTTCAACAGTATTAAACTGATAAAATATAACAAACATCAAGTTTAACTGCAGCGGAACAAGCAATCCATTAAAAGAGTCAAATAGAGAATAAAATCTACTATCCACCAATGATTGTGTCGTTGTACGAATATTTCCTGTTAAAACGAATATTCTCCGACCAATCGAATATTATATAGCAACTTGCGTACTTTGTAAAATTTATAAATATTACCCACAACTATAACATTATATCAATTTCACTCCATAATATTCAAAAATGATATTTATAGAAAATTCATCTTTATTTATAAAAGTTGAGGTCTTACAACCTCCACTTCTTATGAAATTTCGCCCTCGAAATTAGGGTACGTACCTGGTATATCGAAGAGGTAAGGATACCTTGACTTCATTTCAGATTCTAACTCTCAGGTCATTTCCTCAACATCGTGGTTTCTCCATAAAACTTTGACTTGAGGTATAACCTTGGAGCGTAGAATATGTTCCTTCTTATCCAAGATTTGAACAGGAACCTCTTCATACGTTAAATCTTCCGCTATTTCGTCCAGTTCTAACTCAATAATGTGGTTCGGGTCTTCCACATATTTACGTAACATGGATATGTGAAAAACATTATGAACACGAGCGAGTCTATAGGCCACAGTTCCTACTCGATCGAGGATTAAAAATGGGCCAATGAATCGAGAATTGAGTTTTTCTCTCTTTTCAAATCTCGTAACTCCTTTCCACGGAGCAACTCGTAACAACACATGATCTCCTATATCAAATTTCACGTCCTTTCGATGAAGATCAGCATAACTCTTTTGTCGATCTTGTAAGGTTTTTATACGTTGCCGGCTCGTTTGAATCTTTTTCGTAGTCATATGTACCAACTCCGGTCCCAACAACGTTGCTTCACCCACCTCATCCCAGCATACTGGAGAACGACACTTTCTTCCATACAACGCCTCAAATGGAGCCATGCCAATACTTGCTTGATAACTGTTGTTGTAGGAAAACTCCACCAATGGTAAGAACTTATCCCAATTTCCCTTGAAGTCAAGGACACAGAGTTTTAATAAATCTTTAAGAGTTTGAATAGTCCTCTCTGATTGTCCGTCCGTCTGAGGATGATATGCCGAACTATATCGTAAATTCGTGCCCATAGCTTTTTGTAAACTAACCCAAAATCGTGAAGTGAATCTTGGGTCTCGATCAGAAACTATGGATACTGACATACCATGCAGTCTTACAATCTCGTTTATGTACATACGAGCAAGACGTTCAAGTGTATAAGTTTTCCGTATTGGTAAGAAATTAGCAGACTTGGTCAATCTATCAACAATGACCCAAATTGCATCAATGCCTTGAGAAACCTTGGGAAGATCAGTAACGAAATCCATGGTAATGTGCTCCCACTTCCATTCTGGAATTTCAAGTGGTTGCAATGGACTTTTTGGTACTTGATGCTCCGCTTTGACTTGTTGACAAGTTAGACACCTTGAGATAAACAACGCTATCTCTCTCTTCATATTGCTCCACCAAAATGTATGACGAAGATCACGATACATTTTGGTACTCCCAGGATGGATTGTAAACGGTGTGTTGTGCGCCTCCATCATTATTTTATACTTTAAATCAGAGTCGTTAGGAACACAAAGTCTGTAGTTGACTCGAAGTATTCCTTCTTCATCGATTCTTGCTTCTGGTATAGCACCTTCTTTCACTTTCTTCCTCATACGCATCAGCTCCAGGTCTGTAGCTTGAGCAGCCTTAACTTTATCAATTAAAGTCGGTTCTACTCGTATATTCGCCATCATCACATGGGTCCCTGGAGTCTTTAACTCTATCTCCATCCTTTGCAAGTCACACAAAATGGGCCTTTGTGTTGACAATATCGCACTCGTACTTGCATATGATCTTCTACTCAATGCATCAGCTACCATGTTCGCTTTTCTAGGATGGTATTGGATGGTATGATCATAATCTTTCAGCAGTTCCAGCCAACGTCGATGTTGCATGTTGAGTTCCTTTTGAGTGAAGAAATATTTGAGGCTTTTATGATCCGTAAAGATCTCCACTTTCTCCCCATACAAGTAATGTCTCCAAATTTTAAGTGCGAAGACAACAGCTGCCAACTCTAGATCATGAGTAGGATAATTCCTCTCATATTCTTTGAGTTGTCTTGAGACATAGGCTATGACTTTTGTAAGACCCCGAATTTTATGAAATAAAAGTATTCAATTTTTCTTATAATTACTATTCAGTAAATGGTTAAATTGATAAAAGTTTAAAGTTAAGGGTAATATATGAAATTTTTCAAAATACGCAAGTGGTTATAAAATATTCGTTGTTGTCGGGGAATATTCGTTTAGTCGTGGAATATTCTTTCTGTCGGGAAATATTCGTACGACGGCGCAGCCATTTGTGGGCCCCATAACGAATAACTATCGGATGAAGAAAACGATAAATTTGAGTTTTTGCAATTAACGGCGTATGTGACGCCCCCAAAATTAGGTATACATCACCCATCTTGGGTCGTCAGATACATAGTACAGAATACAAATACAACTGTCGTGTACAATACGACAAAACATAAACTGTGAGTTTGAATACAAATATTATCTTCTAGAGAGTATTCATACTCAAAAGGAGTCCTCGTTACATTTATTAACACACCATTACATAGAATAGTGAGGACTACTAACTAATACTATCATTCGGACCATCACTCCGTTTCCCGACTTGCCCCAGCTACGTTCTCATTTCCTGAAGAGAACAGTGAAAGAAAGGGTGAGCTCAACTAGCCCAGTAAGAAATATTATGACTAAGATAATGCAGAATAAATTATCATTAGCCTTCAACAATATTAAACTGATAAAATACAATAGACATCTAGTTTAACTGCAGCGGAACAAGCAATCCATTAAAAGAGTCAAGTAGAAGATAAACTCTACTATCTTTTATGATTTAAAAGATTTTCCAACACTGTGATCGCTGAGACTCAGCTTAATAAAATAATCCACATCATCGAATCACCCCTGCACTACGGCCAAGGATATTCGTATATTCATTAATGGTCATGATCATGCCAACAACTATCCATCAATGCACTACGGGCCAATGAGGACTTTTACCACATCATTTGTCACATTACGGTCATGATTATACCGAATAATCCCTGGTCATAATCATACCAAGTCCATCTATGCACTACAGGCCACAGATGACTTTCAATATTTTATAAACATGAGGATGATGACAATGATATAAGAATTCAATAAAACAAGTTCAAGAATTAATTTATCCAAGAATTAACAACGTCCAAATTGTCAACATGATACTACTTTGTGGAGTAAGATTCAAGAATGATCAGGAGAATATTTTCATGAATAGATACTAGATGAAACGCAATTATTAAGGATATTCCACAAATTTCATGGAGTATAGAAGTCAAAACTTAACCAACTGAGTACAATAAAGAATGAAATAACAAAAGAAATCACCATGCATGCGATAGACCGCACAGACAGGTTATTCTTAACAGAATAATAAATAATGGAACCAGGTCCGGCGTAAACGCATAGACAGGATATTCCGACAGAATAATAAATAATGGAACCAGGTCCGGTGTAAAACACACAGACAGGATATTCCGACAGAATAATAAATAATGGAACCAGGTCCGGTGTAAAACACGCAGACAGGATGTTCCAACAGAATAATAAATAATGGAACCAGGTCCGGTGTAAAACACGCAGACAGGATGTTCCAACAGAATAATAACAAAAACGGAACCAGGTCCGGTGTAAAACACACAGACAAGATGTTCCGACAGAATAATAAATAATGGAATCAGGTCCGGTGTAAAACACGCAGACAGGATGTTCCAACAGAATAATAACAAAAACGAAACCAGGTCCGGTGTAAAACACACAGACAGGATGTTCCAACAGAATAATAGCAGAATGTCACCAAGTATAGGGTAGACCACGTATACAGGTTATTCCAACAGAATAATAAGAAATGGAATAACAACAGTTCTCTTCATGAATAAGAAAGAATAACACCCCTTACCGTTTTAAAGAAGAGCTGAAGTAAGGAAGTAATTGAGTAGCAGAATATTCTTCTTCTCTCTCTCTATAGTTTCTCTCTATAGTTTCTCTCTCTAGAGTTCAGTGAATTCGTAAGAAATAATGAAGGAATGAGCTGCTATTTATAGAAAAATAGAATGCATAGTAACTAATCCATGAACGGTCCAGATTGATTACTTTAATCTAACGGTCCATATTTAAAGAAATTTTTTTTAAATAAAATATAATATATTCTATTTGTAGAATAACTTTAATAAAGTATTTTGTTTTATATAAAAAGATGTTTCTGTTTTATTACGTTAATAATACGAATAAAACAAAACGTCATTATCGCTAAATAATTCATATTATTAACTGACAATAATGGAATCAAACTGAGTGACTTCTCACATAAGCATTAATAATCAATACCGTGTGCTACTATGCAACCACACGTATTACTGTACTTTTACTACCGAGTAGTTCAACAGTAACAATGGTAAAACTTCCGTCGTTATTTTTAATAAACTATCTTTGTCGTTTTCTCAATCCGACAATAATTCTGTTGTGGGGTCCACCAATGATTGTGTCGTTGTACGAATATTCCCTGTTAAAACGAATATTCCCCGACCAATCAAATATTATATAACAACTTGCGTACTTTGCAAAATTTATAAATATTACCCACAACTATAACATTATATCAAATTAACTCCATAATATTCAAAAATGATATTTATAGAAAATTTATCTTTATTTATAAAAGTTGGGGTCTTACAGCGTAGTTGTTACCGTTAATACTGTTGAAATACTCGGTGGTAAAAATACAGTAATACGCGTTATTGTACAGTAGCACACGGTATTGCACCAATTATTGATTCTTACGTAAGAAGACACTACTCAATAATTGTTACAGTAGTTATTGTTCAATATTTTATTTTATTGATTCAATAATTGCTGCGTTGATATTTTATATTATTGTTGTTTCAATAATTGTTGCTGCACAGTATTTTCCTTTATCAGATATTTAATTCATATTATTTGAATAATATTATTAGATAACATTATTGGCAATGTCTAAAAAGTTCTGTCTAAGGAGAGGTTTGGTCATCTAATTGCGTGCCAGTAAGGAGAAATCCTTATTGAAAAGCCCCCTCTTTCCTGGGAACGGCCTGGTTGTCATAAATGTGATTCTGTAATATTATTTGTGAATAATTAATTATTGATTCATATGATAAGGAAATATTTATTTTATGTGGATATAAATGAGGGATATATTTTTGTGGTTAAAAATAAAGGAGTTAATGTTGAGGTTTTTATCAGTATTTTTGTCGGAATGGAGGTATTAAAAATCAGAGTTTTTGAGATATTTTACGGGGGTTATAATTTTTAATCCGACCGTTGGATCGTGGTAATTTTTGGATATGTTATACATATATAAGTTGAGTATATGTCCACAAATTTTGAACCGTTAAAAATGAACGTATGATTTATTATGAATTTTATGAGATGACTGGTTCAGAAATTATTGAATTTTCGGAGTTTATCATTTTGATGAAAAATTCTAGAATTGGTGGGCCCCACTCTTGGTTGGTGAAGAAATATACTGAGATTTTTATTCAAATGTGGTGGGTGGGAATAGTAGCAGGTAAAGCCATCAGGTTGCAGGTTAAGTCTGCTTCGGCGTGCTAACATTTTCCTATAAATAGAGGGCTAAGTTAGAATTGAAAATCACACCAGAATTTATAAGTTTTCTCTCTTTCTCTCTCTAGATTATTGAGTGTATTTTGTGAGTATTTAGATACTTTGTGAGTTTCTATTCATCAGTGCAAGTTTTTTTCAGCCTTATACCGATCAGAAGTACTGCTCTTTTGAGGTAAGGGATAGTAAGAGATTTTAAGGGTTATTATGTTTTTCAGTTTCGTAATTTTTCTGACCATCAAAAATTCTGGAAAAATTTGAAATGATATTTTGATGAGTTTTCTTGATTGTGTCCAAAAATGGTGATTTTTGGATTTATAGATTAAGAGTTATGAATTTTATAAGAAAATACTATTTTAAATGTAACCGCTTATAACTCCTTGTGGTTAACTCCAAAATTGATGAAATTTTTATTGGGAGTACGTGTGTATGATAGGAGTATACTCTGTAAATTTTAGAATTTTTAGATAAAAGTACAATTTTTGATAAATATCTAAATATTCGGCTGTTTTGGCCATATGAAAAATAGTAAATGACTTTTAAAAATTCTGAGAAAAATATATGTTCAATATGGGACTATATTATACTAAATTCCAGAGAAAAAATATTTTTGGAATTGATTTGGTATTTTTCATGAAAATAGACTAGTTATGAGTAAATGAATTAAATATGTTATGTGAAGTAAGAAAATTGAAAAATAGGATTTTATGACTTGAAAATCCTATATGAGGTATATGCAGATTTTTGATGAGTGTTTTGATTATTGGTGATAAAATTTTATGAGTTTGGTATTTTAGAATGATTAAATGCATTAATTAGTAAAGTGTAAATAATTTAAATAAATTATTTATAAGCTTAAGAAATATTATTCTTTCAATATCATTATACCGAAATACTGGTATGGATTTTATTGTGGAATTTCTACCTTTTTGTGCCGGGTTTACTATTTATGAGTTACTATTCACGAGTTACTATTCCTGAGTTACTATTCACGAGTTATTATTCACGATAAAAATTGGTTTCTTTTTCTAACCAAATTATAGTTGATTTACGAATATTACTCTTGAGATTAAAACTAGATGTTGATCATATTATTTTTATTATTATACATAATATTTTTATAACCCTAATGATGATATTTCTCTTTGACTTGAGTGTAAAGATGGGTAGATTTTTGGTATGATCATGACTATGGGTTATCTTTGGCCAGTAGTGCAAAGTTGAATCATTGATTGGTATGATCATGACCATTGAATTTATAAGTGAATATCTTTAGCTTAAGTGCAAAGGTGAATTGATCAACATGATTATAATTATTGTTTATATAAATTCTGAAATGATTATATATTTCTTTGAGATATTAATATCTTTGGCCTGTAGTGCAAAGATGAAATATTGATGAATATCTTTGGCCTGTAGTGCAAATATGAATTGTTGATGAATATCTTTGGCCCGTAGTGCAATGATGACATGTTGTTGAATATCTTTGGCCAGTAGTGCAAAGATGAACAGATGTTGAGATAAACATGACCAACTGGTGATACAAATAAATATCTTTGGCCGTAGTGCAAAGATGAAGTTATTACTATGATTATGAACAGGAAATGTGATTTGGTATAACCATGATCTTTGATGTTTCAGGTAAAGATAGGTGATAAAAATTATCTTCGTCCTGGATGAGAAGAGGAATTTAGAACTACAGTTATGATTATGAGTTATTCATATGATTGTGGACCAGAATTATTGATTGATGTTACAGGGATAAAACATTGTTGGTAGATTTTTAACATGGAGAAGATAATAGACTTTATAGTCTATTTGACTCTTCTAATGGATTGCTCGTTCCGCTGCAACTATGGTTGAAATTTTTATCATCTACCATATGTTCTAAATCTCTGATTTATTACTGATGAAAACTATTGATAATTTATTTATCTTTAGTTATGATATTCTTTACTGGGCTAGTTGTGCTCACCCTTTTGCTTCACAATTCCTTTCAGGTAGTAAGAGTGTAGCTGGGTCGAGCGAGGGTAACGGGAAAATAGAACGGTGGTCTCTAGCTGTGAATGTTCTTCCGAAGCAGTATAGAAAAGTTCATTTAGTAGTTTTATTTGGTGAATCCAATAGGGTAAGGTGTACCCAACGTTGGAATGGTGGTTTGCCACTATCATACAAGATGTCTAACGACATACAACCTAGTGTCATCATAAGACAGGGATGTGCTCATCCACTTGCTGAGTATATATACGAGCACTATCTATATAACCTTGGTGTTTGTTTGAAGTATAATTCTCAATTAGAGACAGTAGAGATAATGATATGTCAAGAGAAGACTCACCATTGGGAAGAATATGATAGTAATCTTCTCGTTTTTCTTTGGGGTCTATTGGGTCAACCAAGAATAATTCTGTGGTCATATGATATCTATCATAACCTAGACGCATGGCCTCCCATGTACGAAGGTTTCCTTGAGCACTTCCCAAAGATTCTAATTTCTAAAACAGTTTTTGAATATACCTTTATGTAAGGTGTCATTGTGAGGTGATGTCCACGGTTAGAACATGAGTCACATTTGGTATATATTTGTATCCAAACTCACATCATATGTGTTGTTGTATTTTGCACGACAATTGTTGTAATAAAGTTACAGTTATTTTCTGTACCATGTATTTGGCGACTCAGTATAGGTTGGATGGAATGGACCTATTTTGGGGTCGTTACAAATAGTGTATCAATAATTATAATGAGGACTTATTTGAGTGTGGATATTGTCTAGAAGACAATATTTATATTTAAACTCACAGTTTATATGTTGTCGTATTTTAAACGATAATTGTATTAATAAAGTTGTAGTTATTTCTGTACCATGTATTTGGCTACTCAGAATGGGTGATGTATACCTATTTTGGGGCGTCACATATAAGGTGCCTTTGAAAATGTATCCGTTTGAAGGCATCCGTTGAAGCATTAATTATATTTGACATTTATGAGCTCTGATGGTGACTTTCTGCAAATCTTCTGATTTGCCGTCTGGCCCACTGACACAACAGACTGCTATCTCACCTAACACCTGAAAAGGTATTTTCTGTTGTCCCATAGTACTTTTCTTCGCTTCTTCAATACGTTTATTTGTTATATACTAAGGATGAGTGTTGTGTCATTGGGACTCCCGAAGATTTCAACGTTTATAATCCATTCCACATTTATTGTGATTTATTCTTAAACAAATGGACAAGGCTCGATGCTTCTGATGCAGACAGATGATACACTACGATCATGATCATGGTGTCTTTGCAACATTAGGGCTTGATCCGGTACTTAAAGATGAGAACTGTGACGCCCCCAAAATAGGTATACAACACCCATTCTGAGTCGCCAAATACATGGTACAGAAAGCAAACTATAACTTCAATAATACAATTATCGTGCAAAATACGACAACACATACTGTGAGTTTAAATACAAATATTGCCTTCTAGACAATATCCAAACTCAAATAAATCCTCATTACAATTATTCAAACACTATTTTATAGAAATAGTGAGGACTGCTAAAACATCTTTCTAGAATCATCACTCCATACCCCGACTAGATCCTGCTATGTTCTCACCTCCTGAGAAGAAAAATGGAACAAAAAAGAAAAGGGTGAGCTCAACTAGTCCAGTAAAGAATATTATGACTAAGATAATATACAACAAATTATCGTTAGTCCTCAACAGGGAAAAATCTGATAGAATATAATTGACAACAAGTTTTAGATCAACAACTGCAGCGGAAACAGCAAACCATTAGAAGAGTCAAGTAGAGAAAGAATTCTACTATCTTCTAAGATTTAAAAGTCCATCATCAATATTTTATCCCTATAACATCAATTAATAATCATTTTTATCCAAATATTCATCTTTGCACTACAGGCCAGAGATATTCATTTGTATCACCTGCCAGTCATGTTCATCTCAACACCTGTTCATCTTTGCACTACAGGCCAAAGATATTCATCAAGTAATCATACATCTTTGCACTACAGGCCAAAGATATTTAGTAATATCATCATTTAGGACTGAGGATGATGAAAAATATCTTAAAGAGAACGAATCCAGTGAGACAAAAGGACAAATATTAGGGATTCGTATAACAGTTTATCCAAGATCAATAATACTTCATAATAATCAATTGTGAAGCAGAATTCAAAAATAAAGATCAAAACATGGATACAATCAAAGATAGTAACCATAATAGACATCTTGGACAAAAAGGGAAAATTTTATTTTTCGGTGAATAGTGCCGTATTCGTGAATAGTACCGTATACGCGAATAGTGCCGTATATGTGAATAGTAACCCCGACACAAAAAGTTCTAAATTTAATAAAAACTCATATCAATATTTTAGCATAATGATATTGAAGAAAATAATATCATTAAGAAGAAAATAATATCCCTTACCTCAAAATATAAGTACTTCTGGTCGGAATACCGGTATAAGGCTGAAAGAAACTTGCTCTGATGAATAGAAACTCTCAAAGTATCTAAATACTCATAAAATACACTTAATAATCTAGAGAGAGAAAGAGAGAAAACTTGTTTCTGGTGTGATTTTTCAATTCTAACTTAGCCCTCTATTTATAGGAAAATTTTAACACGCCGAAGTAGACTTAACCTGCAACCTGATGGCTTTACCTGCTATTATTCCCACCCACCACATTTGAATAAAAATCTCAGCACATTTCTTCACCAACCAAGAGTGGGGCCCACCAATTCTAGAATTTTTCATCAAAATGATAAACTCCGAAAATTCAATAATTTCTGAACCAGTCATCTCGTAAAATTCATAATAAATCATACGTTCATTTTTAACGGTTCAAAATTTGTGGACATATACTCAACTTATATATGTATAACATATCCAAAAATTACCACGATCCAACGGTCGGATTAAAAATTATAACCCCCGTAAAATATCTCAAAAACTCTGATTTTTAATACCTCCATTCCGACAAAAATACTGATAAAAACCTCAACATTAACTCCTTCATTTTTAACCACAAAAATATATCTCTCATTTATATCCACATAAAATAAATATTTCCTTATCATATGAATCAATAATTAATTATTCACAAATAATATTACAGAATCACATTTATGACAACCAGGCCGTTCCCAGGAAAGAGGGGGCTTTCCAATAAGGATTTCTCCTTACTGGCGCGCAATTAGATGATCAAACCTCTCCTTAGACAGAACTTTCTAGACATTGCCAATAATGTTATCTAATAATATTATTCAAATAATATGAATTATTGATCTGATAATGGAAAATACTGTGCAGCAATAATTATTGAAACAACAATAATATAAAATATCAACGCAACAATTATTGAATCAATAAAATAAAATATTGAACAATAACTACTGTAACAATTATTGAGTAGTGCCTTCTTACGTAAGAATCAATAATTGGTGCAATACCGTGTGCTACTGTATTTTAACCACCGGGTATTCCAACAGTATTAACTGTAATAACTACGCCGTTATTTATAAACAACTTATAGTTGTCGTTTTCTTTATCCAATCGCTTTCCGTTATGGGGCCCACACAAGGCTGCGCCGTCGTATGAATATTCCCCGACAGCAAGAATATTCCACAACCAAACGAATATTCCCCGACAAAATGAATATTTTATAACCACTTGCTTATTTTACAAAATTTGCACATTTCACCCATAACCAAAGTATTATATCAAATTAACCCCTTATTATTCACAAAAATATTTAGAGAAAATTTAATTTTATTCATTAATAAGTTGGGGTCTTACAACCTCCCCTCCTTATGAAATTTCGTCCTCGAAATTGACGTACGTACCTGATGTTTCAAAAAGGTGAGGATACCTCGCTTTCATTTCTGATTCCAACTCCCAGGTCATTTCTTCAATAGCATGGTTTCTCCACAAAACCTTAACTTGTGGTATAACCTTCGTACGTAGGACATGCTCTTTCCTATCCAAGATCTTAACAGGTACCTCCTCGTACGTTAAATCTTCAGCTATCTCGTCTGGTTCTAACTCAATAATGTGGTTCGGGTCTTTAACATATTTACGAAGCATAGATATGTGAAAAACATTATGAACATGAGACATGCTTGGAGGTAATGCGAGTCTATATGCCACATTTCCTATTCGCTCAAGAATCTCAAATAGACCAACAAATCTTAGATTGAGCTTTCCTCTCTTTTCAAATCTTGTAACTCCCTTCCATGGTGCAACACGTAACAATACATGATCCCCAATATTAAATTCCACGTCCTTTCGATGAAGATCCGCATAACTCTTTTGTCGATCCTGTGCCGTTTGTATACGTTGTCGAATCGTTTGGATCTTCTCTGTAGTAATGCGTACCAACTCTGCTCCCAACAATGTTGCTTAACCCACCTCGTCCCAGCATACTGGAGAATGATATTTTCTTCTATACAACGCCTCGAATGGAGCCACACCTATGCTCGCCTGATAACTATTGTTGTAGGAGAATTTCACTAATGGTAGGTACTTATCCCAACTCCCTTTGAGATCTAGGACACAAAGTCTTAATAGATCTTCAAGAGTTTGAATAGTCCTCTCTGATTGTCCGTCCGTTTGAGGATGGTATGCCGAACTGAATCATAAATCCGTGCCCATAGCTTTCTGCAAGCTAACCCAAAATCGTGAAGTGAATCTTGGGTCACGATCCGAAACTATGGATACTGGCATGCCATGCAATCTCACAATCTCGTTCACGTACATACTAGCAAGACGTTCAAGGGAAAAGTCTCACGTATCGGCAAGAAATGAGCGGACTTGGTTAATCTATCAACAATAACCCAAATCGCATCTATGCCTTGAGAAACCTTGGGAAGACCCGTAACAAAATCCATAGTAATGTGTTCCCACTTCCATTTCGGAATCTCAAGTGGTTGCAATGGACCCTTTGGTACTTGATGCTCCGCTTTTACACGTTGACAAGTTAAACATCTCGAGATAAACTCCGCGATCTCTCTTTTCATATTGCTCCATCAAAATGTATGTCGAAGATCGTGATACATTTTGGTACTCCCAGGATGGATTACAAACGGTGTGTTGTGTGCCTCCATCATTATTCTATGCTTCAAGTCAAAATCGTTAGGAACACAAAGTCTGGAGTTGACTCGAAGTATTCCTTCTTCATCGATTCTTGCTTCTGGAATAGCACCTTCTTGCACTTTCTTCTTCATACGCATCAGCTCCATGTCCATAGCTTGAGCAGCTTTAACTTTATCGATTAAAGTCGGTTCTACTCGTATATTTGATATCATCATGTGGGTACTTGGAGCCTTCATCTCTATCTCTATCCTTTGCAAGTCATACAAAATGGGCCTTTGTGTTAACAACATTGCACTTGTACCCGCATATGATCTTCTACTCAATGCGTCAGCATCTACGTTTGCTTTTCTAGGATGATATTGGATGATATGATCGTAATCTTTCAACAGCTCGAGCCAACGTCGTTGCCGCATGTTGAGTTCCTTTTGGGTGAAGAAATATTTGAGGCTTTTATGATCTGAATAGATCTCCACTTTCTCCCCATACAGGTAGTGTCTCCAGATCTTTAACGCAAAAACGACTGCTGCCAACTCCAAATCATGAGTAGGATAATTCCTCTCATATTCTTTGAGTTGTCGTGAGGCATAGGCTATGACTTTCCCATGTTGCATGAGAACACATCCTAACCCTTTGCCTGAAGCATCGCTGTAGATAACAAATCCATCCGAACCAGATGGTATTGTCAGAACAGGTGCTGAAATGAGTCTCCTCTTGAGTTCTTGGAAACTCTTCTCGCATTCCTTACTCCATACGAATTTTGTATCTTTTCGAGTCAGCTGAGTTAACGGAGTAGCGATTCGAGAAAATCCTTCCACAAATCTCCGATAATAACCAGCTAAGCCCAGAAAGCTACGTACTTCGGTTACCGACTTCGGTTGCTCCCAACTTTGTATGGCTTCAATCTTCGCCGGGTCGACAGATACTCCATGTTTTGACACAACGTGCCCAAGGAATGCTACTTCCTCAAGCCAGAACTCGTATTTCTTCAATTTGGCATATAGCTTATTTTCACGAAGCCTTTGCAGTACCAGCTTCAAATGGCGCTCATGATCTTCACGGCTTTTGGAATAGATGAGGATGTCATCAATAAAGACAATAACGAACTGATCCAAATATTCTTTGAATACACGGTTCATCATATCCATGAAGGCAGCAGAAGCATTAGTTAATCCAAAAGACATGACTAAGAATTCATAATGCCCATACCGAGTTCTGAAGGCAGTCTTTGGAATAACCTCAGTTTTAATCTTCAGCTGATGATATCCAGAACGAAGGTCGATCTTTGAAAAGAATTGTGTTCCTTGTAACTGGTCGAACAGGTCATCAATGCGAGGTAGCAAATACCTATTCTTGATGGTGACATGGTTCAATTCTCGATAGTCAATACAAAGTCGCATACTCCCGTCTTTCTTCTTTACGAATAAAACAGGAGCACCCCAAGGAGACGTTGTAACGACCCCAAAATAGGTCCATTCCACCCAACCCATTCTGAGTCGTCAAATACATGGTACATAAAACAACTACAACTTTATTACAACAATTGTCGTGTAAAATACAACAACACATATGCTGTGAGTTTGGATACAAATATATACCAAATGTGACTCATGTTCCAACCGTGGACATCACCTCACAATAACACCTTACATAAAGGTATAGTCAAAAACTGTTTTAGAAATTAGAATCTTTGGGAAGTGCTCAAGGAAACCTTCGTACATGGGAGGCCACGCGTCTAGGTTATGATAGATATCATATGGCCACAGAATTATCCTTGGTTGACCCAATAGACCCCAAAGAAAAACGAGAAGATTACTATTATATTCTTCCCAATGGTTCAGCAAGTGGATGAGCACAACTCTGTCTTATGATGACACGAGGTTGTATGTCATTAGACATCTTGTATGATAGTGACAAAACACCCTTCCAACGTTGAGTTCGCCTCACCCTATTTTCTTCACCAAATATAACTACTAAATGATGACCACCGTTCTATTCCCTTGTTACCCTCGCTCGACCCAGCTATACTCTTATTACCTGAAAGGAATTGTGAAGCAAAAGGGTGAGCACAACTAGCTCAGTAAAGAATATCATGACTAAAGATAATTAAATTATCAATAGCCTTCATCAATAATAAATCAGAGATTTAGAACATATGGTAAATGATAAAAATTTCAACCATAGTTGCAGCGGAACGAGCAATCCATTAGAAGAGTTAAATAGACTATAAAGTCTATTATCTTCTCCATGTTAAAAATCCATCAACAATATTTTATCCCTGTAACATCAATCAACAGTTCCTTTCCACAATCATATGAATAACTCATAATCATAATTGTGATTCTAAATTTTTCTTCGCACCCAGGACGAAGAAAATTTTCATCACATGTCTTTACCTGAAACATCAAAGATCATGGTTATACCAAATCACAGTTCCTGTTCATAATCATACTAATAAATCCATCTTTGCACTACGACCAAAGATATTCAACAACAGTTCATCTTTGCACTACAGGCCAAAGATATTCATCAACAGACTATCTTTGCACTACAGGCCAAAGATATTCAACAACAGTTCATCTTTGCACTACAGGCCAAAGATATTCATCAATAATTCATCTTTGCACTACGGCCAAAGATATTCATCAACAATTCATCTTTACACTACAGGCCAAAGATATTCCTCAACAGTTCATATTTGCACTACAGGTCAAATATATTCATCAACATTTCATATTTGCATTACAGGCCAAATATATTAATATCTCAAAGAAATATATAATCATTTCAGAATTTATATAAACAATAATTATAACCATGTTGATCATTTCACCTTTGCACTTAAGCTAAAGATATTCAATTATAAATTCAATGGTCATGATCATACCAGTCAACAATTCAACTTTGCACTACTGGCCAAAGAGAACCCATAGTCATGATCATACCAATAATTTACCCATCTTTACACTCAAGCGAAAGAGAATTTCAACATCAAGGTTATAAAAATGTTATATATGATTATAAAAACAATATGATCAAAATATGGATTTAATTTCAAGAGTAATATTCATAAATTAACTATAATTTGGTTAGAAAAAGAAACCAATTTTGTCGTGAATAGTAACTCGTGAATAGTAACTCGTGAATAGTAACTCATGAATAGTAACTCACGAATAGTAACCCCGACATGAAAAAGGTAGAAATTCCACAATAATATACATACCAATATTTCGGTATAATGATATTGAAAGAATAATATTCTTAAGCTTATAAACAATTTATTTAAATTGTTTACACTTTACTAATTAATGCATTTAATCATCATAAAACGCCAACTCTTAAGATTTCATCATCAATAACTAAAACCCTCATCAAAAATCTGCATATACCTCATATATAGGATTCTCAAGCCATAAAATTCTATTTTTCAATTTTCTTAGTTCACATAACATATTTAATTCATTTTCTCATAACTAGACTATTTTCATGAAAAATACCAAATTCGTTCCAAAAATATTTCTTTTCTGGAATTTAGCATAATATAGTCCCATAGTGAACATATATTTTTCTCAGAATTTTTAAAAGTCATTTACTATTTTTCATATGGCCAAAATAGCTGAATATTTAGACATTTATCAAAAATTATACTTTTGTCTAAAAATTCTGAAATTTACAGAGTATACTTCTATCATATACATGTACTCCCAATAAAAATTTCATCAATTTTGGAGTTAACCACAAGGAATTATAAGTTGTTACTTCTAAAATAGTCTTTTCTCATAAAATTCATAACTCTCAATCTATACATCCAAAAATCACCATTTTTTGGACACAATCAAGAAAACTCATCAAAATATCATTTCAAATTTTTCCAGAATTTTTGAAGATCAGAAAAATTACGAAACTGAAAATCATAACAACCCTTAATATCCCTTACTATCCCTTACTATCCCTTACCATCCCTTACCTCAAAAGAGCAGTACTTCTGATCGGTATAAGGCTGAAGGAAACTTGCACTGATGAATAGAAACTCACAGAGTATCTAAATACTCACAAAATACACTCAATAATCTAGAGAGATAAAGAGAGAAAACTTGTTTTTGGTGTAATTTTCAATTCTAACTTAGCCCTCTATTTATAGGAAAATTTTGGTAGGTTTGACCTGCAACCTGATGACTTTACCTGCTACTATTCCCACCCACCACATTTGAAATATAATTCAGCACATTTCTTCACCAACCACAAGTGGGGCCCACCAATTCTAGAATTTTCCATCAAAATGATTAACTCCGAAAATTTAACAATTTTTGAACCAGTCATTTCGTAAAATTCATAACAAATTATACGTTCATTTTTAACGGTTCAAAATTTGTGGACATATACTCAACTTATATATGTATAACATATCCAAAAATTACCACGATCCAACGGTCGGATTAAAAATTATAACCCCCGCAAAATATCTAAAAAATCCTGATTTTTAATACCTCCATTCCGACAAAAATACGGATAAAAACCTCAACATTAACTCCTTCATTTTTAACCACAAAAATATATCCCTCGTTTATATCCACATAAAATAAATATTTCCCTATGATATGAATCAATAATTAATTATTCACAAATAATATTACAGAATCATATTTATGACAACCAGGCCGTTCCCAGGAAAGAGGGGGCTTTCCAATAAGAATTTCTCCTTACTGGCGCGCAATTAGATGACCAAACCTCTCCTTAGACAGAACTTTCTAGACATTGCCAATAATGTTATCTAATAATATTATTCAAATAATATGAATTATTGATCTGATAATAGGAAATACTGTGCAGCAACAATTATTGAACAACAATAATACAAAATTTCAACGTAGCAATTATTGAATCAATAAAATAAAATATTGAACAGAAAATAACTACAATTTTATTACAACAATTGTCGTGCAAAATACAACAACACATATGCTGTGAGTTTGGATACAAATATATACCAAATGTGACTCATGTTCCAACCGTGGACATCACCTCACAATAACACCTTACATAAAGGTATAGTCAAAAACTGTTTTAGAAATTAGAATCTTTGGGAAGTGCTCAAGGAAACCTTCGTACATGGGAGGCCACGCGTCTAGGTTATGATAGATATCATATGGCCACAGAATTATCCTTGGTTGACCCAATAGACCCCAAAGAAAAACGAGAAGATTACTATCATATTCTTCCCAATGGCTCAGCAAGTGGATGAGCACAACTCTGTCTTATGATGACACGAGGTTGTATGTCATTAGACATCTTGTATGATAGTGACAAAACACCCTTCCAACGTTGAGTTCGCCTCACCCTATTTTCTTCACCAAATATAACTACTAAATGATGACCACCGTTCTATTCCCTTGTTACCCTCGCTCGACCCAGCTATACTCTTATTACCTGAAAGGAATTGTGAAGCAAAAGGGTGAGCACAACTAGCTCAGTAAAGAATATCATGACTAAAGATAATTAAATTATCAATAGCCTTCATCAATAATAAATCAGAGATTTAGAACATATGGTAAATGATAAAAATTTCAACCATAGTTGCAGCGGAACGAGCAATCCATTAGAAGAGTTAAATAGACTATAAAGTCTATTATCTTCTCCATGTTAAAAATCCATCAACAATATTTTATCCCTGTAACATCAATCAACAGTTCCTTTCCACAATCATATGAATAACTCATAATCATAATTGTGATTCTAAATTTTTCTTCGCACCCAGGACGAAGAATATTTTCATCACATGTCTTTACCTGAAACATCAAAGATCATGGTTATACCAAATCACAGTTCCTGTTCATAATCATACTAATAAATCCATCTTTGCACTACGACCAAATATATTCAACAACAGTTCATCTTTGCACTACAGGCCAAAGATATTCATCAAAAGACCAACTTTGCACTACAGGCCAAAGATATTCATCAATAATTCATCTTTGCACTACGGCCAAAGATATTCATCAACAATTCATCTTTACACTACAGGCCAAAGATATTCCTCAACAGTTCATATTTGCACTACAGGTCAAATATATTCATCAACAGTTCATATTTGCACTACAGGCCAAATATATTAATATCTCAAAGAAATATATAATCATTTCAGAATTTATATAAACAATAATTATAACTATGTTGATCATTTCACCTTTGCACTTAAGCTAAAGATATTCAATTATAAATTCAATGGTCATGATCATACCAGTCAACAATTCAACTTTGCACTACTGGCCAAAGAGAACCCATAGTCATGATCATACCAATAATTTACTCATCTTTACACTCAAGCGAAAGAGAATTTCAACATCAAGGTTATAAAAATGTTATATATGATTATAAAAACAATATGATCAAAATATGAATTTAATTTCAAGAGTAATATTCATCAATCAACTATAATTTGGTTAGAAAAAGAAACCAATTTTGTCGTGAATAGTAACTTGTGAATAGTAACTCATGAATAGTAACTCACGAATAGTAACCCCGACATGAAAAAGGTAGAAATTCCACAATAATATACATACCAATATTTCGGTATAATGATATTGAAAGAATAATATTCTTAAGCTTATAAACAATTTATTTAAATTGTTTACACTTTACTAATTAATGCATTTAATCATCATAAAACGCCAACTCTTAAGATTTCATCATCAATAACCAAAACCCTCATCAAAAATCTGCATATACCTCATATATAGGATTCTCAAGCCATAAAATCCTATTTTCCAATTTTCTTACTTCACATAACATATTTAATTCATTTTCTCATAACTAGACTATTTTCATGAAAAATACCAAATCCGTTCCAAAAATATTTCTTTTCTAGAATTTAGCATAATATAGTCCCATAGTGAACATATATTTTTCTCAAATTTTTAAAAGTCATTTACTATTTTTTATATGGCCAAAATAGCCGAATATTTAGACATTTATCAAAAATTATACTTTTGTCTAAAAATTCTGAAATTTACAGAGTATACTTCTATCATATACATGTACTCCCAATAAAAATTTTATCAATTTTGGAGTTAACAACAAGGAATTATAAGTTGTTACTTCTAAAATAGTCTTTTCTCATAAAATTCATAACTCTCAATCTATACATCCAAAAATCACCATTTTTGGACACAATCAAGAAAACTCATCAAAATATCATTTCATAACAACCCTTAAAATCCCTTACTATCCCTTAGTATCCCTTACCATCCCTTACCTCAAAAGAGCAGTACTTCTGATCGGTATAAGGCTGAAGGAAACTTGCACTGATGAATAGAAACTCACAGAGTATCTAAATACTCACAAAATACACTCAATAATCTAGAGAGAGAAAGAGAGAAAACTTGTTTCTGGTGTAATTTTTAATTCTAACTTAACCCTCTATTTATGAAAATTTTGGTAGGTTTGACCTGCAACCTGATGGCTTTACCTACTACTATTCCCACCCACCACATTTGAAATATAATTCAACACATTTCTTCACCAACCACAAGTGGGGCCCACCAATTCTAGAATTTTCCACCAAAATGATTAACTCCGAAAATTTAACAATTTCTGAACCAGTCATCTCGTAAAATTCATAACAAATTATACGTTCATTTTTAACGGTTCAAAATTTGTGGACATATACTCAACTTATATATGTATAACATATCCAAAAATTACCACGATCCAACGGTCGGATTAAAAATTATAACCCCCGCAAAATATCTAAAAAATCCTGATTTTTAATACCTCCATTCCGACAAAAATACGGATAAAAACCTCAACATTAACTCCTTCATTTTTAACCACAAAAATATATCCCTCGTTTATATCCACATAAAATAAATATTTCCCTATGATATGAATCAATAATTAATTATTCACAAATAATATTACAGAATCATATTTATGACAACCAGGCCGTTCCCAGGAAAGAGGGGGCTTTCCAATAAGAATTTCTCCTTACTGGCGCGCAATTAGATGACCAAACCTCTCCTTAGACAGAACTTTCTAGACATTGCCAATAATGTTATCTAATAATATTATTCAAATAATATGAATTATTGATCTGATAATAGGAAATACTGTGCAGCAACAATTATTGAACAACAATAATACAAAATTTCAACGTAGCAATTATTGAATCAATAAAATAAAATATTGAACAGTAATTATTGTAACAATTATCGAGTAGTGCCTTCTTACGTAAGAATTAATAATTTCAAAAATACTATGCAATACCGTGTGCTACTGTGCAATAACGCGTATTACTGTATTTTAATCACCAGGTATTCCAACAGTGTTAACGGTAACAACTACGTCGTTATTTATAAAAACTTAATTTTTGTCGTTATCTTCATCCAACAGTTATTCGTTATGGGGCCCATAAATAGCTGCGCCGTCGTACGAATATTCCCCGACAGAAAGAATATTCCACGACCAAACGAATATTCCCCGACAACAATGATTATTTTATAACCACTTGCTTATTTTGAAAAAAAAAATCATATTACACCCAATACTTTAAACTTTTATCAATTTAACCATTTACTGAATTGTAATTATAAGAAAAATTGAATACTTTTATTTCATAAAATTCGGGGTCTTACAATCTCCCCTCCTTATGAAATTTCGTCCTCGAAATTTACGTACCTGGTATTTCAAAGAGTTGAGAATACCTTCCTTTCATTTCAAATTCCATCTTCCCTGTCATCATAATTTCTCCATTGCTCATCTCCTGTATTTCAAATATCATTCTAGAATACAGCTTCAAAACAAGGGTTAATTGAACAAATTAACATATCACATAATATCTCGATATTATGACTGACCAATAAATAAGCTTAGGTAGGACACACTAGCGAAGGATTTACTCATCTCTCCCCTCCTAGTTTTATTTCCCGATCTCCGCCAGAGATCATATCCCCAAGCTCTGATACCAAATGTAACTCTGGACACCAACCTATGTCAGCACCTTACATTGATACCTATCAGCTTGCCACCGCAGAACGACGTCCCCTACGGAGAGTCTGGCTTCGGTGCATCCCCCATCAACAGGAAGTCACCAGCGAGAGGCTCGGGGCTCTTTACTTATAGCTCTGATACCAAATGTAACGACCCCAAAATAGGTCCATTCCACCCAACCCATTCTGAGTCGTCAAATACATGGTACAGAAAATAACTACAATTTTATTACAACAATTGTCGTGCAAAATACAACAACACATATGCTGTGAGTTTGGATACAAATATATACCAAATGTGACTCATGTTCCAACCGTGGACATCACCTCACAATAACACCTTACATAAAGGTATAGTCAAAAACTGTTTTAGAAATTAGAATCTTTGGGAAGTGCTCAAGGAAACCTTCGTACATGGGAGGCCACGCGTCTAGGTTATGATAGATATCATATGGCCACAGAATTATCCTTGGTTGACCCAATAGACCCCAAAGAAAAACGAGAAGATTACTATCATATTCTTCCCAATGGCTCAGCAAGTGGATGAGCACAACTCTGTCTTATGATGACACGAGGTTGTATGTCATTAGACATCTTGTATGATAGTGACAAAACACCCTTCCAACGTTGAGTTCGCCTCACCCTATTTTCTTCACCAAATATAACTACTAAATGATGACCACCGTTCTATTCCCTTGTTACCCTCGCTCGACCCAGCTATACTCTTATTACCTGAAAGGAATTGTGAAGCAAAAGGGTGAGCACAACTAGCTCAGTAAAGAATATCATGACTAAAGATAATTAAATTATCAATAGCCTTCATCAATAATAAATCAGAGATTTAGAACATATGGTAAATGATAAAAATTTCAACCATAGTTGCAGCGGAACGAGCAATCCATTAGAAGAGTTAAATAGACTATAAAGTCTATTATCTTCTCCATGTTAAAAATCCATCAACAATATTTTATCCCTGTAACATCAATCAACAGTTCCTTTCCACAATCATATGAATAACTCATAATCATAATTGTGATTCTAAATTTTTCTTCGCACCCAGGACGAAGAATATTTTCATCACATGTCTTTACCTGAAACATCAAAGATCATGGTTATACCAAATCACAGTTCCTGTTCATAATCATACTAATAAATCCATCTTTGCACTACGACCAAATATATTCAACAACAGTTCATCTTTGCACTACAGGCCAAAGATATTCATCAAAAGACCAACTTTGCACTACAGGCCAAAGATATTCATCAATAATTCATCTTTGCACTACGGCCAAAGATATTCATCAACAATTCATCTTTACACTACAGGCCAAAGATATTCCTCAACAGTTCATATTTGCACTACAGGTCAAATATATTCATCAACAGTTCATATTTGCACTACAGGCCAAATATATTAATATCTCAAAGAAATATATAATCATTTCAGAATTTATATAAACAATAATTATAACTATGTTGATCATTTCACCTTTGCACTTAAGCTAAAGATATTCAATTATAAATTCAATGGTCATGATCATACCAGTCAACAATTCAACTTTGCACTACTGGCCAAAGAGAACCCATAGTCATGATCATACCAATAATTTACTCATCTTTACACTCAAGCGAAAGAGAATTTCAACATCAAGGTTATAAAAATGTTATATATGATTATAAAAACAATATGATCAAAATATGAATTTAATTTCAAGAGTAATATTCATCAATCAACTATAATTTGGTTAGAAAAAGAAACCAATTTTGTCGTGAATAGTAACTTGTGAATAGTAACTCATGAATAGTAACTCACGAATAGTAACCCCGACATGAAAAAGGTAGAAATTCCACAATAATATACATACCAATATTTCGGTATAATGATATTGAAAGAATAATATTCTTAAGCTTATAAACAATTTATTTAAATTGTTTACACTTTACTAATTAATGCATTTAATCATCATAAAACGCCAACTCTTAAGATTTCATCATCAATAACCAAAACCCTCATCAAAAATCTGCATATACCTCATATATAGGATTCTCAAGCCATAAAATCCTATTTTCCAATTTTCTTACTTCACATAACATATTTAATTCATTTTCTCATAACTAGACTATTTTCATGAAAAATACCAAATCCGTTCCAAAAATATTTCTTTTCTAGAATTTAGCATAATATAGTCCCATAGTGAACATATATTTTTCTCAAAATTTTTAAAAGTCATTTACTATTTTTTATATGGCCAAAATAGCCGAATATTTAGACATTTATCAAAAATTATACTTTTGTCTAAAAATTCTGAAATTTACAGAGTATACTTCTATCATATACATGTACTCCCAATAAAAATTTTATCAATTTTGGAGTTAACAACAAGGAATTATAAGTTGTTACTTCTAAAATAGTCTTTTCTCATAAAATTCATAACTCTCAATCTATACATCCAAAAATCACCATTTTTGGACACAATCAAGAAAACTCATCAAAATATCATTTCATAACAACCCTTAAAATCCCTTACTATCCCTTAGTATCCCTTACCATCCCTTACCTCAAAAGAGCAGTACTTCTGATCGGTATAAGGCTGAAGGAAACTTGCACTGATGAATAGAAACTCACAGAGTATCTAAATACTCACAAAATACACTCAATAATCTAGAGAGAGAAAGAGAGAAAACTTGTTTCTGGTGTAATTTTTAATTCTAACTTAACCCTCTATTTATGAAAATTTTGGTAGGTTTGACCTGCAACCTGATGGCTTTACCTACTACTATTCCCACCCACCACATTTGAAATATAATTCAACACATTTCTTCACCAACCACAAGTGGGGCCCACCAATTCTAGAATTTTCCACCAAAATGATTAACTCCGAAAATTTAACAATTTCTGAACCAGTCATCTCGTAAAATTCATAACAAATTATACGTTCATTTTTAACGGTTCAAAATTTGTGGACATATACTCAACTTATATATGTATAACATATCCAAAAATTACCACGATCCAACGGTCGGATTAAAAATTATAACCCCCGCAAAATATCTAAAAAATCCTGATTTTTAATACCTCCATTCCGACAAAATACGGATAAAAACCTCAACATTAACTCCTTCATTTTTAACCACAAAAATATATCCCTCGTTTATATCCACATAAAATAAATATTTCCCTATGATATGAATCAATAATTAATTATTCACAAATAATATTACAGAATCACATTTATGACAACCAGGCCGTTCCCAGGAAAGAGGGGGCTTTCCAATAAGAATTTCTCCTTACTGGCGCGCAATTAGATGACCAAACCTCTCCTTAGACAGAACTTTCTAGACATTGCCAATAATGTTATCTAATAATATTATTCAAATAATATGAATTATTGATCTGATAATAGGAAATACTGTGCAGCAACAATTATTGAACAACAATAATACAAAATTTCAACGTAGCAATTATTGAATCAATAAAATAAAATATTGAACAGTAATTACTGTAACAATTATTGAGTAGTGCCTTCTTACGTAAGAATCAATAATTTCAAAAATACTATGCAATACCGTGTGCTACTGTGCAATAACGCGTATTACTGTATTTTAATCACCAGGTATTCCAACAGTGTTAACGGTAACAACTACGTTGTTATTTATAAAAACTCAATTTTTGTCGTTATCTTCATACAACAGTGATTATTTTATAACCACTTGCTTATTTTGAAAAAAAAATTCATATTTCACCCAATACTTTAAACTTTTATCAATTTAACCATTTACTGAATTGTAATTATAAGAAAAATTGAATACTTTTATTTCATAAAATTCGGGGTCTTACAGACGTACTAGGACGAATAAAACCGATGTCCAACAACTCCTGTAGTTGGACTTTTAACTCCTTAAGTTCAATAGGAGCCATTCGATATGGAGTTTTAGAAATGAGCTTTGTACCGGGTTCAAGGTCAATAAAGAATTCAACTTCACGTTCTGGGGGTAGACCAGGAAGTTCTTCAGGAAATACATCGGGAAATTCTCTAACAATAGAAATATTATTCAAATCTGTCTTGTCTTTGTTCAAATCCATAACATGGGCTAAGAAAGCATGACATCCGTTTTTCAATAAACGAATAGCTTTGTGGCTTGATATGACAGTGACTGATTTTAGTGGTTTAGTAGTTTGAATTCGTATGACAGGTTGGTTAGGAATATGAAAACTAACAACCTTACGAAAACAATCAATTTTAGCATGATGAGTGGTTAACCAATCAATTCCTAAAATCACATCAAAAGCAAGTATCTTTAAAGAGATAAGATCAACAGGTAATGTGATAGTGCCAACTTGGATCATGCAAGATTTATAAACTGTAGATGTAACGAAGGTTTCACCCAACAGAGTTTCAACAGATAAGTTAAAGTCCAATTTCTCCGGAGTCAAGTTTAAACGTTGAGCACAAGCAGGAGAGATAAAAGAATGGGTAGAACCGGTATCTAATAAAGTATAAACTTCGCAAGAATTCAAGATTAGCTTACCCGTGATCACCTCGTTCGGGTTTCTAGCGTTTTGGCCAGTCACGACAAACGCCCTTCCAGGAACCGCTGATTTCGACTTATTCGGGACAACTTTTGGAGTCACCATCCCCGTTAAACTTGGTTTTGCTACAGAACACTCTCGAGCTATATGACCCTCCTTTCCACAGTTATAACATACCTTAGATTGTTGTGGGCAGTTTGGGCTGATATGTCCCTCTTTCCCACATTTGTAACATACGACCGGTGGTCGTTCTCCTCCCCTAGAAACAGTTGATGTTTGTGCTGACGTCTTCACGTTATCATTGTTGTACCTTCTCTTCTTGAAATCTCCTCCCGACTCGCTCCTTCTATTATCACGACCACGATTACCACCAGAGTGGTTACCGCTTTTGTCCGAATGTTTTCCTCCCTGCTGGTTTTCATTGCTTCGATGACTGCCGCCACCGGTATGACCCTGGTTGTGGTCCCTCGGTTGCACATACTCATTATCTCGCTCTAATAATTGAGCCCTGTTTACAACATCTGAATATAAAGAAATTTATGAGAGATAAGATATTGCCGAATCTCAGGTTTTAGACCTCTCAGAAACATCCTTGTCATTCGTTCCTCATTTTCGACCAAATGAGGTGCAAACCTGGATAACTCTGCAAACTTCGCCTCGTACTGGGACACCATCATGTTGTTTTGTTCCAGTCTGATAAACTCCACCTCCTTCATATGACGAATACTTTCAGGAAAGTACTTGTCATTGAACAGTTTTTGAAATGTTTCCCAGGACATGTTGAGTGCGTCAGGCTGGGTACGCTTCACAGACTCCCACCAGTAGTCTGCCTCACCGCGGAACATAAAGGTGGCGAATGTAACCTTCTATTCCTTCGTGCATCCCAAGACATCGAATATCTTGGTAATATGCTTGACCCACGTTTCCGCCATGATCGGATCCGGCTTTCCCTTAAATTCTGGTGGTCCCAATTCTTTGAACTGCTTAGCTGTGACAAACCGCGCGTTGTTATCATTTCCACCCGTATTCTGCACACGAGTCTCCCTCGTCTGATTTTGCATGAACTGCAAAAAGCTCCTAAACATTCCATCATTCATCGTTTGCTCGGTAACATTGTTTACAGGAGGAATATTGTCTTCCTGTTGCACGTTTCCCTGGGTGGTGATCAAAGGTGTCTCCACGGTCTGATTTACTCCATTATTAACGTTCTCAGCTGCCATTCTTAAATACTGCCATAAAACAAGGGTTAATAGTCATGTCATATATTATCCCTATACTCTGACCGACCAAATAAACACCAAATAAACTTAGTCAGGTCATACTAGCGAAGGAATTCTCCGTCTCTCCCCTCCTAGTTCTTGTCTCACATCTTAGCCAGGGATCATATCCCTAAGCTCTGATACCAACTGTGACGCCCCCAAAATAGGTATACAATACTCATTCTGAGTCGCCAAATACATGGTACAGAAAGCAAACTATAACTTCAATAATACAATTGTCGTGCAAAATACGACAACACATACTGTGAGTTTAAATACAAATATTGCCTTCTAGACAATATTCACACTCAAATAAATCCTCATTACAATTATTCAAACACTATTTTACAGAAATAGTGAGGACTGCTAAAATATCTTTCTAGAACCATCACTCTATATCCCGACTAGATCCTGCTATGTTCTCACCTCCTGAGAAGAAAAATGGAACAAAAAGGAAAAGGGTGAGCTCAACTAGCCCAGTAAAGAATATTATGACTAAGATAATATACAACAAATTATCGTTAGTCCTCAACAGGGAAAAATCTGATAGAATATAATCGACAACAAGTTTTAGATCAACAACTGCAGCGGAAACAACAAACCATTAGAAGAGTCAAGTAGAGAAAGAATTCTACTATCTTCTAAGATTTAAAAGTCCATCATCAATATTTTATCCCTGTAACATCAATTAATAATCATTTTTATCCAAATATTCATCTTTGCACTACAGGCCAAAGATATTCATTTGTATCACCTGCCAGTCATGTTCATCTCAACACCTGTTCATCTTTGCACTACAGGCCAAAGATATTCATCAAGTAATCATACATCTTTGCACTACAGGCCAAAGATATTCAGTAATATCATCATTTAGGACTGAGGACGATGAAAAATATCTTAAAGAGAACGAATCCAGTGAGACAGAAGGACAAATATTAGGGATTCGTATAACAGTTTATCCAAGATCAATAATACTTCATAATAATCAATTGTGAAGCAGAATTCAAAAATAAAGATCAAAACATGGATGCAATCAAAGATAGTAACCATAATAGACATCTTGGACAAAAAGGAAAAATTTTATTTTTCGGTGAATAGTGCCGTATTCGTGAATAGTACCGTATACGTGACTAGTGCCGTATACGTGAATAGTAACCACGACACAAAAAGTTCTAAATTTGATAAAAACTCATATCAATATTTCAGCATAATGATATTGAAGAAAATAATATCATTAAGAAGAAAATAATATCCCTTACCTCAAAATATAAGTACTTCTGGTCGGAATACCGGTATAAGGCTGAAAGAAACTTGCTCTGATGAATAGAAACTCTCAAAGTATCTAAATACTCACAAAATACACTCAATAATCTAGAGAGAGAAAGAGAGAAAACTTGTTTCTGGTGTAATTTTTCAATTCTATCTTAGCCCTCTATTTATAGGAAAATGTTAGCACGCCGAAGCAGACTTAACCTGCAACCTGATGGCTTTACCTGCTACTATTCCCACCCACCACATTTGAATAAAAATCTCAGCACATTTATTCACCAACCAAGAGTGGGGCCCACCAATTCTAGAATTTTCTATCAAAATGATAAACTCCAAAAATTCAACAATTTCTGAACCAGTCATCTCGTAAAATTCATAATAAATCATATATTCATTTTTAACGGTTCAAAATTTGTGGATATATACTCAACTTATATATGTATAACATATCCAAAAATTACCACGATCTAACGGTCGGATTAAAAATTATAACCCCCGTAAAATATCTCAAAAACTCTGATTTTTAATACCTCCATTCCGACAAAAATACTGATAAAAACCTCAACATTAACTCTTTCATTTTTAACCACAAAAATATATCCCTCATTTATATCCACATAAAATAAATATTTCCTTATCATATGAATCAATAATTAATTATTCACAAATAATATTACAGAATCACATTTATGACAACCAGGCCGTTCTCAGGAAAGAGGGGGCTTTCCAATAAGGATTTCTTCTTACTAGCGCCCAATTAGATGACCAAACCTCTCCTTAGACAGAACTTTCTAGACATTGCCAATAATGTTATCTAATAATATTATTCAAATAATATGAATTATTGATCTGATAATGGAAAATACTGTGCAGCAACAATTATTGAAACAACAATAATATAAAATATCAACGCAACAATTATTGAATCAATAAAATAAAATATTGAACAATAACTACTGTAACAATTATTGAGTAGTGCCTTCTTACGTAAGAATCAATAATTGGTCAATACCGTGTGCTACTGTATTTTAACCACTGGGTATTCCAACAGTATTAACTGTAACAACTACGCCGTTATTTATAAACAACTTATACTTGTCGTTTTCTTCATCCAATCGCTTTCCGTTATGGGGCCCACACAAGGCTGCGCCGTCGTACGAATATTCCCCGACAATAAGAATATTCCACGACCAAACGAATATTCCCCAACAAAATGAATATTTTATAACCACTTGCTTATTTTGTAAAATTTGCACATTTCACCCATAACCAAAGTATTATATCAAATTAACCCCTTATTATTCACAATAATATTTAGAGAAAATTTAATTTTATTCATTAATAAGTTGGGGTCTTACAAGAACACTACGATTTCTCTTAAGTACTGGTACACTACGATCTTGTCTTGCTTGTTTTGCAGACACTACGTTTCTGAGAGTATACTACGATCTCTGAGTTGGCTCGGCAGGCGTTTGGATCACTCTACGATTCTGGGAGAGGTCCTCCAAAGTAGACAGACTACGATTTCTCGATACTCTACGTTTCTGCCTTGGCTTCTGCGGTCTCTTGACTGGCTCGACAAAGTACGATTCTGTTGAAACCTATCTATTACATTTCAAGATATAGATCAACCTAACAGCTTAAATCTTTTATTCTATACATTCATTAACAGAATGATAAACATTAAAAATCAGATCAACCTAACAAGTTTGATCTACCACTAAGTCATTATACATGTATTCCTTGAAGGATATTACATATACACATGAATATTTACTTTTAACATCAAATTTAAAATGCAATTTCCCAACATCCTTATCCGGTGATTGGTTGGAACCGCCACCTGGAGACCATATTCGCTTCCTTTTTTTGATCTCTTCCCGGCGTCAGTGTCTCAGGACCATGGACGACGACTCCATTGCTCTCGATTGGGTCTCCGGTGACGATTCACTCTTGCCCCCTACTCTCGTGTCCTCATTCTACTGATGCGTCTCCCTCAATTTCTCCTCTATTTCTCTCTCTCAGCAAAAGTTGTACTATTAGGGCTATATGACCACGTGGTTGGTGCTACTTGTATATATATACATATATGATTTCATGTAACTGAGATTGAATATGGTGGGTGAAGGGTTAAAGTGGTAAAATAATATTATTCAGACATTTTAAAAAAAATAGTTATCAAACAAATTTCATCATTCATATACAATTCTAAATAGATGCTCTATATTATTCAGATGTCTAAACTATTCAGATCTTAACATTCAATTTTATCAAACACAACCTTAGTTTTTAATTTTACCCCAAGTAATAAATATAACTTTGGTTCTCTCACTATTTTTTGCCCAATAAATAAGTCTATCTTTTTTTAATACAAGAACAATATAAACAATTGATATTATATTTAATGTTATAAAATTATTTCCTTAATACTTGTGCACAACTCTAAAACGACTTATATTAAGGAACGGAGGGAGTATTACATTTAGGAAATTGTTAAATTCACAACAACTTTTGTTATTTTCACAATAAAAGTGTCACTGTAGATGTATAGTGACTGTGAAAACCGTCGCTATAGAATCTATAGCGACACTTTTGTTGTGGAAATAACATTTTATGTTGTGGATTTAATAATTTTCTATATTTAATGTTATACAATCATTTATTTAATACTTGTGTTCAACTCTAAAAAGTCTTATATTAAAGGACGAATAAAGTATATTTTAATAAATTAAATCATCTGAGTAAAATAACATTTAAACTTAAAAAACTGTTTGGTAATTAAAAAGGATAAAATATATGAATAACTTTTAAATTTAAAAATATTAATTTTAAATTATGAAATATCTCAAATTGACATTTCAAAATGAATTTAAATTTAAAATGAAGTAAGTACAATATTTATAAAAATTTCATAAATTTTAAATTTATATATATTTTTTATCGATTAAGTGACAATTTAAGAGTAAATAAAATTTTATCAAATAATTTTATAAAAAACAACACCTTATCTTTCCAATTTCCCAGAAAAAGGGCCGCCAGAAACAAACGGCGGCAGATAAAGCAAAACAGTTAGCAAACGGCAAAAAGATATTTATGAAAATAGCAGCAGGATATTTTAGGACAACCACAAAAAATATCTTATCCTCACTGTTGCGCTGGCTACGTTGCGGTGACGTGGTGCAGTGACACGTCTAAAAGCGGATGACAACTGGATTTCTCTCTCCTTCCCTTTTCCTTTTATCATATACCCTTTTTTTTTTCTTTTATATTTTCCATTCCATTCCTGATGAAGAAGAAAGATTAGCAATTCGTTCTAACCAAAAGAAAATAATTTTCTCTCTCTTAGTTTTTTTTTTAATATTTTTTTTGTTATTATTCTCGGAGATTTTCGATCAGGATTATTCAGATATGGAAGCTTTGTTTCCTCCACACAGCTCTGTGGGTAACCACGATGATGAACAGATTTCGAATCCGGTAGCTAATTTACTCATCCTTTTCGTTTTTCAGTTTATGTGATATGTGTTGTTTGCATAGTTTGATATGGTTGTTAATACTTGTTGGATCGGTTGAATGTTTGTGTTTTTAGAATTATTAATTGGATGTTCTGTGTGATGATCTGCGTTAGGTATTTTTGTTTGGTTTTTGGAAAAATCTGAGAGAGATGAAGATCAGGAAATGCTTATTAAGAAAATGATATTCTTTTTTAGGTTTTTGTGTTTGAGTTTTCTCTATGCTTTCCTTTCTGATATATGTTTACGAACTTATTATTGAAGAAACAAATGGATTTTAGACTGTTTTGATTGGATTTTGTTTTGAATGAATATTGATTAATTAGTGTGTGCTTATGTTTTGTAATATATTTTTATTTGGAATTTCTCTAAATTTTGAAGAGAAAAAAGGGAGTTGAATTAAATTGAACAAATAATACTTCCTCCATTCCAAAGTCCAAATTTTATGTTTTCAAATATATTCTTTAACTATTAGCATAGTGGTGACATGATATTATAAATAATACTACCTCCGTTCCTAAAAGATTGTCGTTTAAGGTTTTGGCACATGAATTAAGAAAGTATCATTTACCAAGTAAAATTTGTTTAAAATTTCATCACTATCCCTTTATGGGGAGATGAAAACTATTAATACAAGGGATAGAATTTTTTGGGACAATGAGAGAAGGTACGGGTAATATAGGAAAGTAAATAATTTATTCTCCTCGAAAGTTGTAAACGACAAGCTTTTTGGAACAATTTTTTTTTTCTAAAACGACAATCTTTTAGGAACGGAGGGAGTCGTAAAAAAGTAATTACATATTAGTAACTGTTGAGAAATCAGGCTCACACAAATACACTAAGATAAATACAAACACACTACTGTATGAGATATAAAATAATAACACTATAAATTTACGTGGAAACCCAACTGGAAAAAACCACGGGGAGAGATCTCAGAAATTCACTATGAAAATAATATGGAGATTACAAACTCTCTCAACTGAGAAATAAATTAACTGTTTATTTCTCTCTACACCCTCACTCTCAGAATGCTCTAACTGAGGTTCTCACTCTCTAACTCTCTTTGCTTCTTGTTGGTGTGGTGTGTTTTTCCCTTTGACTGCCTTTTATAGCCAAAAAACTGAGGGGAGGAGTGAGAAATGGGAAGGCCAAAAACAAAGGATGGGACTTCGGAAAAATCAAAGGTCCGGACTTAAAAACAAATGGAAGACAGCCTTTTTCCAACAGTAACATCATGCTACTCTGTAGTCTTAAAAAAGAGCTGTATGTCTAAAGAACTTTGGGAGTAATGTTTAGTGATCTTTTAAACTTATATTTAGCATTTTACTTGATTTTAGGTTTTGTGAACGTATACAAGGGTTCTTTTTTTAATCCAGTATTTCCCAACTGTAAACGCCTAGAGAAAGCTTACAAGTAGGAAGGAACGATTTATTGAATATGAGCCCTATCTTTCTTAATATGTGGTACAGGAGTAGTTAACTTAACTTTTTTCTACCTTATACATCTGTTTTTGTCTCCCTTCTCTATGCACGCATGGTTTTTTACTATATAAACTCCGACATTGCTCTTTCTTCTTTATCTCCCTCCGTAATTGATATGTCCAAGCATATCGCACAAGTTTTACTGTAGTTTACTGGAAAATTATCTTTGTATAGCTCACTATGTTTGTGACATTAAAGATGTTACTGGTGAAAGACGCAACATTTGGTTATTATCTTTCTCTGTCCATTTTTAGTAAAAGGTCTTGGCCTGGCATTAACAGTTTTGCTAAGTAGTTATTTTCTTAAATTTATATGGCAATTTATGACCATAGGACTTCTCTTGGTATTAACAGCTCCAGTAAGTAGGCATGTTCCTCTAGCGAAAGATGGTGAATCTTGTTATGCGTTACAATTATTTGAAAACTTGGTGTTTCTCTACAAATGTTTTCATTACTAATACTACCTTAATTCATATGAGCTGGGGCATATGATAGAATAGTTTGGTGTACTTGATGCTCAATCTTCTTTGGTTTGCCAAATGATCCTTCTTCTTTCTATTTGGGTCTGCTGACTATAGTAGAATTTTGTCACACCTGCTTTATGCAGCATACATTATACACAAAACGGTTCCTTGAGAAAAGAATCTAATTTTTTTCCCCCTTGTCGGGGTTCATAGTTCTAATCAAGTTAACTTTACCTCAGGAGTCTCAAAGGAGTGAATCAATGTGGACAGAATGGACAGATGAGAAGCATAGTTTGTTTCTAAAATCCATGGAAGCGTCATTTGTTGACCAATTATATCGTTCTTTGGATCTGCATGGCTCACTTTTACAGAATGACTGCTCATCAAATCCTAAATCCTCCAGGCAAATGCATGTCAGCACTCGTATCCCTTCTGGACTGGTCTAAAATCTAATCCCTTCCGTTCTGCTGCCTACCCTCTGTATCTATTCTCATCTGTTAATCTTATATTTACAAAGAGCTAGTTTAATATCTGAAATTAAAATTTGTTTTTCCTTGGGTTCTGCTTTTTCTACTTCAGTTTAAGGTTCATCGAGATGGCTGTTGGGAAAAGATCAATTTCAGAAGAGCCGAGTCAGCGTCAAATACTGCCGATGAGTCTCGTGATCTTGCAGCAAATCCATGGATTCGACATTTCAGATCTGGAAGCAGACATCAAAGTGTAACAATTCCTAGTCTACAGGGAAAAACTGCATTAACTACTACAAACCGGTTTCGTGTGTCTCAGCCTGATTTGTGTTCCAATGATTCAGTTGGTAGCGATACAGGTAGACCATCAGTAAAATTTAGTGTCTGGAACATCCATTTCCTTTGCATGATCATCCACAGTTTTTTTTTTTTTGCATTCACGTGTTATTTTTCTTCATATACTACTACAGTACTTTTATGCAACCCCTCAACCCAACTTAAAATTTATGTTTCAAAATGAGGGAAAAGGTGTCGAGACATGTCAGTGGCACACTAAAATTTTACTAGACGTATATTTTGACTCAAAATTTTCCCTATTTAAATTTTTTTATAATACGAGACGTCTTAAAAACAATGCAAAAGCATGGTCTTCAAGATGTCACTCAATTTGGGGTGGAATGAGTACGAGTACAAAATACCATGTGGATACAGTCGCACAACTAATGGAGATTCCTGGAGCAGGGAAGTGAGTAGACGTAACTTCTTCTGTTCTGTTGATAAGTTTTTGTCTTAACCACTCGAGTTTTGGTCAGATATTTTAGTCAAGTGTTTTTAGTCTTAAACTTGTAGGTCTATTTTATGTTTTATTTGAATGACCCATTTATTTTGGCCCTTGCACAGAGGTGACAGATCAAAATTTTGTTGATGAAGATCTTGAGAAAGAGGTGGCAAGCCAAAGGTGCAATGTTAAAAAGATGAAAACTTCAGCAGTTGCTAGTTCAAGCAATGATCAAGTAATGTGTAGAAATGATCTATTAACTTGCATAAGTAAAGTTGTATCTATACACTACTATATGCTCATATATGGCCCCATCACCTGATTGCTCTTTCAGGTGGTTCCTTTCAGAGAGTTTTCCATGACAGACGATGATGCGAAATTATGCCCTTCCTTGAAGGAGTGAAGTCTAAATCATTGCATTGATTAGCAATCAATCAGTCGCCAAGCTCCATGACTAGACTTTGACCAAATTTATCCTTCTATTCTACCTATGGGAAGATTCTTAAGGCGTAACTATAATTAAACCTGACTTGTAATTGTAGGCTATTCAACTAGAGAGAGAGAGAGAGAGAGCTTGTAGGGCAGAGCTAGAACTGCAGAGAGTTGATGGTGTTGATCAATTGTGGTTTGTACAACGAAATAAAGAGACTTTTATGGTGCTGTGGATTGAAGACTGAAGTTATGAATTACTACAACCCAGTGGAGGAAGTGGCTCACAAACTGGAAAAGTTGTTTCTCTAGGAGTTGGAGACAAGATTTGAGTAGAGAAACTGACTACCAAAGGGGAGTTCTTCCTTGGATGACTTGTTGTTTTACTTGGATTTTAAGTGAATTTATGAGTACATTGCCTTTAATTCTTTTTATTTATCACCCGCCCTAGACCCTAGTTATGTGAGTGGCATGGAGTTGTGTTCTGATCCTGTGTTTTGGTGGATGTATAAAAACAATGGCTCTCAATCATTTTTAAAGTTTTTCATACTATCGACAAATGGTATATTCTTCAGTATTTTAAGTTAAGATGCATCTGTTGATTCTGTTACCTTCCAGTTCATGACCTATGCTATGCTATGCTATTAGTAGTGGTGGTAACAAGTTGAATCATGGGGGAATTATGTAAGAATATCAAATCTTATATGTCAGTACATATGGTTAATTTCAAGTATATTCTTTCTAAGAAATTAATATTTTTATAAGTAAATTTTGATTTTTTTAAGAGAGATTTTGTTTATTTTTCACTTTTTTAGAAATATAAGATTGTATGCTAACTTTGTATATTGCGACTAAACACAATAACATGTTTTGTACATATTTGTAATTTAAGAGATATTTTTTTTATTGTGTCATATATATATATATATATATATATATATATATATATATATATATATATATATATTCCATTTTCGATATAATAGCTGTTTTAAGTTTTCAAAAATAAAAAATTCCTATATAATTGCATCATGAATTTAGATTTTAGAAAGGATGTTTCAAAACTTATTTGCTTTCAAAAATTTTAAGTGGACATGAAAATTGAACGTTATTATTTGAATTTTATCTATTTGTATTTTGACCCCAATAGAGTTAAAAATATAAATAGATAAAATTTAAATACATTATTGTTTAATTTTTATGTCCACTTAGAAGAGCTCGTTTTCTAAAGGGCTTTTTATTTAGGACAAAATTAAAATTCTTTTGGATATTTCTCTCTACCTATAAAATACTATCATAAAAGAAAAAAAAAAAAAGCAAGAAAAAGGGGAAAAAAATAATTAACTACGCACGGCAGCCCTTGTTTCTTTCTACACCTGTTTTTTTTGGGGTTAAGGAGAGCCGGTGAATACTCCATAAAAATAAAAAATGAGAAAGGACATATAAACGGAAACTCTCAGGAAAAAGCTTCAATTTGAAACCCTAATAAAGGCCAACCAGAAGGAAGAAAAAGTTTATTTTTTATTTATTTTTAGTTTCACTGTCCAAAAAAAATCTCCCATTTATTCGGTCACCACATGAATCTAGGTTGACAGTTTCCAGGTACGTTCTTCTTCGTTCTACGACCAATCTGCATTTTTAATTGGATTCTTAGTTTCATAACATATACATTCAATTCCTTTTATATTTTAATCTTCTAAATTCCGAGTCGTTCAATTGATTTCGTTAAAATGAATTAGGGCGAAATTGAGTTTACCACTCCGAAGGGTTCTATTAATTGGGTATTTGAATTACAATGCCGTCGTTTATGTCGGCATCGAAAGCCGTTGGACGTTTAATTTTACGGAGAAATGGTGTTAGACAGCTGATCGATTATAACAAGAGCAGTGGGGAATTGGGAAATCATGTTCAAATTCGATGGTTGAGTAGCATTGCCTGTATCGAGAGATTTCCATTGGTTACTGAAGCAATTGGCGGCTTGAAAAAGGATGCTTATTCTCCTATCGGAAGTATGTGTAATGGTGTTTTTCAGAGAAGGGGATTTCTCGGCTGTGGTGATGGGGAAGAGGGGAATGTTCTGGCCAAAGTTTATGAGGAGAGGCGCGTTTTGGGGTGAGTTATCTTCAATCCATTTTCATTTTTTTGGTAGTATGTAGAAATGATATTTGCTGTTGAGAAATTTCTTGTCGTCTTAAATTGGCTTGATTTTTTTTTGTTCCTGTTATTTTTACAATAGCATTTCACGTTATGATAAAGGATTTCTTGCAAAGAGATTTTTTTTTATTTCTGTTGCTGTGGTGTTTACTTTTGGTTTGTGGGAGTGGTGAGCTACAACCACTATCCATTCAAAAGATTATGTTTATGCGTGTTTCGTAACATATTGAAGTGCTTGTCAGCAGTTGAGATTTTTTGGTGTAAAATCACTTTTTGGAGAGTTAAGATTTGGTACTTTTAGTAGGACGTTTAAATTTACAGTTAGAAACTTTATGAAAATATCTTATGGAGTGACTTAAGGAACTATTTACTTGCAGCTTGGCTTTTTTATGTGAGCACTTATTTTACATAGCTCCACTAGGAAAAGTTTTTCATTTTGCTGCACTGATCCACCAAATGGGCACTAGAACACGTAGTTTTGATGACTGAAGATCAGCTAACTAAGTCTAAGAATTGCAACATTCAATTTTATGTCATAACGTAGTTAATGTATTCCTTGTTGAAGTAAGACCATGCTAGAGTAAAACTTATATAACAAAGCCTACACTGAATGAATATCTACTTAAAATGTCAGAAGTAAGAACACATGCATATGTATTAAGTTGACACTGAAGAACAACCATTTAGATACCAAATTCTAATGTACGCGCTCTGTCCCAAAATAATTGTCCTAATATAACCTTTTAAGGTCAAATTGACCTTTTTTGAAGTATTTTTTTACTAGTTTTTTTTAAAAAAAATAGGCGGAGGTACTATGACCATAATAAACTCATATAATTTACTACTAACCCCAATGTTCTTTATTTAAAAATTTTAAATAAATATGCTTAATAATGGTCATTCGTCAATTTAATCATGAAAAGTCAAATTAGGACATTTATTGTGGAATGGAGAATTTAATTTGGAGTAAAAAGAGAATGAAATGAGAATCAGGCAGGTAGAATAAGCATAGAAACTAGCTGCAAATCCAGGTAACTGTCGAATTTAAGAGTATGAAGTTCGACTATCTGTACTTTTATATAGAAACTGTTTGTAATTGTATGTAGAAACTGTTGAAAAAAATGGTACTTCTATAGGGGCAATAAAATGTGTCTGTACTAACAGATGAAACCTATCATCAGTAGGTAGCAACTATGAAAGAGGTTGTCTATTGATTATGGCCAGTTTGTACCAGTAGTAAATGTTCCTCTGCTGCATATTTCAATTCATATATGTTATGTATAGCATTGTTTGGTTTTTATAATAGACTTTGTTTTGATTATCAGGTATTCTCCAGAGCAGTTATATTCCGTGGTAGCTGCTGTTGACTTGTATGCAGATTTTGTTCCCTGGTGTCAGCGCTCAGATATAGTTCGACGTTTCCCCGATGGATCATTTGATGCTGAGCTGGAGATTGGTTTCAAATTCCTGGTTGAAAGTTATATGTCCCATGTGGAATTGAAGAAGCCAAAATATATAAAGGTAATGAATTCATTCAGTTATGAATTATTTGTTTTTAGAAGTTGTTAGATATTTTGACCTAATGCTGTTGGCTGACAGTTGGTTAGACCCATTGCCTCTTACCATCAGTCATCTTAGAGCTAGGGATTGACTGTTTCACGAGAGTATAACTTAAGATGAAAATCCATTGGCATTAGGATGGCAAAGATTTATAGAGAGGAAAGTTGAACTCCTAATACTGTATTGAGCATAGTTATTAGGTACTCTTATGGACCTAGCAAACCACATATTGGTACTTGTATAACCAAACATGGTACTCTTACGTCCCAATATTGTAAATTTAGCATACCTCACTCTTGTATGTCTTTTGCAGTTTTGCTAACATTTCTATTGATTTAAAAATAAATACGTTTGCTATGTTTAGATTAAAAGAATGAAATAGAGTGAAAAATAGTGTATTTGGTGATATTTTAGCGGACAAACCATTCTAATGGAATGAAATTTCATTTCATTCTATTGATTTTCATTCCATATGACAAGTGGTGGAATGAGATCAATTCCAATGAAATGATCCATGCGCCAATTATGTCATCCTATCACACCACCCACCACCAACAACAATCAAAACATAATGCTAAAAAATAACCATTTCTTCCTCCATTCTATTCCTTCAATCCAAACGTAGTAGCAGACTCGAGAGGGCAATATTGACATATACCCAATCAATTAAACAGTGCTTGGTTTAATACAGTACATATATATGTATTAAAAGATATTTGGAGAGAGAGAGAGAGAGAGAGCAAGAACATACCCTTAACCAATTAAAGTACAAGTTGTTTACGTAGTATAATGTGCTAGGGTGTCCTGGATAAGCGTACTAAAGTGAACTGCAAACCTAAAGAGGGAATGAACTAAAACTGCGCCCACGTACCGCTTACTAGGTAAGTCCTTATACTACACATGTACCAAAACGCACCACGTACCAGGCAGCACTGCTCTTGATGTTGGAGCCAGGACTTGGGAAATTCTTCGAGGAGGATCTGCTCCCTGGTGATTGAAAACATGCTGTTATTGATTTTGTTAGTGAGGAGGTCCGCCGCTTAGGTTTGCATACTGATTTTTCAAACATTGCTCCTACATTAGTTCTATACTCACGTGTTCTATATTTTTTTAGTAAATTAATATTAAATCTCATACGTGCTGAATTCTTCAAGAAATCTTTATATGGAGGAGTCTTCAATACAAATTATGATATTACTGAAATGGATTTGGAAGTAGCAGTTACCATCAATGAACCGATATAGTCTATTTGAGCTTCTAGATGATGATAATCTCCATTGACACCCCGATATGATTCATTTAGATTGACATTGTAGGTCCAGGCGAGGAATAAGAATCAGGGGGACAACTTTATACTGTTCTGTTGGTTTAAAACCTGAATATAGTGCTGCCCTCGTCTTCCTGTTTGTTCATATCTTGTACACCGACGCACCCACCCACGTAGAAGAGTCACTCTTGAGTCTGTTTTCATGTGTTTGATGTCTGAACTGGGCATACTTGTGTTCTTGACATGATCTATAATATTTTTTTCAATGTTCATTTAGCTAAGTGAATGTGTTTGTTGTTACATTCATTGGGGTATTTATTGTTTCATGTGTTTTGATTCTAGACTACTGCATCAGAAAGTGGCCTTTTTGATCATTTGATTAACATTTGGGAATTCAATCCGGGTCCAGTTCCAGGAAGTTGCAGCATATATTTCTTGGTAGACTTTAAGTTCCAGTCACCATTCTATCGACAGGTATGTCCTTTGCCTGTTTGGTTTTACATTTCGTCTTTCTTGCTTTTAAACACGTGCATAATGACTTACTAGAAAACATTGAATAGGCATTTAATTTAGGGGTGATTATTTCTCAGTAGCGAGTATTTCTGTTAATTTATTGTAGATTTTTTCTCATAGATGAAGTTTTATATTGCTATCGGTAGTGGTGCGTGAGATTTTCAATAGTTGTGCATTTATGTAGTATTTTATGTTTTACTATTTATTAGAAGGATGAGACACTTGGTATATTAAAATGTTCTTGTAAAAATGGTTAAGTCGGGTCTTGCTAAGGAAACCATTTTTAGGTGGATATTAGTTCCATTGAGGATGGTTACAGGGTTTGGTATTATATTTACTTGTAGCTATTCCGATGTATAATACTTTGATAAGGAAGTACAATTTTTGTTAATTTTTTCATGCAAGATACTCTTTCTTACTTTTGAATTAAAATTGGCTATTTCTATTCAAGTCCAAAAATCATTCATAGAAGCTAGTCTAGGAATTGCCTGTAATTAAAGATTAAGATTCCAGTTTCCACCATACAATTACTAATACTACTTCATTTAGGCTATATTTGTTTGCAAGGATTACATTTGGGATATGACTATTAATCCTAAGTGTTTTATTTGTTTTTAAATTTGAGCTTGGGACTAATAGTTCTGGGATTATAAAATAGCTTAAGATGTGAGATTATTTAATATTATGTTCTACCTTGTATTATAATCCATACCATTTGGGATTAAAAATTGCTAGACAAATTTATCTCAACCTTTTTTTAAAATAAACATAATATCTTGCAATTTCTGTTATTATTACTGACAACCTAAAATTTTACTAGTACAAAGACTAAATATTTTTTCTTTGGGGGGAGGGGGGAGGGTGTGGCGCGGGCGGTGTATATATAATCACTGAATATTATTTTTTTGGAAAGGGTGGAGGGTGGGGGTGGGGGTGGGGGTGGGAGTGGGGGGTGGGGCGTGGGCGAGTGGGGGTGTATACATAATCAATAAATATTATTATTTTTTTGGCTATTTCTATTCTAGTCCAAAAATCATTCATAGAAAGCTAATCTAGGAATTGCCTGTAATTAAAGATTAAGATTCCAGTTTCCACCATACAATTATTAATATTAATTCATTTAGGTTATGTTTGTTTGCAAGGATTACATTTGGGATACGACTATTAATCCCAAGTGTCTAGTTTGTTTTTAAATTTGAGCTTGGGATTAATAGTTCTGAGATTATAAAATAGCTTAAGATGTGAGATTATTTAATATCATGTTCTACTTGGTACTATAATCCATACCATTTGGGATTAAAAATTGTTAAACAAATTAACCTCAACATTTTTTTAAAATAACCATAATATCTTGAATTTTCTGTTATTATTACTGACAACTTAAAACTTACTAATACAAAGACTAAATATTTTTTTTTCGGGGGATGGGGGAGGGGGAAGGGCAGGGTGAAGGGGTGCGGTGTATATATAATCACTGAATATTATTTCTTTAGAAAGGGTAAGGGTGGGGGTGGGGGTGGGGGTGGGGGTGGGCGATGGGCGAGTGGGGGTGTATACATAATCAGTAAATATTTTTTTTTTGGGGCTAGGGGCTAGGGGCTAGGGGCTAGGGGCTAGGGGCTAGGCGGGAGTGTGTGCATACATAATAAGTAAATTTGGGGGTTGGGGGGTGGGGGGTGGGGGGTGGGGGGTGGGGTGGCGGGTGGACGGGTGGGGGGATAGGAGTGTATACATAATAAGTAAATATTATTTTTTAGGGTGGGAGTGGGAGTAGGGGTGTGGGGTGTGGGGTGGGGTGAATGGTGGGGGTTGTATATATAATCAGTAAATATTAATTTTTTTTGATGTATAAATAAGTTTAAAATATATTATTATTGGCAAGGGTATAATAGTCCAAACGATATTTTTTAATCTAATACTTTAATTAATTCTGAAAAAAACAAACATAACATGAGATTATTTTAAGTTATCCCATGAATAATCCCATAAAAAATAAACACGTGACTAGGAGTATTTAATCCTATGATTAATAGTTTAGGATTATAATCCTTGCAAACAAACATGGCCGTAAACTTTACAAGAAAACTTATTCTAATTGTTAAAGGTTGCTTCAACAAGTGTGACCATATTTATATGATATTACTACTGTAGGTATCATATAATTTGTTCTACTACAACAAATATTTGTTTGGATAAAAGGGTTCTATTACATTATTATTCACGCTGTCTTGGGATGAAATTTTTAATGCAGATATTTTTATTTATATTTTATGATTCATGTCATGGGCCCGTTGGCTATGGTCTTATTAGCTAAGCCATCACCAACCGTCCACCTTCAAACAATTTAGCAGAAGATTGAAGTAAGCTTTAGATTGCGATACAATGTGATCGCAAAAGATAATTGAAGATGTGTTGGCTTAAAATAGCGCCATAACCAACACGGGCTATGGATTCCCTATATATATATAAATATTGTTGAGCAAGAATATATGCTCACAAGCTATATTTCGGGTACAAAGAGGCAATGCAAACTAAAAATTATCATTCAGATGTGGTCCTAACTTCAGGTAGTGCTATACACTACCTGCATCCTTGTTACTAAAGGTGCTTTACCTGGGGGCTGTGTGCAAGTGTTTCTATTGTTTAGAATTCTTAGCAAACTCCTAATGGGAGAAGAACAATGGTGAAGAGCCTAAAGGTAACATAAAAGAGTTTCTGTTACAGTCATTGTTAATATACTAAATGGAATTCAATAGGATAGGGTGGCAGAGTGAGACATTAATTGACAGTTTCCTTTATTTGTAACAGTATGTGTGGGCATTTTATTTGTCCGACACATGCCACTATTGCACAGTGAAATGGAAATTCATTAGGGTAAGTCTGGACACAAACCAGAATAATGGGATGAGAAGAAGCAGTCAGTGCGTGCGTGCGTGTTAGTCCTCTAGAAATGAGAAAGAAGTTGTTACCTCTATTCCAAAATTAGAGATATTTTTTGAAGTAAATTTGCAAAGTCTTAAAATTCAAAATTCATATGAATTCGTTTAGTGTTAAAAACAACAAACATGACAATGAATAATACTTATTTTTTTTGCTAGTTTATAGCAATTATACTTGTTTGGACTAAAATCTAAAAAAATTGTATTGATTTTGAATTTTAGGATTTGAAATGGAGGGAGTAGTATTTTAGTGCTGAATGAAAGGGAGAGAATGAGGTTAGGACCCCCCATGGTTACGTCATTTTTACCAAAGTAGGTGAATATTACTTATTTACTAAAAATTTTGTTCTTCATTATGTACTAGTCCCAGAAGGTTTAGAGAGTTATGATTGAAGTCTTTCTACAAGTGCAGAGTAGTTTAAAATGTCCTAACTAAATTGATGGCTGTTATCTGCAGATGGCAACAATGTTCTTTAAGGAAGTGGCTACCCGACTCGTAGGTTCGTTTAACGACCGTTGTCGTTTGATTTATGGGCCAGGGGTCCCAGTTACGGAAAATACCTGTGAACAAAGCACGTGAAGTTAGATTATATGTTGACAATACATTGTAAAGTTGAATCCTATCTGAAATTCTGCTGGCATAGCTAATGGAGTTCATATCAATGTAATCATAGTGCCGCTGATTTATCTGGGTCATTTTTTATATGGTTGTGCCCTTGGCACACAATTTATGGTCCTTATAGTGGGGAAAGTTGGTATTTAAAAAAATGTTGGACTTTTAAGTGCCAGTCATATGCATTGAATTTTTTGTAATTGGATCTTGTAATTCCATACTAATTGACATCCTAATGACAAGATTTTTTTTAGTACTGTATGGCAGTACACAAAGTTGTATGTCGTGTATGGCAGTACAACAAAGTGCTAGTAACCGGAAGAAAGACAGAGTATCAACAAAGTTGTATGTACGTGTAGATATGATATCTAGACTCTAACCTTTCCTTCACAACTTTCTCGTCTTTTTACACTTGTTAGTTAGTGAAACACGTCCCTTCAACCTATTTTATTGCGTCGTACCAAGTCGTTGTGATTGCCTATGTTCTGGGTCTACGGTATTGGGCCCAAGTTTTTGGCCTTAAAGGCCAACGGTCTGAGCGCCCAATTATTAATCCTTGGGCCGCTTTACCCGATCGGGCTCCCTAAACTGTTGGGTCCTCCAACGAGAATGGGCCACAAGGGCTGTGGGCCTTGGGATCGCTCCGGATCATAATCTATCAGGATTTACTTGTATGTTTTGATGGATAGAGGGAGGAAACAGGAGTTGCACAACTTTGACCCCAGTGCCGTGCTTGAGAGTTCAGCCTCTACCAAAATTACGGGGCACCATCACACTAACTAAGCTCTACCTTCCCTTCCACTACCAAACAAAGTCTACTTTATCCGTTACAGAAATAAAGTCTTATTTACAAAAATTTTAAATATAAACGATTATGTTAGTTTATTAATTCCGAAAAACATAAAAAAAAAAAATTATTTTTGTATATAAGACTATGAGTAACGCTGTAAAATAAACTAAATAGTTCGGGTTCCATTCGTACTCGCTCCATTAAAAATTCGATACAAAATTTAAATATAAAAAAATTTTAAAATTTAATAAATTTCGCAATTTTTTTAAATTATAATTTTTTATTAATACATGGATTATTTTTATTTAAAAATTTTAAACTATTCAAATTTAATTTAAAATTATGCTCAACTTAATAATTAAATAAATTTTAATAAAATTTTATTTTATATTGGATAAATTTTATAAATTAAATCTGAACAATTACCCACGAGGACAAGCTTTCAAAATTGGTTGCCTAGTTGCATAAAAATTCGTGCCAATTTCTTGAAAAGACAACGTAGAGTAGATTGGGTTAGAAGAAAAGAAAAAGGAAAGCAGCGTCAGTCAGGTTGATGAGTAATTGAATATAAATTGTTGGTTTCCGTGTCCATCCCGTCCGTTATCACTCACTCACTCCTCACCTGCAGTTGTTATGACATTAATCTACTAATAATAATAATAATAATAATAAGGTCCTCCATACCCTTTTTCTTTCTCTCCCCTCCATCTCCATAAATCCCCATCCGTTTGGTTTTCATTAGTTGTAATTCCTTACACCCCACTGCGTATTCTACCACCATATCCTTATTACAATTATAGCCATGGTTAGCAGCGTCAGCTCTACCTCTGAGCTCAAGTCCGCTGCCCTTTTGGAGCAGATGAAGCTCCACCTCGCCACCGACGCCGGTAAGGATATCATCAACAAAATCGGCCTCGTTTATCAACTCAATATCGCCCCCAAGGTCTCTCTCTCTCTCTCTTGCTATATATATGTATGTATGTATGTATTGTATGCCTAATTTGCTTGATCCGATTAGTTACTAACCATATCCCTAGGCTTTGACCTTGTTTTTTATCAGAAAATTGGGTACAATGAGGAAATTTATGTTGTTGATCTCAAAAAAGGAGAGGTTACCAAAGGTTAGGGTTTCTGATCCTCCCCCTCTGTGTCATTACAGCTCTACCTCTGGTTATAGCAAAATTTACTGTTTTCTTAGTTAAATAATCAAATATTGTGGTGTAACTGAGTTCAATTTCTTTTTTGCTGTATAATTTTAACTGTTTCCACATGGATCAGAAATGAAACAATCATAAGAATATGAATTTGTATTGTGCTAAATGTTCTTGTAAACAAATTGTTCAATTTTTAGGGCCGTATGAGGGTGGGAGGCCTGATGCCACATTCTCTTTTAAAGATGATGATTTTATCAAAATAGCCTCTGGGAAAATGAATCCCCAAATTGCTTTCATGAGGTGAGTTCTTTGCATTGGATTTTGGTTAAAAAATCTTATTGTTTATTTAGTTTATTAAAGATCAGATTCTTCCTCTCTCTCTCTCTATATAGTAAATTTGTGTCATATTTTCATGAATGCAGGGGTGTAATGAAGGTCAAGGGCAGTATGAGTGCAGCTAATAAATTCACTCCGGACATATTCCCAAAGCCTTCAAAGATGTGAGCAGCACATGTCACTCTTATGATGTTTCTTGAGGCTTCTTATGTGTATTAGGAAATTTCTAATGATTTAATTGGTCTATCAGTATCTCCCAATAAACATATTATCATCTAAAAGGTACCTTGATCAACGTTATTGTTCCATAAAAAAGAAGTTGAAATATTTATTTGTGCTGTTCAATTCCCCTATTCCTTGTGTTCCGGTGATTCTTCACTTAGTTCTAGCGTTTTACAACGTTTCATGATTTGTGCCAATAATATGTGGTGTCTTTTCCATTGAACACAGAGTTGAGAGTTTACTTCTTGGTTTCATTTGAGTTGGCAAATGTTGTAGAATGTCGATAATCTCCACCATGCCACTGTCACAACCGTTATAGCTGTCAGAGTCTCTCTGATGACTGTGAACACTAGATAAATTTCTTCTGGGCTGCAGAAGAAAACTGGGGGAACCCATGTCCATATATTGTTGATACTCGGTGTTGTCTCATTGTAAGTAAATTGTTGACGATCACTGATCTCTCATAACAAGTAAATAGATATAATGTGATTTTGTTGATAATCACCGTTTTGTCTTGTTATAAGTATGTTGATAATTACTACTAATATTGCTGATAATCACCATTAAAGCATCATAGACGAGTAGTTGAAAGCTAGAGCTTCAACTGGAGAATTTAAGGCATGCTTGTGACCAGAATTGAATGATATTGTGAGGAGGAGCATTCTTGAGTTAGGGACGGGCTAAGGCTATGTTTTTTGACAGCCTTGTACACTTTTTTCCATCTTTGTTTTGGTGCATCACCTTCAATATTGAAAGGTATCCCTCCAAGGTGGTGGGTGTGTCCAGCGGGGTTGGGGAAATTCATAACTTAATTCCGAAAAATATGAATTAGATGATGATTCAGCGTGGTTATTTGGTTAATCTCATGCCAATTTTAAATTTTGTCCAGAAATTAAGCTTGAATAGCGGTTTGATCATTGTATCTTATTTGCTAGAAAGGAGGATATAAACCTATAAGGTATGGAGTAAGGTCAAGTAATTATTATATTCGTGAAGGTTAGTGGTGAAAGCTAATTCTTTCACAGACCAATCGGCACGAGTGGGAGGTAAACTTGGGGGCTGGCTAGTGGAATTTGTTTCATTTCGGATGGGATGGGAGCTATCTCTATATTACTATATATGTGATTTTATTCAATAAACTTGTTTTTGAGTTAACAACACATTTTTGGCCAATAATTTTCAACTAATTTATAAAATGATTTGCGGGAGTTCATAAAGTCCTCGAAAATAAATAAATTAACCAACCGTCTTATATATATATATATATAATAAACATATTTACTTAGATTGACATGTACAATTTTCACTGATCAGATAGTATTTTGTTGAGTCATCTTAAATCACTACACTACACGTCCACTCAAAATATATATACATATCGTATGCTTGAACGGGGGTGGTCATAGGTGGAAACGATAGTTAGTTAGATGATAAAGCTAAGTATATACTCCCTCTCTCTGTTCTTTAATATAAGTCGTTTTAGAGAAATATTTTTGTTCCTACATATGGATTAGTTTGAATGAATTGATAATTGAGCATGGCATGTAGGCATATTCATAGTTATAAATTAACTACATAACTAAAAACTGTAAATCTTGGATCATATAAAATATGGTCAACTCCAGCAGTAACAAAAATTCTGGGTCCTAGGTACCTGGTGAAGGTGAACTTGAAAATTAATTAAGCTTGTGAATGCAACATCTCAAGTTGAAGAACGCAAGCAAGGAACGACAATATGTACGTCAATGGAGTATATAGCAATGTAAGTGATTTCAAGAGAAAGAAGAAGAAGAAGAAGAAGAAGAAGAAGAAGAAGAAGGGACGATATTTTTGTTGGATGCACTTGAACAAGGATCACCTATCACACTCTAAAGGCAGGCAGGGCAGGCGGGCAGGCAGGTTCTGTTCTGTTCTGACCGACCAGAGATGGCAAGCCAATGTTTGTTAGGGTTGGAATTCAGTGGTTTTTTGGCGTGCTACTAATCATTGGTTGGTTATAAATTGCTAATCGAATCATAAATTTTAAGGGAAATAATGACACAATTACCACTAGATCATCCTAACCTATCATTAATTACTCCATTTTGTATTTTGACTATCAAAATGAGAAGAAAATACTACTCTACTAACTACTACCATTTATGCGACTTTTTAAGGAATTATCAAAATATGAGCGAAAAAGGAAGGAAAGGAATAAAATCCAAGTCTACGAGGAGCTGATCTTATTTAGAACATTATTTTTCATCTCTTGGAGCAAGCTTCTCAGAATCAAACCGTTCATCGAATTGAAAAAGGTATCGGAGGATGAGTCACTGGTTCAATCAGTGGTTAAATCGTTATTGACCCAATGATGTCATTAATATATAAAAATATATTATTATTAGTAATTAATAAAATTTTTAAAAATTTCATTTTTTATGAACTAAAACATAATAAAGATGAGTTACAATATTAATAAAAGTGGTTAATTTTAATATTATTTTTTTTGATAAAAAATATATATTAAAAACTGGGTCAATTAATCGGGTTCACCGGTTGGACCGGTGGTCAACGGGCCAACTCGAGTTTTTACCAAAATAGGACTTGCGGTCGGACCGATAAAAATAATATCGATTCGACCGCCGGTCCAGTCCTGATTTTAAAACACTATTGGTTGGGAGTTATGAGCTCCACAATATATCAAGCCCAAAAATGTGTTTGGGCCCTTAGAAGTTTTTACTAATTTTTGAACTTATTTGGTTTTTTTTTCCCTCGTAATTTTGTCATTTATTTCGTAATTAGGGTTTATAGTTTATTGCTTAGTATTTAAATGACGATTTCAAATGTGTTAGGGTTAACTTTTATTATTTAGGTTTTATCAAAATATTGTGACCACTTTGTGGATTTGTGTGATTACAAAGTTTCATAAATTTAATTTCGATGATTGTTTCTATTCTTTTACTAGTTTTTCACTCTGTCAAATTAAATATGTTTTACTTTTACAGGAAATATAATCATGCGAATTGATCATATTTCTACATGATAAAGCGATATTTCTTAATTAATTATCTCTCTCACATGTTTTGTGAGTTAGTTCCACATGCATGTGATAGAAACTTATGTAAAAAATATTATATTTTCATGTTAAAATATCAATTTTTTTAATAATAATAACAGCCTAAAATTCAACAATTTATGCTGCTACATTTTTTTTTTGACGAAGCCTAAGAATAAGAATATGAAATAAATCACACCGAAATAAACGAATTGAATTATAAAAACATTAGAGTCGAGGTAATATCTCATTCAAATTGAAACTAAAAATTCAATAATATATATTTTTTAAAAATAGACCGTTGTGATAACGTCTCCATGCACACCCAAACTTAAATAGATTTGTCTTCGCCGACTAATGCAAATCAAACCTCTTCCATTGAGAGAGCACGAAAAAAAACTCCGTAAAATGAAATTTTTTTTGTGGCCCCATCCAAATATTTTTTGGATTTGTCACATTTGTATTACATTTGAGATTTTTAATAAAATTATTTTTGCTGATAAAAAAAAGAAAAAAATCTCAAAGTACTAGGAGAAGAAAGACTCCATCGATTGAAAAAAAATCTAAAAATAATTATAAAATTTTCTTTTTGATTATTGATATTCTTACATTTATAATTTATATTTTATCAATTTTAAAATTAGAGATATACTTTTAAAATAATATCTTTTAAATAATTTTACGTCTTCAAATAAAATTTTAATATCAGCAAAATTTTTGGAATTAGTGGGGTAAGCTAGAAATGAAATTAATAAAATAATAGTAAAAAAATATCATGTCCCTTTAAAAATAAAATTAATTATATATCTTTTAAAATTTATATCTTTAATTTTGGAAAAATATGAAGAGAGTATTTGCTTATTTGAGTGGATCTTCCCACTTTTCATCTTCTATAGAAAGGAGTAATAAGGTAAAACTTGGAAACTAATGGGGAAATGAGTATGGCTTCTACAACTTCTGCAAAACACTACTCCTTCCCTTAAATTCCCATAAAAATTAAGAAAATAATTGTATAATATTAAATATAATATTAATTATTTATAATACTCTTAAATTTTTATAATTATCGTACTTATTTCACACTCTCTCTCTTCTGTATCATTTTTCCATTACGGGTAATTTTAAAAAGATTGTATTTAATTCTCTTAAATTATATAAAACGACAAATAATTAGAAAAAAAAAAATAATCTAAAACGATATATATTAAGGAACAGATGAAGTAATAAATTAGGTAGTTCCATGGTCAATAATAAAATCAATTACTTGGTCTCAAATTAGAGAAGTATATTTTCTAAGTCGTGACAAATTAAGCATTAATATCATGTCACAAATTAATATTAAATTTATAGATAATAACATATATGACTTAATTATACTCGGCATAAATTTAAGTATTAATATCATGCCACAAAATATTAGACTGCCTATTGAATTATATCAAGTATGAGTCCCATTTTCTCATAATAAAATGGATCAAAATACATAAATGAATATTTAAACATCTAGAACATATATATATAATTATATAAACTCTCATTTTAACCTTTTGAAATTAATTTATTAAATCTTATATTACTTCAAAATTATTATGAATTTATTTTATTATAATTAATACAATATTAATTATCTTACGTGTACTACTATAATTATAAAGTTTGTAATTGTATTGTCAGGACTTGCATGAATTCTAAAATTCAAAAAAAATTAAGATTAATTTTATTTATTTATGTATAGAATAAAGGAGGTAATACCAAAATACGCTTCAAAATGAGAACTGAAACAATAAATAAAATGCTACACAGAAAGAGGTAGAAATGACATTTTAAGTTGAAAAGTCCAACTTTCTAGCTCTGACTAAATTTACAAAATATCATATTCAAATTTAACTAAAAAGTGGAGTGTTCGAATTGAGATATTCATGTCATGGGCAAGTTAAATAAAATATATATAAATATCTCAGTCATGCATATTTATTGACAAATTAAGTCAAAGGCTTATATACCATTTTTTTTCATACTACTTAAAAAGGAGATTAAAACTGTATTGTATTTAATAATTTCTATTAAATATATAGTATTTGTGCAACTCTATTAAATAATAATTTCTATATAGGACTAGGATAAAGGGCGGATTCAGTGGAGTCAATGTTCGGGAGTGTTTTCCCGACCCTCTTTTGTTCTGAAGGCTTGGGTCGGGTCAAAGGAGGTCGGGCTCGTATGTTCAGAGATGTAAGATCGGGGTCGGTTACCCGATCCCAATAGGCTGGGGCCCGTGGTCATCGTGAGGGTTGAGTTCGGGCCTGTTGGGTTGGGCTATTGGTTTGGGCCTGAGCGTATGAGCAGTCCACATGCAGAGTTGGTGCGACAAGGAGTTTACGTGATCAAGGGCATCAACCCTAATCCTACGTCAAACTCTGGATGTAGTGATGGAAAGGGATTCCACTTGCACTTTTTAAGGAGATTGTGTTGGACCCAAATATGGTAGCTAACATATTTAGGAGTCCTACTCTAATCCAAAGGAGAGGATACCAAGGTGGTGGGAGTTCTATAAATACAAGGCCAAGGTTACAATTAACGGGTAGGATCTACTTTGAGCACTAAACATATAAACCTCCATTGTTAAACCTTGTGAACGGCCTGTGCTTATTCTCACACCGGAGCTATCCCCCGGCGGTACGGCCGTCAAGCTTCTGTGTGATCTGTTATTGTGCAGGATTCAGCGCGTGGATTTTGTGATTGGACGCGCGGACGAACTTGGCGTTAACATTGGCGCTAGAAGGAGGGGGCTCTTCTTTGCAACCACAAATACTTTTCTTCGGCAGCAATCATGACGAGTAGAGATAATATCGCTGTCTCGGAAAGAGCCAAGACCCAGCAGTCCCACCAAACAACTCAGGCGAGGGGGTCAGTGAAGGACCGACTGGGGTCTAAAATACAGGAGGTAGAAGAGTTACCAGTCCATGATCTTCGGCGGAAGCTCTTCCCCGAGAGTCAACACACGCCTCATCAGGCGAGTCAGGCCGACGAGAGGCACTCTCAAGCCCTCGTGAGGCAAGACCGGGGAGCAGGAAGCCGAGACCAACGAGAGTTTCTCTTGCAGAAAAGACTGGACCAGAATAAAGACGCCATGTTGGCGCTCCAGCTGCAACGATTGGAGTTGGAGAGACAGATGGCCAACATGGTCGGGGATCAAGAAGTGAGTTCCAGAAGGCGTAGGAATCGAAGCCGGTCCCGATCGCCTCGGCGGGGGGAGGCAAGAAGAGAACAGAGCAGGCACCGGAGTCGCTCTAGAGATGGAAAGAGCAGAGGGAGAAGTCCTTCAGCCGGGCGCCGATCAGAACACCGAGGCAGGACGGGGCAGATAGAAAGGGAAGCGTCTCCTGATTATGGGAGGGACAAACCTCGATCGTCCCCTCATAAGGAAGGATCCGACCCCCTTACCCGGAGAGTGTCTGAATTAGAAAGGTTGCTAGGGACAAAAAACTCGACGGAGACATCTTCGGCAGGTTTAGGATCTCCCTTTTCGCCCGAAATCAACCGGGTGATAGCCGATCCAAAGAAGAAGATGCCCCCGATGGAGACATACGACGGATTGGGAGACCCCTACGACCATTCGGATGGATATGATCGCCTGATGTCGTACTATGGACATTCGGATGCAGCCAAATGCCACATGTTCGCTACAACACTTAAGAAGAGTGCCAGGGAGTGGTTGGGAACCCTGGCACCAGGATCAATCGGGTCATGGAACGATCTTCGTGAAAAATTCCATGCTCGGTTCGGCAGCAACCGAAGACGAGGGAAGATCACGGCGTCCCTCATGCAGGTACGGCAGAAATCAGACGAGACCCTAAGTCAGTTCGTCAAACGATTTAGAGAGGCAGTGGGATCTGTAGCGGAGCTCAATTCCCCACAAGCACTGGGATTTTTTACGACCGGCTTAGACATCGGGAGATCTAAGAAGCTGGTAAAGGATTTGGTGATTAACCCTCCGGCAGACTTGACCGAGGCCTTTCATCGGGCAGAAGGGTTCATCGCTATAGAGGAAGCTTTGGGAAATTTCAAACCACACCAACAACCTTACGAGAAAGCTAAAGATCGGGAAAAACCGACCTACCAACGTTCGGACAATAACCAGTGGAAATCAGACCGAACGGAAAAGAAAAACTTCAATGGGGGAGGTTCAGGTAGCAACCGGCCTCCACTACCCAATCGTAACGTCAGCAAGGTCTATACTCCCCTCACCGCAGATCGGTCGAAAATTCTGCAGGAAATGAAAAGCCAACCATTCTACGAGCCATGCCCCAGGCGAACTAAGCCCGGAAAGCGTGGTCGGGATAAGTATTGTGAATACCATCAGAGTACCGGACACTCGACCGAAGCATGCGTTAATCTGATGGATATGATCGAGAAAAATGTCCAAAACGGACAACTGTTACAATACGTGGCAGGCCGGGGAAATGCCGAGGTGCCCAGAGAGGAGAACGCAGATCAGATCCCGGATACCCAGGCGCCGCAGAACCCCCCAGCCCGAGGTGTAGTTGATGTCATTTCGGGGGGTTCCGTTAGACGGGTATCGGGAAGAAAAAGAAGTGGGACTCTGGAAGCAGTGCTATCTGTTTCGGGGTCAACCCCTAGAAAGGATCGGGCATATCCGGGAACGTCTATCTCATTTACGGACGAAGACTACCCGACAGATCTCATTGAGCCCCACGATGGTGCTTTGGTAATAACGGCTCAGGTCGGGATAGTGGATATGAAAAGAATGATGATAGATAACGGGTCTTCGGTAGACATCCTGTATTCCCACGCCTATCAGAGGTTAGACCTGCAAGGGAAGAAGATGGATTTGGGAGGGGAAGGCCCCTTGTACGGATTTAGTGGAGATCCGGTGCTTGTGTTGGGCACCATCGAGATGCCAGTCAAATTTGGTACGGCCCCTAATCAAGTCGAAATAGTGGTGAAATTTTTTGTCGTCCAAATAGACTCGGCATACAACGCGATCCTCGGAAGGCCTACCTTGGCAGCCCTGCAAGCAGTAACATCAATACCCCATTTTAAAATCAAGTTTCCAACACCGAACGGGATCGGGGAGGTAAAAGGTGACCTAGATATAGCCCGAAGGTGTTACCGAAACAGCTTGATTTCTTCAGGGGTCGGGGTCTGTAAACAAAAACAGACAATGGCCATTGAGATCGAACCATTCACGGAGGGAAGCACGGAGCCACTTGCTCTTCCGGCCGAAGAAACTGATGATGTAGAATTGGTACCTGGGCAGGAAGACAAAAGAATTAAGATCGGGTCGGGGTTATCAGAACCCTTCCGGACCGGGCTGATAGAATTACTCCGAGTCTATGCCGATATCTTTGCATGGGAACCCAGCGACATGCCGGGGGTAAGTGAATCAGTGGCTCTACACCGGCTGCACGTGGACCCGGAAAAGAAACCGGTCATACAGAAGCGGAGGATTTTCGCCCCAGAAAGGCAAAAAATCATCGACGAAGAGATCACCAAGCTCCTGGAGGCCGAGTTCATCTTCGAGATTGATTACCCGGAGTGGTTGGCCAACGTGGTATTGGTCCAGAAGCAAAATGGGAAATGGAGGTTGTGTATCGATTACACGGACCTAAACAGGGCGTGTCCGAAAGATTTCTACCCTTTGCCCAACATAGATCAACTGATCGACGCCACGTCGGGATTCGGTATGTTGAGTTTTATGGATGCATTCTCTGGGTACCACCAGATTTCGATGAACAAGGAAGACATCCCGAAGACAAGTTTTATCACACATCGGGCGATATACGCATACAGGAAAATGACCTTCGGGCTATTAAATGCCGGGACAACTTATCAACGAATGATGAACCTGGTGTTCACGAAGCAATTGGGGAGGAGCATGGAGGTCTACGTAGACGACATGATCGTTAAAAGCATGTCAGTCCGCAAACATCTTGAAGATCTGGAGGACTGTTTCGAGACGGTCCGAAAACGCAAGCTAAGGCTAAACCCGACCAAATGCACTTTTGGGCTGGGATCGGGTAAATTTCTAGGATACTTGGTCAGCAAAAGGGGAATCGAAGCAAACCCAGAGAAAATCCAGGCAGTCCTGGATATGAAATCACCAAAGTCATACAAGGATGTGCAGAGACTAACGGGTCGGATTGCGGCCCTACGAAGGTTCGTCTCTAAATCAGCTGAGAGGTGCCTTCCATTTTTTGACACCCTGAAAGGGCCCACAAACAAGAAAAGCTTCCAGTGGACCTCAGAATGCGAGGATGCGTTCCAAGGGATCAAACGATATCTTTCTTCGGCACCTCTGCTGATGAAACCAATCCCTTCAGAACCCCTAAATCTTTATCTGGCGGCGAGTTCGATGGCAGTGGGGGCGGCATTGGTTCGGGTCCAGGGAGGAAATCAGTTCCCCGTGTACTACGTCAGCCACGTACTTCGGGACGCAGAACTCCGATACCCGAACCTGGAAAAATTCGCCTATGCCTTAATCATTGCAAGCAGAAAACTTCGGCATTATTTCCAGGGTCGGGTGGTGGTGGTGTACACCGATCAGCCGTTGAAGAAAATTCTACACCGACCTGAGGTTTCTGGAAGACTGGCGGCATGGGCAATGGAGCTAACACAGTTCGCGATAGAGTATCATCCCCGAACGGCAATCAAAGGGCAGGCGCTAGCAGACTTCGTCGTGGAATGTTCGTTTTCGGAGCCAGATGTGGGATCGGTGGCCGAAACACAACCCATAAAGACTTCATGGACACTATATGTCGATGGCTCGTCAACGACAGACATCAGTGGTGCAGGGGTCATACTGACAAGCCCCGAAGGATTCAAGGTCCAACAAGCTATTCGATTTAAGTTCAGAGCGACCAACAACGAAGCAGAGTATGAGGCCGTTTTAGCCGGGTTAAAATTGGCCCGAAGCCTGGAAGTACAAAACTTGGTCATCTACAGTGACTCGCAGCTGGTCGTCAAACAGATATCGGGAGAGTATGCGGCTCGGGGGGCGAGAATGACGAAGTACTTAGCCAAGACAAAGAATGAACTGACATACTTCCACACGGTCAGCTGTCAGGGAATTGACCGATCCGACAATACAATAGCAGATGCCCTGGCCAGACTGGCGACAACCGATGCCAACTCCTTCAACGGTTCGGTATATCTAGAGACATTGGAGCAGCCTAGTGTCTCAAAAGAGGAGACATTATGTGTTGATCGGCTAGACTGTTGGCTTACGCCCTACATCTGTTATCTGGGTGACGGAACCTTACCATCAGACCGCATCCTAGCAAGAAAGATCAAGCATCGAAGTTCGAATTTCGTACTGATTGATGGAGATTTGTATCGAAGGGCCTTCAGCTCTCCCTTACTTAAATGTTTAACACCGTCAGAGGCAATCTACGCACTTCGAGAGGTACATGAAGGGATCTGTGGAGATCACCTGGGCGCCAAATCACTGGCGAATAAAATTCTAAGACAGGGGTATTACTGGCCAACCATTTACACAGAGGCCAAGGAACTCGTCAAAAAATGTCCCAAGTGTCAACTGAACAGCAACATCCCGCATCAACCCCCCGAAGAACTCTACTCGGTCTTATCCCCGATCCCCTTCGCAGTATGGGGAATCGACATCCTAGGACCTCTGCCGAAGGCCAAAGAACAAGTCAGCTTTATAATAGTGGCTATCGATTACATGACAAAGTGGGTCGAAGCCAAACCACTGCAGAAGATTACCGAACAGGAATGCCTTAAATTTGTGAAAGAAGGAATAGTTTATCGGTTCGGCATCCCGATGGCTGTAGTATCGGATAACGGTAGACAGTTCGTGGGGTCAAAGTTTGAAAGCTTCCTGAAAGAGTTGGGAATTCAACACCGGAAGACTTCGGTTGCCCACCCTCAGTCAAACGGTCAAGTGGAAGTGACAAATCGAACCCTACTCAACGGGATAAAAAGAAGATTGGATGAACTGAAGGGTCGGTGGCCCGAGGAACTGCTTAGCGTTTTGTGGGCATACCGGACGACCCCGAGGACAACCACTGGAGACTCCCCTTTCCGACTGGCCTATGGGACTGATGCACTCATACCAGTAGAGATCGGGTCACCCACTCTTCGGGTCAGCCAGTACAAAGAGCTCTACAACGATGAAGGTCTGAAAGTAAATCTGGACCTGCTAGACGAGGCCCGTGATGCTGCGGTGTTGAGGTTGGCCCTTTACCAACAGAAGACAGCCCGACACTATAACCAGAAGGTCAATTTGAGGAGGTTCGAGGTAGGAGATTTGGTGCTTCGGGAGGCAGAGGCATCAACCCCCCAGAACACAGGAAAATTAATGCCTAACTGGGAGGGGCCTTATGAGATAGTAGAAGTGCCGAAGCCAGGGACTTACCGGCTTCGAGCAATGGATGGGTCGGAAGTAAAGAATACATGGCATGCTGGAAGACTTAGGAGATATTACCAGTAAATACATGCCTGTTCTTTCCCGATAATGATGTAATTTATGCAATTTATCAATGAAAGGAAAACTTCTCTCAAGAGAAACGTTTGTACTTCATTTTAATCTTGCACTGCTTTACCAATCATATAAGCTTCGAGCGTAAAACGATCAGACGGTTCGAGAGAGCTTAACTGGTTGATAAACGCCATAAGTATAACTGATTGACAAAGCTACACATCCGATCATATAAGCTTTGAGCGTAAAACGATCAGACGGTTCGAGAGAACTTAACTGGTTGATAAGCGCCACAAGTATAACTGATCGACAAAAGTTACAAATCCGAGACAGTACGCTTTAGACATAAATTGACCAGACAGTCAGAAATGACCTAACTGGGCGATAAAAGTAAAGTTAAACTGATCGAGATAACTACTTAGAAAGTTTTTGTCTTCATTTGTATTCACAAAGTTTTACAATTCCCGATCAGATGAGCTTCGGGTACATACACCGTCGGCTTCACCGGTCAGGTGAGTTACAAGACTTAGAAAAGAAAAATTACAACTATGAAAAGCAGATACTAAAAAGAACTATGGTAAGTCATCATCGGCCTCGGCCTCCTCATCGGAAGAGTCAAGGATCGAGGCATCCAGGCCGGCATCAACAAGCTTCGCTCTCGCTTTTTCCCGATAGGCCTCCACCCCTTCACCAAACTGGGTCATGATCTTATCGGTCAAAGCAGGCGATTCTTCGTATTCCTTGATGGCAGCTTGTTTGAGGGAGACCTGTTCGGCCATCAAGGTGTTGTTCGCTTGGATCAAAGTCCTCAGCTGAGCATGAACCCCAGTGAACTTCCCCTCGAGGGCCTCCAGATTCCCCACCAGGGCTCTATTCTCTTCGGCCATCAACTCCTTGTCATGCACCAGCTTCTTGGCATGATCGTTGAGACCGACGAACTCTTGTTGAAGTAGGGAATTTTGTTCTTCGAGTTCAGCAATCCGACGATTAGCCTGGGATACTTTATTCCTGGTATCGGCATGAAGATCCCGCTCCCTCCTCAGCTCCGAATCCCGACCCGATAATTCGGCTTGGAGAAGCTCCACGTCGGTTCTCAGCTGGACCTCTCTCTTGGTGGATCGGGCAAGAGGAGCGATAGCTCGAGCAAGGATGGCGTTGGCCTAAATACATAGGCGAATTGGTCAGACAGCAAAAAAAAATGAATGAAGACATATATACAAATGAGGATAAATACCTGAGTCTGGGCTCGGAGATAGGTAACCAGAAAATCCTCTGACGAAAAGTTCTTGAACCGTTCATCATCACCGGAAAGCTTGAATTGATCAAGCAAGTGGAAAGGGAATTTATCAGCTGGGCTCTTCGGCCAGCAGGTGGTTGGGGATCCTCCGGAAGAGCTAGCCTTGGACTTCGGGGAAGAAGCATTGATCGGGGCAACGACCTCCTCGGCATGGGAGGGCCCCTCGACCAACCGCGGCTTCTTCGAAGCGGGCTCCAGAAGCTGATCTGGAGTACCCTCCGAATCTTCGGCCACCGTCACTATGATCGGAGTTGGAGGAGTTGATTTCAGAGCAGGCTTCGGCGGGGGCGCGACAATGACCTTGGGGGGAGCTCGAACAGAAGGTCTTTTCTTCGACTTCTTTAGCAAAGCCATCTTGTCGGCCCCCTTCATCTGCAACACACTTTTCGTGGAAGCATCAGTCTTGGAAGGTTCGGGAAGAGGGCCGGTTGACGAACCGACAGACATTTCGGCAATTAGAACAGCCTCGTCTGAAGGAGAGTCGTCAGCAGCTAGGAGATGGATTGGCTCGATAAGGATCAGCAATGGGGACAGGGCCTCTTCAGTATTGTTTGGCTTGAAGATGGTCACTACAGCATAAAATAAAAGGATCATTATGAAAATCGAAGCAAAAGATCGGGTGAATAAGAAAACAAGGTCGGATAGATTAACTTACAGCCGTGTTCGTAGAGCCAGGATTCGTTGGACACGATTCCTAGACCCCAATTAGTCTGCCTCAGAAGGGCGTAAAACTTCTTGAAGGCTGCCGAACGACTCTTCGGAAATTTGTTGACCTTCATGGGGACATCTTCGGGACCGGCCCAGTTAGGGAGAAGGTTAAGATCGGTTCCCCTCATGAAGAACCATTGTGAATGCCACCCCTTGTTGCTGGATGGGGTCTTCACGAAGGTGTCCCGTCCAGGAACACGGTTCAGATGGCGAAGGCCGGGCTCCTTTGACCGACCCACCGAGAACAGGACGAAGAAGAAATCCAGCCCGGGGGTGATGCCAGCCTCCTGGCAGAGGGCGATGAAGCTGATTAGCTGGATATAGGAGTTAGGAGCCAACTGGGAGAACCCGATCCCTACCAGGCAGAGGAAAGAGGAGATGAATTCGTGGAGGGGGAACCGAACCCCGTACCTTAGGGCATACAGATGGACGGCTACCCATTCGCCCTCGGGTCGGTGGTACATCCTCTCGCTGGCCTCAGGAACCCGAAGCTTGTATTCTTTGGGGATGTTGAATAAAGTTTGGATGTCCGTCAGTTGTGAGTGGGTGATGGAAGATTTGGTGTTGATGACTGCGTAGTCGGTTTCCGAAGCGTAGAATTGGCGAATTTTGGTTTCGGCGTTCTCCACGGAGAGTTCAACCGGAGTAGCCTCCAGCTCGATTTGGAGAAGGTCACCGGAGTTAAGAGTGGGAGTGCCGGCTGCTATGGTTGGTAGAGGACGAGGATCGCTGGAATCAGCCATTTATGGTGGGAAGAAGGAAAGAGAGGTACAAGACAAGAGCTTAGTGGAGAAATGGCACGAGCTGAAGAAATCCGGAAAAATGAGTGTCTCGCCGGAAATCGCTCTTGCCGGAAAAGTTCGACAGAGATTCAAAATATTAAAGGCTCGAAAAAGTGACGCTGCTGTATGTTGGGGGGCTTATATAGCCCGTCTGGCACGGCTTCCTAAGGCGGCTATTTATGGCAGGTGGGCCCAGTTGTGAGAAAACGTGTACTAGCTCGCGGACCGAGGAGAAACCGTTTGGGTTCCCGAGACAACTCACCATTATGGCGTGACTATCCGAATTCATGTCCTTTCAAGTCTCGTGTCATAAATATCTTATAACAAGAGACTGGGGGGCAATGTTCGGGAGTGTTTTCCCGACCCTCTTTTGTTCTGAAGGCTTGGGTCGGGTCAAAGGAGGTCGGGCTCGTATGTTCAGAGATGTAAGATCGGGGTCGGTTACCCGATCCCAATAGGCTGGGGCCCGTGGTCATCGTGAGGGTTGAGTTCGGGCCTGTTGGGTTGGGCTATTGGTTTGGGCCTGAGCGTATGAGCAGTCCACATGCAGAGTTGGTGCGACAAGGAGTTTACGTGATCAAGGGCATCAACCCTAATCCTACGTCAAACTCTGGATGTAGTGATGGAAAGGGATTCCACTTGCACTTTTTAAGGAGATTGTGTTGGACCCAAATATGGTAGCTAACATATTTAGGAGTCCTACTCTAATCCAAAGGAGAGGATACCAAGGTGGTGGGAGTTCTATAAATACAAGGCCAAGGTTACAATTAACGGGTAGGATCTACTTTGAGCACTAAACATATAAACCTCCATTGTTAAACCTTGTGAACGGCCTGTGCTTATTCTCACACCGGAGCTATCCCCCGGCGGTACGGCCGTCAAGCTTCTGTGTGATCTGTTATTGTGCAGGATTCAGCGCGCGGATTTTGTGATTGGACGCGCGGACGAACTTGGCGTTAACAGTCAAAATTTTTATTTTTTAAAAAAACCTTAAGAATAAATTTAATAACATGAAACGCATCTAAATAATTTTTAAATATTATTTATAATAACATTTTTTGCGATTTTATTACTTGAAATTGTTGCATGTTAACCACATTTTTAATAGTTTTAAAAATATCACGTTCAATGTAAGTTAATAAACAATCATTTATCTCCCGTTCATTCTTCACGATATTCATGGCAGAAAATGTCCTTTCAACAGTTGCGGTAGCAACGAGAACAATAAATAGACTTGATGATACACATCATCCTTTCTTTTCTTAATTTATTCATATCAATTAAAATGTATTCATATCAAAATTTTAGTGTATTCATATCAATTTTAAACTTGAAAATACCACAACTTAATATCAAAATTGATTCTCTATTTGGAATGGAGATACCAAATTACTCCATCAAGTATTATAGAAGGTAAAAAAATTTAAATTTATTTATATACTATCTCTCCCTAAAATTTGTATAAAGAAAAAGAAAATTTATAAGAGTGAGACGGTGAATGAAAATTTTTAAAATAGAAATAATGAGTAAATAGTAAAACAGAGAAAGTGACACGATAAGAAATAAATGTTAGAGATAAAATGTGTATAAAAATTAAAGAGAGAAACTGAATAAAAAATTTAAAATTAAATATAATAAAATTTTAGAGAGGAAATTAATTTAGGGGATGTTATATTCAATATTTATTGTTGTTAAATGTTGGGGAAAAAAATTACAGAAATCAAATAAATTGTAACTGTTAAAAAGAGTACAAATTTTTTTTAAAAAAAAAATAAAAGAGTACAATTATTTATTAGTTATACGCAAGAGAAAAAATAAAACTGAATAATTTAACGAAAAAGTATAGTTGATATTTGATACTTTACGTGACAGAGTGAAAATATACAATACATGCATTCAAATTTTTTTTTTTGTGGTAAATTTATTTGTATATTAATTTGTAAATTAAAGATAAGACATTGTAATTCAATACATTAATCCCGAGGCTAAGAAACCAATTCTTAACCTATACTACCTCCATCCCATAATAACTGTCGTTTTAGAAAGAATTTTTTTTCTCAATTTATTTGTCGTTTACAACTTTCTAGGAGAATAAATTATTTATTTTCCTATATCACCCCTACCTTGTCTCATTGTCCCAAGAAATTTTCTCCCTTGTATTAATAGTTTTCAACTTCCTATGAAGGGGTAGTTGTAAGACCCCGAATTTTATGAAATAAAAGTATTCAATTTTTCTTATAATTACTATTCAGTAAATGGTTAAATTGATAAATGTTAAAATTAAGGGTGATATATGAATTTTTTTTCAAAATAAACAAGTGGTTAGAAAATAATCATTGTTGTCGGGGAATATTCGTTGGTCGTGGAATATTCTTTCTGTCGGGAAATATTCGTACGACAGCGCAGCCATTTATGGGCCCCATAACAGAATAACTGTCGGATGAAGATAGCGACAAAAATTGAGTTTTTATAATTAACGGCATAGCTGTTACCGTTAATACTGTTAAAATACCCGGTGGTTAAAATACAGTAATACGCGTTATTGTACAGTAGCACACGGTATTGCACCAATTATTGATTCTTACGTAAGAAGACACTACTCAATAATTGTTACAGTAGTTATTGTTCAATATTTTATTTTATTGATTCAATAATTGCTGCGTTGATATTTTATATTATTGTTGTTTCAATAATTGTCACTGCACAGTATTTTCCTTTATCAGATCAATAATTCGTATTATTTGAATAATATTATTAGATAGTATTATTGGCAATGTCTAGAAAGTTCTGTCTAAGGAGAGGTTTAGTTATCTAATTGTGCGCCAGTAAGTAGAAATTCTTATTGGAAAGCCCCCTCTTTCCTTGGAACGACCTGGTTGTCATAAATATGATTCTGTAATATTATTTGTGAATAATTAATTATTGATTCATATGATAAGGAAATATTTATTTTATGTGGATATAAATGAGGGATATATTTTTGTGGTTAAAAATGAAGAAGTTAATGTTGATGTTTTTATCATTATTTTTGTCAGAATGGAGATATTAAAAATTAGGATTTCTAAGATATTTTGCGGGGGTTATAATTTTTAATCCGACCGTTGGATCGTGGTAATTTTTGGATATGTTATACATATAAAAGTTGAGTATATGTCCACAAACTTTGAACCGTTAAAAATGAAAGTATGATTTATTATGAATTTTACAAGATGACTGGTTAAGAAATTGTTGAATTTTCGGAGTTTATCATTTTGATGGAAAATTCTAGAATTGGTGGGCCCCACTTGTGGTTGGTGAAGAAATGTGCGGAATTATATTTCAAATGTGGTGGGTGGGAATAGTAGCAGGTAAAGCCATCAGGTTGCAGGTCAAGCCTACTAAAATTTTCCTATAAATAGAGGGCTAAGTTAGAATTGAAAATCACACCAGAAACATAAGCTTTCTCTCTTTCTCTCTCTATATTATGAAGCATATTTTGTGAGTATTTAGATACTTTGAGAGTTGCTATTCAGTGCAAGTTTCCTTCGGCTTTGCATTCCAGTCAAAAATACTGCACTTTTGAGGTAAGGGATAGTAAGGGCTTTTAAGGGTTGTTATGTTTTTCAGTTTCGTAATTTTTTTGACCTTCAAAAATTCTGAAAAAATTTGAAATGATATTTTGATGAGTTTTCTTGATTGTGTCCAAAAATGGTAATTTTTGGATGTATAGATTGAGAGTTATTAATTTTATGAGAAAAGACTATTTAAAAAGTAATCGCTTATAATTCCTTGTGGTTAACTCCAAAATTGATAAAATTTTTATTGGGAGTACATGTATATGATGGAAGTATACTCTGTAAATTTCAGAATTTTTGGACAAAAGTATAATTTTTGATAAATGTCTAAATATTCGGCTGTTTTGGCCATATGAAAAATAGTAAATGACTTTTAAAAATTCTGAGAAAAATATATGTTCACTATGAGACTATATTATGCTAAATCTCAAAAAAGAAATATTTTTGGAACTGATTTAGTATTTTTCATGAAAATAGTCTAGTTATGAGTAAATGAATTAAATATGTTTTGTGAAGTAAGAAAATTGGAAAATAAGATTTTATAACTTGAAAATCCTATATGAGGTATATGCAGATTTTTAATAAGGGTTTTGGTTATTGGTGATGAAATCTTATGAGTTTGGCATTTTAGAATGATTAAATGTATTATTTAGTAAAGTGTAAACAATTAAAATAAATTGTTTATAAGTTTAAGAAATGTTATTCTTTCAATATCATTATACCGAAATATTGGTATGGATTTTATTGTAGAATTTCTACCTTTTTGAGTCGGGGTTACTACTCACGAGTTACTATTCACGAGTTACTATTCACGAGTTACTATTCATGGGTTACTATTTACGAGTTACTATTCATGACAAAATTGGTTTCTTTTTCTGACCAAATTATAGTTGAGTTATGAATATTACTCTTGAGATTAAATCTATATGTTGATTATATTGTTTTTATTATCATATATAACATTTTTATAACCCTGATGTTGAATTTCTCTTTCACTTGAGTGTAAAGATGGGTAAATTATTGGTATGATCGTGACTGAGGAATATCTTTGGCCTGTAGTGCAAAGATGAATTGTTAACTGGTATGATCATGACCATTGAATTTATAATTGAATATCTTTAGCTTAAGTGTAAAGATGAATTGATTAACATGGTTATAATTATTGTTTATATACATTCTGAAATGATTATATATTTCTTTGAGATATGAATATATTTGGCCTGTAGTGCAAATATGAACTGTTGAGGAATATCTTTGGCCTGTAGTGCAAAGATGAATTGTTGATGAATATCTTTGGCCCGTAGTGCAAAGATGACATGTTGTTGAATATCTTTGGCCAGTAGTGCAAAGATGAACAGATGTTGAGATAAACATGACCAACTGGTGATACAAATGAATATCTTTGGCCGTAGTGCAAAGATGAAGTTATTAGTATGATTATGAACAGGAAATGTGATTTGGTGTAACCATGATCTTTGATGTTTCAGGTAAAGATAGGTGATGAAAATTATCTTCGTCTTGGATGAGAAGAGAAATTTAGAACTACAGTTATGATTATGAGTTATTCATATGATTGTGGACCAGAATTGTTGATTGATGTTACAAGGATAAAATATTGTTGATGGATTTTTAACATGGAGAAGATAATAGACTTTATAGTCTATTTGACTCTTCTAATGGATTGCTTGTTCCGCTGTAACTATGGTTGAAATTTTTATCATTTACCATATGTTCGAAATCTCTGATTTATTATTGATGAAGGCTATTGATAATTTAATTATCTTTAGTCATGATATTCTTTACTGAGCTAGTTGTGCTCACCCTTTTGCTTCACAATTCCTTTCAGGTAATAAGAGTGTAGCTGGGTCGAGCGAGGGTAACGGAGAAATAGAACGGTGGTCTCTAGCTGTGGATGTTCTCCCGAAACAGTATAGAAAAGTTCATTTAGTAGTTTTATTTGGTGAATCCAATAGGGTAAGGTGTACCCAACGTTGGAAGGGTGGTTTGCCACTATCATACAAGATGTCTAACGACATACAACCTCGTGTCGTCATAAGACAGGGATGTGCTCATCCACTTGCTGAGTATATATACGAGCACTGTAAAACCCCAAATTATTAATAAAAGAAATTTAAATTCCTCTATTTATTATTTTGAAATAGTAAGGGTTGATTTGATTAATGTGGTTAGTTATGGGTAAAATGCGCAAATATTTTAAATAAGCAAGTGGTTATAAAATATTCATTGTTGTCGGGAAATATTCGCTTGGTCGTGGAATATTCTTACTGTCGGAGAATATTCGTACGACGGCGCAGTCTTTCGTACGATTGCTGCGTTGATATTTTATATTACTGTTGTTTTAATAATTGTCACTACACAGTATTTTCTATTATCGAAACAATAATTCATATTATCTGAATAATATTATTAGATAAAATTATTGGCAATGTCTAGAAAGTTCTGTCTAAGGAGAGGTTTGGTCATCTAATTGCGCGCCAGTAAGGAGAGATCCTTATTGGAAAGCCCCCTCTTTCCTGGGAACGGCCTGGTTGCCAGTACTGTAATTCTGTAATATTATTTGTGTATAATTAATTAGTGATTTATATGATGAGAAAAATATTGATTTTATGTGGATATAGATGGAGAAATTTTTTTAATGTGACAATTGTTAAAAATTAATATTTTATCTTTTTCTGATAAAATAATTCATTTAAATATATTATTTTAATAATATATTGATGATGATATTTTTACAATGAATGTGGGATATATGAGTATATGAGGAGGAGGAGTATTTTTGTGGCATTAAATGATTAACACATGTTTTGTGTGTTGGTGGACACAATTCTTGACCGAAAATTTATTATTAACTGTAAAATCGCCCGTTTGTAGATTTCGGTCAATTTTTGTTTGGAATTTGGAAAAACTTTCTTCTGCAAAGTTGTAGAGAATTGAATTTCCTATAAAAACTCGCGAGATTTGAATTTTCTGAATAAAGGGCTATTTATTATGAATTATTGAAGTTCTGAAGTTCCGAAATAATTGATTTTTGGGAGTTTAAGTTAATTATTTTGAGAAAAACGTTTTTTCTTACTTTTTCTAGAAGGTTAGCATGTGTGAATTGCTGAAATTCAGATTCAAGAGGTGGGCTTGACAATTATATAAATATATTATTATTTTATTAAATTTTCTGCTTTGGTGTTCTAAGCATTTTCCTATAAATAGGGTGCTTAGGTTAGAATTGAAAATCACACCAGAAACACAAGTTTCTCTCTCTTTCTCTCTCTATATCGAGCGTATTCTTGTGAGTATTTGATACTTTGAGTGTTGCTATACGGTGCAAGTTTCCTTCAGCACTATATCTAGTATTCCAGTCAGAAGTACCGTATTTTCGAGGTAAGGGATGTTATTTCTTCTTAAATGATATTATTTTCTTCAATATCATTATGCCGAAGTATTGATCTGAACTTTTTATCAAATTTAGAACTTTTCATGTCAGGGTTACTATTCATGAGTTACTATTCACCGAAAAATAAAAATTTCTTCTTTTCGTCCAAATATCTATTCTGGATACTAGCTTTGATTGTATCCATGTTTTGATCATTCTTGAATTTTACTCCACTATGATTATTTATGAGGTATTTTTGGACATGGAATAGCTGAAATACGAATCCTTAATATTTATTATTTTGTTTCACTGGATTCGTTTCCTTTAAAATATTTTTCAGCATCCTCAGTCCTAAATGATGATATAATTGAATATCTTTGGCCTGTAGTGTAAAGATTGATGATTTCTGATGAATATCTTTGTCCCGTAGTGCAAAGATGAACAGGTGTTGAGATGAACATGATCGACTGGTGATACAAATGAATATCTTTGGCCTGTAGTGCAAAGATGAATATTTGATTAAAGATGGTTATTGATTGTTGTTACAGGGATAAAATATTGATGATGGACTTTTAAATCTTAGAAGATAGTAGAACTCATTCTCTACTTGACTCTTCTAATGGTTTGCTGTTTCCGCTGCAGTTATTGATTTAAAACTTGTTGTCTATTGTATTCTATCAGATTTTTCCCTGTTGAAGACTAAGGATAATTTGTTGTATATTATCTTAGTCATAATATTCTTTACTGGGCTAGTTGAGCTCACCCTTTTCCTTGTTGTTCCATTTTCTTCTCAAGAGGCGAGAATGTAGCGAGTACTAGTCGGGGTGTGGAATGATGGTTCAAGACAGTTGTTTTAGTAGTCCTCACTATTTTGTAAAATCGTGTATCAATAAGTATAATGAGGACTTAATTGAGTATGAATACTGTCTAGATGACAATATTTGTATTTAAACTCACAGTATATGTGTTGTCGTATTTTGCACGACAATTGTAATAATAAAGTTGTAGTTATTTTCTGTACCATGTATTTGGCGACTCAGAATGGGTTGGATGGATTGGACCTATTTTGGGGGCGTCACAGTTGGTATCAGAGCTTAGGGATATGATCTCTGGCGGAGATCGGGGAATAGAACTAGGAGTGGAGAGACGAGTAAATCCTTCGCTAGTGTGTCCTACCTAAGTTTATTTGTTGGTCGGTCATAATATAGGGATATTATGTGATTTGTAAAATTAACCCTTGTTTATGGCAGTATTTGAGAATGTCGATTGAGAATGTTAACAGTGGAGTAAATGAGACCGTGAAGACACCTTTGCTCACCAACGAGGAGAACGTGCAACAGGCTGACAATGTTCCTCCTGTAAACAACACCACTGAGCAGACGATGAACGACGAGATGTTTAGGAGTTTTTTTCAGTTCATGCAAAACCGGACGAGGGAGACTCGTGTACAAAATACAGGTGGAAATGATAGCAATGCGCGGCTTGTCACAGCCAAGCAGTTCAAAGAGTTGGGACCACCAGAATTCCGGGGAAAGCCGGATCCGATTAAGGCGGAGACGTGGGTCAAGCAAATTACCAAGATATTCGATGTCTTGGGATGCACGGAGGAACAGAAGGTTCCATTCGCTACCTTTATGTTCCGTGGCGAGGCAGACTACTGGTGGGAGTCTGTGAAGCGTACCCATCCAGCTGCACTCAACATGTCTTGGGAGACATTTCAAAAACTATTCAATGACAAGTACTTTCCTGAAAGTATTCGTCATATTAAGGAGGTAGAGTTTATTAGACTGGAGCAGAATAACATGACGGTGTCCCAATACGAGGCGAAATTTGCAGAGTTGTCCAGGTTTGCACCTCATTTGGTAGAGAATGAGGAACGTATGACGCGGATGTTTCTGAAAGGTTTGAAACCCGGCATACGTCAATATCTCATTTCTCATAAATTTTCTCTCTATTCAGATGTTGTCAACAGGGCTCAATTATTAGAGCGAGATAGCGAGTATGGTCAATCGAGGGACCACAACCAGGATTATACCGGTGACAGCAGTCATCAGAACAACGATAACCCGTGGAGAAAGAAAAATACGGACAAGAGCGGCAACCACTCTGGTGGTAATCGTGACCATGAGAATAGAAGAAGCGAGTCGGGAGGAGATTTTAAAAAGTGGAGATTCAACAATGACAATACGAAGACGTCAGCACCAGCAGCAACTGGTTCCAAGGGAGGAGAACAACCACCGGTCATATGCTATAAATGCGGAAAAGAAGGACATATCAGCCCAAACTGCCCCCAACAGTTTAAGGTATGTTATAACTGTGGAAAGGAAGGACATATCGCTCGAGATTATACTATAGCGAAACCAAGTCCAACGGGGGTGGTGACTCAAAAAGCTGTCCCAGAAAAGTCAAAGTCAACGGTTCCTGGAAGAGCGTTTTTCGTGACTGGTCAGAATGCGAGGAACCCGAACGAAGTTAGCACGGGTTAGTTAATTATAAATTTTTACGAAGTCTATACCTTATTAGATACCGGTTCTACCCATTCATTTATTTCTCCTGCTTGTGCTCAACGTTTAAACTTAACTCCGGAGAAATTAGACTTTGATTTATCTGTGGAGACTCCGTTAGGGGAAACTTTCATCACATCCACTGTTTATAAATCTTGTTTGATCCAAGTTAGCACCATCACATTACCTGTTGATCTTATCTCTTTAAAGATACTTGCTTTTGATGTGATTTTAGAAATTGATTGGTTAACTACTCATCATGCCAAAATTGATTGCTTTCGTAAGGTTGTTAGTTTTCATATTCCTAAGCAACCTGTTATTCAAATTCAAGCAATCAAACCATTGAAGTCAAACTCTTTCATATCAAGCCGTAAAGTCATTCGTTTATTGAAAAACGGATATCAAGCTTTCTTAGCCCATGTCATGGACTTGAACAAAAATACGTCAGATTTGAGTGATATTTCTGTTGTTTATTTCCTAACGTATTTCCTGAAGAATTTCTTGGCTTACTCCCAAAACGTGATATTGAATTTTGTATCGACTTTGAACCCGGTACAAAACCCATTTCTAAAATCTCATATTGAATGGCTCCTATTGAACTTCAGGAGTTAAAAACCTAACTGTAGAAGTTTGTACCCGAGCCTCTATCTGGTGACTTCCTTTGTGGAATACACTGAAGCCAAACTCTCCGTAGGGGATGCCATATTCGTATGGTAGTAACTGATAGGTGCCATTGTGACGTGATATCCAAGATTGGGATATGAGTCACAGTTGAGAGCAACCTAAGTTAGTAATCGAAATACCTAGCTTTCTGGGTTTAGCTGGTTATTATCGAAGATTCGTAGAAGGGTTTTCTCGAATCGCTACCCCGTTAACTCAGCTGACTCGGAAGGATATCAAATTCGTATGGAGCGAAGAATGCGAGAAGAGTTTCCAAGAGCTTAAGAGGAGACTCATTTCGGCACCTGTTCTGACAATACCATCTGGTTCGGATGGATTTGTTATCTACAGCGATGCTTCAGGCAAAGGGTTAGGATGTGTTCTCATGCAACGTGAGAAAGTCATAGCCAATGCCTCGCGACAACTTAAAGAATATGAGAGCAATTATCCTACTCATGATCTAGAGTTGGCAGCAGTCGTTTTAGCGCTAAAGATCTGGAGGCACTATCTATATGGGGAGAAAGTGGAGATATATTCAGACCATAAAAGCCTCAAATATTTCTTCACTCAAAAAGAACTTAACATGCGGCAACGACGTTGGCTCGAGCTGTTGAAAGATTACGACCACACTATTCAATACCATCCTGGAAAAGCAAACGTGGTAGCTGACGCGTTGAGTAGAAGATCATATGCAGGAATGAGTGCGATGATGTCAAGTATACGCGTAGAATCAACTTTAATCGATAAAGTTAAAGTTACTCAAGCTACACACCGGAGTTGATGAATATGAAGAAGAAGATATAAGAAGTTGTTATTCTAAAAGCGAGAATTGGCGATGTGAGGGAAGCTCAAACCTTCGATTTATTGGTCCATTTGAAATCCTCAATCGAGTAGGAACTGTGACCTATAGACTCATTTTATCGCCAAGTATGACGCGTGTTCATAACGTTATTCACGTATCGAAGTTACGAAATTATGTGGATGACCCGAACCACGTCATTGAGTTAGAACCAGACGAGATAGCCGAAGACTTAACGTACGAAGAGGTACCTGTCAAGATCTTGGATAGGAAGGAGCATGTCCTACGCACGAAGGTCATACCACAAGTTAAAGTTTTGTGAAGAAACCATGCTATTGAGGAAATGACCTGGGAGTTGGAAACGGAAATGAAAGCGAGGTATCCTCATCTTTTCGAAATATCAGGTACGTATATCAATTTCGAGGACGAAATTTCATAAGGAGGGGAGGTTGTAAGACCCCAAATTATTAATAAATAAAATTTAAATTCCTCTATTTATTATTTTGAAATAGTAAGGGTTGATTTGATTAATGTGGTTAGTTATGGGTAAAATGCGCAAATATTTTAAATAAGCAAGTGGTTATAAAATATTCATTGTTGTCGGGGAATATTCGCTTGGTCGTGGAATATTCTTACTGTCGGAGAATATTCGTACGACGGCGCAGTCTTTTGTGGGTCCCATAACGGAAAGCGATTGGATGAAGAAAACGACAAAAATAAGTTATTTATAAATAATGGCATAGTTGTTACCGTTAATACTGTTGGAATACCCGGTGGTTAAAATACAGTAATACGCGTTGTTGCACAGTAGCACACGGTATTGCACCAATTAGTGATTCTTACGTAAGAAGGCACTACTCAATAATTGTTACAGTAATTACTGTTCAATATTATATTTTATTGATTCAATAATTGTAACGCCTCCAAAATAGGTCCATTCCACCCAACCTATTCTGAGTCGCCAAATACATGGTACAGATAACAACTATAACTTTATTACAACAATTGTCGTGCGAAATACAACAACACATGCTATGAGTTTGGGTACAAATATATACCAACTGTGACTCATGTCCCAACCTTGGATAGCACGTCACAATGACACATTAAATAAAAGTATAGTCAAAAACTGTTTTAGAAATTAGAATCTTTGGGAAGTGCTCAAGGAAACCCTCGTACATGGGAGGCCATGCTTCTAGGTTATGATAGATATCATATGGCCACAGAATTATCCTTGGTTGATCCAATAGACCCCAAAGAAAAATGAGAATTTTACTATCATATCATTTCCAATAGTGAGTCTTCTCTTGACATATCATTATCTCCACTGTCTCTAACTGAGAATTATACTTCAAACACACACCAAGATTATATAGGTAGTGCTCGTAGATATACTCGATAAGTGGATGTGCACAACCATGTCTTATGATGACACGAGGTTGTATGCCATTATACATCCTGTAAGATAGTGGCAAAACACCCTTCCAAGTTCAATTCACCTCACCCTCAATATCGATAGACCACCGTTCTATTCCCTTGTTATCCCTCGCTCAACCCAGCTACACTTTTATTACCTGAAAGGAATTGTGAAGCAAAAGGGTGAGCACAACTAGCTCAGTAAAGAATATCATGACTAAAGATAATTAAATTATCAATAGCCTTTAACAGAATTAAATCAGAGATTTAGAACATATGGTAGATGATAAAATTTTTCAACCATAGTTACAGCGGAACGAGCAATCCATTAGAAGAGTCAAATAGACTACAAAGTCTATTATCTTCTCCATGTTAAAAGTCCACCAACAATGTTTTATCCCTGTAACATCAATCAACAATTCTTGTCCACAATCACATGTATAACTCATAATCATATTTGTAGTTCTAAATTCCTCTTCTCATCCAGAACAAGATAATTTTCATCACTTGTCTTTACCTGAAACATCAAAGATCATGGTTATACCAAATCACAGTTCATGTTCATAATCATAATAATAAGTTCATCTTTGCACTACGACCAAGGATATTCATTATCATTTCATCTTTGCACTACAAGGCAAAGATATTCAACAACAAGTCATCTTTGCACTACGGGCCAAAGATATTCATCAACAATTCATCTTTACACTACAGGCCAAAGATATTCCTCAATAGTTCATATTTGCACTACAGGCCAAATATATTATTATCTCAAAGAAATATATAATCATTTCAGAATTTATATAACCAATAATTATAACCATGTTGATCATTTCACCTTTGCACTTAAGCTAAAGATATTCAATTATAAATTCAATGGTCATGATCATACCAGTCACAATTCAACTTTTCACTACTGGACAAAGAGAACCCTAGTCATGATCATACCAATAATCTACCCATCTTTACACTCAAGTCAAAGAGAAATATCATCATTAGGGTTATAAAAATGTTATATATGATAAAAATATAATATGATCAACATATAGTTTTAATCTCAAGAGTAATATTCATAAATCAACTATAATTTGGTTAGAAAAAGAAACCAATTTTGTCATGAATAGTAACTCGTGAATAGTAACTCATGAATAGTAACTCGTGAATAGTAACTCATGAATAGTAACTCGTGAATAGTAACTCATGAATAATAACTCGTGAATAGTAACTCGTGAATAGTAACTCATGAATAGTAACTCGTGAATAGTAACTCATGAATAGTAACTCGTGAATAGTAACTCATGAATAGTAACTCGTGAATAGTAACTCATGAATAGTAACCCCGACATGAAAAGTTCTAAATTTGATAAAAAGTTCAGATCAATACTTTGGCATAATGATATTGAAGAAAATAATATCATTTAAGAAGAAATAACATCCCTTACTATCCCTTACAATCCCTTACCTCAAAAGAGCAGTACTCCTGACTGGAATAACGCTGAACGAACTTGCACCGTATAGCAACACTCAAGATATCAAAATACTCACAAGAATACACTCGATAATATAGAGAGAGAAATAGAGAGAAAACTTCAGTTTCTGGTGTGATTTTCAATTCTAACCTAAGCACCCTATTTATAGGAAATTGCTTAGAACACCAAAGCAGAAAATTTAATAAAATAATAATATAATTATAAATTTTCCTTAGCCCACCTTTGAAAATCTGGATTCAGCCATCAACATGTGCAAGTGGGGCCCACCAAAGTGTAAAAAACGTTTTTGTTAATAAAAATAAATAAAACTTCTAAAAATCAATTATTTCGGAACTTCGGAACTTCAATAATTTATAATAAATAGATCTTTTATCAGAAAATTCGCATCTCGCGATTTTTTATAGGAAATTCAATTCTCTACAACTTTACAGAAGAAAGTTTTTCCAAATTCCAAACAGAAATTGACCGAAATCCACAAACGGACGATTTTACAATCTATAATAAATTTTCGGTCAAGAATTGTGTCCACCAACACACAAAACATGTGTTAAACATTTAATCCAACAAAAAGACTCTTCCTCCTCATTTATTCATATATCCCACATTCATTGTAAAGATATCACCATTAATATATTATTAAAATAATATATTTAAACGAATTATTTTATCAGAAAAAAATAAATTATTAATTTTCAACAATTGTCACATTAAAATTTTTCTCCATCTATATCCACATAAAATCAATATTTTTCTCATCATATAAATTAGTAATTAATTAATCACAAATAATATTACAGAATCACAGTACCGGCAACCAGGCAATTCCCAGAAAAGAGGGGGCTTTCCAATAAGGATCTCTTCCTTACTAGCGCGCAATTAGATGACCAAACCTCTCCTTAGACAGAACTTTCTAGACATTGCCAATAATGTTATCTAATAATATTATTCAGATAATATGAATTATTGCTCCGATAATAGAAAATACTGTGTAGTGACAATTATTGAAACAACAGTAATATAAAATATCCACGTAGCAATTATGGAATCAATAAAATACTGAACAGTAATTACTGTAACTATTATTGAGTAATGCCTTCTTACGTAAAAATCAATAATTGGTGCAATACCGTGTGCTACTGTGCAACAACGCGTATTACTGTGTTTTAACCACCGGGTATTCCAACAGTGTTAACGGTAACAACTACGCCGTTATTTATAAACAACTCATTTTTTTTGTCGTTTTCTTCATCCAATCGCTTTCCGTTATGGGGCCCACACAAGACTGCGCCGTCGTACGAATATTCCCCGACATCAATAATTATTTTATAACCACTTGCTTATTTTTGAAAAAAATTCATATATCACCCTTAACTTTAACATTTATCAATTTAACCATTTACTAAATAGTAATTATAAGAAAAATTGAATACTTTTATTTCATAAAATTTGGGGTCTTACAATAATTGCTGCGTTGATATTTTATATTACTGTTATTTTAATAATTGTCACTACACAGTATTTTCTATTATCGAAACAATAATTCATATTATCTGAATAATATTATTAGATAAAATTATTGGCAATGTCTAGAAAGTTCTGTCTAAGGAGAGGTTTGGTCATCTAATTACGCGCTAGTAAGGAGAGATCCTTATTGGAAAGCCCCCTCTTTCCTGGGAACGGCCTGGTTGCCAGTACTGTGATTCTGTAATATTATTTGTGTATAATTAATTAGTGATTTATATGATGAGAAAAATATTGATTTTATGTGGATATAGATGGAGAAATTTTTTTAATGTGACAATTGTTGAAAATTAATATTTTATCTTTTTCTGATAAAATAATTCATTTAAATATATTATTTTAATAATATATTGATGATGATATTTTTACAATGAATGTGGAATATATGAGTATATGAGGAGGAAGAGTATTTTTGTGGCATTAAATGATTAACACATATTTTGTGTGTTGGTGGACACAATTCTTGACCGAAAATTTATTATTGATTGTAAAATCGTCCGTTTGTGGATTTCGGTCAATTTCTGTTTGGAATTTGGAAAAACTTTCTTCTGCAAAGTTGTAGAGAATTAAATTTCCTATAAAAACTCGCGAGATTTGAATTTTCTGAATAAATGGCTATTTATTATGAATTATTGAAGTTCTGAAGTTCCGAAATAATTGATTTTTGGGAGTTTAAGTTAATTATTTTGAGAAAAACGTTTTTTCTTACTTTTTCTAGAAGGTTAGCATGTGTGAATTGCTGAAATTCAGATTCAAGAGGTGGGCTTGACAATTATATAAATATATTATTATTTTATTAAATTTTCTGCTTTGGTGTTCTAAGCATTTTCCTATAAATAGGGTGCTTAGGTTAGAATTGAAAATCACACCAGAAACACAAGTTTCTCTCTCTTTCTCTCTCTATATCGAGCGTATTCTTGTGAGTATTTGATACTTTGAGTGTTGCTATACGGTGCAAGTTTCCTTCAGCACTATATCTAGTATTCCAGTCAGAAGTACCGTATTTTCGAGGTAAAGGATGTTATTTCTTCTTAAATGATATTATTTTCTTCAATATCATTATGCCGAAGTATTGATCTGAACTTTTTATCAAATTTAGAACTTTTCATGTCGGGGTTACTATTCATGAGTTACTATTCATGAGTTACTATTCACCGAAAAATAAAAATTTCTTCTTTTCGTCCAAATATCTATTCTGGATACTAGCTTTGATTGTATCCATGTTTTGATCATTCTTGAATTTTACTCCACTATGATTATTTATGAGGTATTTTTGGACATGGAATAGCTGAAATACGAATCCTTAATATTTATTATTTTGTTTCACTGGATTCGTTTCCTTTAAAATATTTTTCAGCATCCTCAGTCCTAAATGATGATATAATTGAATATCTTTGGTCTGTAGTGTAAAGATTGATGATTTCTGATGAATATCTTTGGCCCGTAGTGCAAAGATGAACAGATGTTGAGATGAACATGATCGACTGGTGATACAAATGAATATCTTTGGCCTGTAGTGCAAAGATGAATATTTGATTAAAGATGGTTATTGATTGTTGTTACAGGGATAAAATATTGATGATGGACTTTTAAATCTTAGAAGATAGTAGAACTCATTCTCTACTTGACTCTTCTAATGGTTTGCTGTTTCCGCTGCAGTTATTGATTTAAAACTTGTTGTCTATTGTATTCTATCAGATTTTTCCCTGTTGAAGACTAAGGATAATTTGTTGTATATTATCTTAGTCATAATATTCTTTACTGGGCTAGTTGAGCTCACCCTTTTCCTTGTTGTTCCATTTTCTTCTCAGGAGGCGAGAATGTAGCGAGTACTAGTCGGGGTGTGGAATGATGGTTCAAGACAGTTATTTTAGTAGTCCTCACTATTTTGTAAAATAGTGTATCAATAAGTATAATGAGGACTTAATTGAGTATGAATACTGTCTAGATGACAATATTTGTATTTAAACTCACAGTATATGTGTTGTCGTATTTTGCACGACAATTGTAATAATAAAGTTGTAGTTATTTTCTGTACCATGTATTTGGCGACTCAGAATGGGTTGGATGGATTGGACCTATTTTGGGGGCGTCACAAGCACTACCTATATAATCTTGGTGTTTGTTTGAAGTATAATTCTCTATTAAAGACAGTGGAGATAATGATAAGTCAAGAGAAGACTCACCATTGGGAAGAATATGATAGTAATCTTCTCGTTTTTCTTTGGGGTCTATTGGGTCAACCAAGGATAATTCTGTGGCTATATGATATCTATCATAACCTAGACGCATGGCCTCCCATGTACGAAGGTTTCCTTGGGCACTTCCCAAATATTCTAATTTCTAAAACAGTTTTTGACTATACCTTTATGTAAGGTGTCATTGTGAGGTGATGTTCACGGTTGGAACATGAGTCACATTTGGTATATATTTGTATCCAAACTCACAGCATATGTGTTGTTGTATTTTACACGACAATTGTTGTAATAAAGTTGTAGTTATTTTCTGTACCATGTATTTGGCAACTCATAATAGGTTGGATGTAATGGACCTGCTTTGGGGTCGTTACAGTAGTGGTGAAATTTCACACCAATTTTAATTAATAAATGATAGCACTAAATGACTTTCTTAATCTATGTGCATCAAGCTAAAACGACAGTTATTATGGGATGAAGAGAGTAATAAATAGCATCACATCCCCATGTTAGGAATAGAAAAACACGGCCAAACAAGTCATAAGCCCAACAGCTCCTATACAGGAGTAGTTAATATGAAGTGAACTTCATGGTAAGTTCATTTCATAATTAATACAGTGTTGACATATAAGTAAAGAGATCATCTTCTCACCTGTGTATCAGTACTATATTAAATATATAATGAACTTAACATAAAATTCATTTCATGCTAACCGGATTCGTCCCGGATTATTTTTATGTGCAGTCGGAAAATTTAAAACAGGATTAACAAATATGAACATATCCCAAAACAAGACCATGACTGCAGAATATTCAGTGGGGGCAGGTGACCCCCCTGCCCATGATCCGCCCTTGACTAGGACTAGGACTAGCACTAGGACTAGGACTGTATTTTTCCAAGGAGGCGACATATATAAAACAAACATCAGTCTAATTAATTTTTGGAAAAAATAGCCGCCTGAGCCCGAAAAAAACGAAATAGGGAAAGCAAAAACAAAAAAAAATAAAATAATTAAAACAGAAAGAGAGAAAGGCAAATATGATTTGTACTAGTTTTTATTTTATGGACACTTGTGTGTTTGTTATTTGTACTAGACAAACTCCAACAAATTATTTGATTTTATAAAGTTAATTTATAATATTTTAAGAAAATTTATATTTCCATAAATAAATAAAACTAATAATTCCACAATAACAATTGGGTCCCACACAGTCACAATTTAGTATATACAAAGTTGATAATTCCACGACTGAGAAAATGATATCAATATGTGACTCTTCTTCTAGAAAGTAAAATTTTATAATTATATTATTTTATAAAACCAAGGTATATAATTTGTACACTCTAGGATCCGGTTAGCATAAATTTATTTTTTTGGTAAGTTAATCAATTGACTAATAAAATATTGACACACATACAATCTCGTCTGCATGTCAGTATTTTATTGTTCAATTGAACTTACCTTAAAATAAACTTTATACTAATCACTTCCGTACTCTAAAGAGTGTCTCCTGTTCATATAATATTAATATGGGCTTACGAGATATACTATACCCTCCAAGGTATATAAGTTAAATACTTTAATTTTATAAAATGAGTTTATCATAATTTTTTTTAATAAAGTTTAATTTTAAAGATGGAAATATCATGGAAAAATATGAGTAAACATAATTTTTTATTTAATTTGAGCTTGTGTAGCATCATTATTATAATATTGTAAAATAAGTATATTTTTTGACGATTAAGATTAATTTTTCATTACTATAAAGTCGATAATAGATATCACTAAATTATATAAAAATTCATATGTTTAAATATTTTTATATGTTCTTTAAACCGTACGGTTGAATTTATTAAAAAAATTCTAAAAATAAACGTACGTATTAACCCCTGTAGAATATACTGGTTAAATACCATTTAGGGTGTGCCCCTTTCATTTTTACTATTAATATTGTATAAATAATCTTTCATTCAACATGGAAGATTTGTCAATGTACCACGGTTTTAGAACCGGACCATTAATCAAACGGAAAAATGTACAGGATAAACGAGTCACTAGTCTAATCATTGTTCGAACCGTTAATGACCCAATGACATCATTCATATATAAAAAAAATCTATTATTAGTAATTAATAAATTTTTTAAAAATCTCGTTTTTATGAACTAAAACATAATATAGATGAATTATAATATTAATAAAAGTGGATAATTTTAATATTAAATTTTTTTTGTTAAAGAAAAAAATAATTAAAAATCGGGTCAATTACCGGTTGGATCATCAATTGTATCGGTGATCAACGAGCCAACCCAAATTTTAATTAAAATCAAATTATTGGTGCAAATCTAATTAAAAAACGGACCAATTTCAATTTTTACCGATCCGACGGCAGGTCGGCAACTGATTTCAAAACACTGCAACATACCATATGATTCTTAATATCTAATGTCGTATATTATTCATTACATAACTTTCAACATCCAATTTATTTTGATTTGATTCTTAATTGGTAGTAGCTTGAAGTTCTATTTTCTACACCGCCTTTTCTTTTGGCATTTTGTCAGGTGATCAGATTAAGTAAGACTTCAAAACAAATAATGTCACCACTCAAAATTGACTGGCCTGGTCTGGTCTGATCTGTACGCAAAATGCAGACAATTAACGTACATATATTTTTCAAGGAATGACCGACGAAGTTATTAATTCTGTCAAAAGTTATTATTAATTAATTCCACTACTTATAATTAACCTCTATTAATTAAAATTTTAAATGCTATATTAATTGCAACCATATATAAAGCAAATTAAAAAAAAATTATATTATTTTAGTTAAAAATATTATAAACATGAAATAAAATATGTACAAATATTTATATAAAAAGCCTATCCCTTTATTTTCTTTCAATTTTTACACGATACAGCATATTTTTAATTAAATATTTATCATATTATTTATTCCGCCGCATGGGGTGGGGATGGGGGTGGAGGTGGGCGTGGGCGTGGGGGGCTTATATTATTTAATTACGTACGTGGGTCGGTAATTTGGTGACAAGATGAAATTTAGGAGAAGGGGAAATAAGGAATGTTGCAATGTGTATTTATTTATTTATCTAAAAACAAAAACTAGCTATCTCATAGTTTGGCTATTATTTTTCTATTTCATTTTATTTTGAATGTTTTATTATGTTTTAGTTAATTTATTTATTATATTATTTTTTTAGTAAAAAAAAACATTAAGAAAAAGGCAAAACCAAATCCAAAAAACTTGAAGTGTATTAATTTGTAGTAAAAATTTAATAACAAGTGGTGTATAAATTGACAAATACTTGAGAGAGTATGAATTTTTTATCTATCTTCATTTTCACAAGCATCTCCCTCTACTTACTGTCTGCACTGCACTTGATAGTCGCGCGCGCCACCGTCCAGTCCACTTGATCAAATCTCACCCATCTTGATCGAGATCAGATCTTATATTCCTATTTTTCCCGTCACCCTTATTTCTCCCACTTAAATGTTTGATATCTAATTTTTTATTTAATATCAATTAATTCTTAAATTAAATAAGAGACAAAGTGTCAAAATTTAAGTTGAGAAGACAGAGAAAATAAGTACAGAGTATCTGCTCTCATTATGATCAATCAAACAAGTTAAGTTAATATCTAAGATTGCATCCAATTTTCCCTACAAATTAACAATTGAATTGATATGATATTAAAAAATATAAAAAATTAAGTGCTTAATTTTATTATATATATGATCGATGTTAATATATATATATATATATATATATATATATATATATATATATATATATATATATCACTATAAATAGCTAGTGACCTTGATCTGCTTTATACCAAGCTAGCTAGCAACATATCTAATTCAATATCGTACCATGAATGCTCCAATTTTATCCCAGCTTTCATTTCTCTTGGTTATTCTCTTATCAACTTTTTCATCAGCTTCCATTGAAACTCATGAAGATTTTCTTCAATGCCTTAACCTTCACAATTCCACCTCAATTTCCCAAGTTATTTACAATCCAACCAACTCTTCCTTCACATCGGTCTTGCAGTATTCAATAGCAAACTTGTGGTTTTCATCACCAAAAACCCCTAAACCCCTACTTATTATTACACCTGTGCATGAGTCTCAAATCCAGGCGGTCATTATTTGCTCCAGAAAGCATGCCATGCATATTCGGATCCGGAGTGGAGGCCACGATTTCGAGGGTCTTTCTTCTGTATCCAACGAACCGTTTCTCTTACTGGATCTCATCCATCTTCGATCCGTCGATATTGATCTCACAACTAAAACTGCTTGGGTTCAATCTGGTGCAACTCTAGGCGAACTTTACTACAAAATTGCCCAAAAAAGTAGTACACTTGCATTTCCAGCTGGCATTTGGGCTAATGTGGGTGTTGGCGGACATTTTAGTGGTGGGGGATACGGCATGTTAAGAAGAAAGTACGGTCTTGCTGCTGATAATGTCATTGATGCAATTTTGATCAATGCAAATGGAAGAATTCTCAATAGAAAATCTATGGGAGAAGATCTTTTTTGGGCTATTAGAGGAGGCGGGGGCTCTAGTTTCGGGGTAATACTTTCTTGGAAGATTAAATTAGTTAGAGTTCCGGAAATTGTCACAACTATTAACGCCAACAGAACTTTGGAACAAGATGCCACAAAAATTCTTCGTAAGTGGCAATTTGTAGCTCCTAATCTTCACAAAGATCTTGACATTAGAATATATGTCAGGACTGTACTTAGCGATTCAAGTACTCGTGAAGATAAGAGAACAATACTACTCTCTTTCATGGGCTTGTTCCTTGGGGGAATAGATAGATTAATTCCACTAATGCAACAAAATTTCCCCGAGTTGGGTTTAGTGAAAGAAGATTGTTCAGAAGTCAGTTGGATCCATTCTGCGCAATCTTTTCCACTTCTCCAACTTGAACCAAATGATGATATTTTACTCAACAGAATTTCTTTGCCAAAATTTCCTTTCAAATCAAAATCAGACTTTGTGACAGAACCAATTTCTGAAGAAGGCATAAGAGGGATATGGGAAATTATGCTTAAAGCTGAGCCATACACGACAAATTTATTGTTCACGCCATATGGTGGAAGGATGAGTGAGATTTCGGAGTCGGAAATTCCATTTCCCCATAGAGCTGGAACCTTGTACATGTTGTACATGTCGGCGTTCTTCGCCGGAGAAGGGAAACATGAGATGAACTGGATTAGAAGCTTATACAGCTACTTGGGTCCTTATGTTTCGAAATTTCCAAGAGCTTCATATCTGAACTATGTTGATCTTGATCTTGGAGTAAATAATCCACAAGGTAGCACAAGTTATGCACAAGCAAGTGCTTGGGGTAAAAGTTACTTCAAAAATAATTTTGAGAGGTTAGTTGTGGTGAAGTCTATGGTTGACCCTGATAACTTTTTCAGACACGAGCAAAGTATTCCTCCTTTTTATAATGAAGATGGAAGGTGCGAAGTCAGATATTTTGGCGATGGACCTAGAATCGAATAATGTGAAAATAATAATAATAATAATAATATATTTATATTTGGGAGTGGGGAAAATTAATTTAGAAATGTCTTGCTGATATCTCATGTTGTCTAGGAGTTTTACATTATATTTATATTTTGTTTGTAGAAACAGTTGTTTTGTTAACCAAAGTGAATTTCAGATAGTACAAGCTAGCAAGTTTTCCTTGAGAAGTTATCATTTCAATATAAATAATTTAATATTTTGTTTATTATTTAGTACTAATGACATTTTGAATGTATGGTCAAATCGAATTTTTCATCTTTCCTAAAATTGTTGAATGTAAGTTTCCAAATCAATCAATAATATTCCTAGCTAGCAGAAAACATTTAAAATTTGATTATTTACTTTACTTGTTTACTGGTCATATCGTCTTATTTCATTTGCTTTATTATATTTGTGAGATTTTATGTGTATTAATGTATGTAATACACATAAAATCCGTCTTGCCATATTCAATAGCAAACTCGTAAAATTTTTCCAAGTGATAGAAGATTGTTAATTTTGAGATGTTGGAGGTGATGAAATTTATGGTTGATCACCATAATATTTTCATATTGGCGTGGCGGGGCGGGGGCGGGATCCCCAAACCAATATGCTTAAATCCTGGTCCCAAGCATGCCTTCAATTCTGGTCACAAGCATGCCTTAAATTCTCCAGTTGATTCATATTGGTGGGGCGGGACGGGGCGGGGCGGGGCGGGGCGGGGTTAAACCTAGATAAAATACTAGTTGAGTACAGTTAATGAATTACAAGAAAGTGAACAGAACGAAAGGATGCTCAAATTAACGCTTTGGAATACAACATCTCAAGTAGAAGAAGTGAAGAACACACAATCGAGTATGGTTAATCTGTGTATTAACTAAAGTTTATATATACACTGTCAGTACTGTATATATGAGTGGTGTTAAGATAATAATTCGTTATTAGTACAAGTAGTACTCCTCATGTTCTAAATTATATGATTGCTAGCTGTGTTCCGTGCTTCCGACACTACATGGACGGTGAGATTTATCTCAAACTTTGGACGACCCAAATAATTTATTAAGGTGATCGGAAAATTCAAAATCAATTGTATTTTGTTAAATAAATTATTGACTGTTAAAAGTAGAGGCGGAACCAGGGAGGCGGAACCGGGGGGGTCATATGACCCCCAACCCTGGAATCTGAAGTTAGGAATATTGGGATGGGTATAATTTAAGAAATCTTATTAATTTGGGATGACTATTATAGGTGTGTTTAAGGCATATGAGTATTGGGATGAGTATAATTTATTATATTCTTTCTATTAATGTGTATCTTTATTAATTGTTATTTAAATTTTTATACTTAAGAATAATAAAGAAATGATTGTTTAAATATTTACTTAAACAATTGTTTAACAATAAGAATTGAAAGTAAAAAAAAGAAGTAACAATTAATATTATGTCAATGAACTACTTGCCAACTTTTTCTTCTCCTTTTCAGACAGAAGGGGAGATTACTCATGTCCTACCACTTATAATAAATTAACAATATTACTATAAGATAAAATAATGTTAAATAAGTTTGATGATTAATTAATTAATATTGTACTTATTTGTCTTACCGACTTAGGGGGTGTTTGATAAAAACTGAATGAATCTGAATCTGAATAAAAAAAGTTGTTTGATAATTAACATGTCTAAAACATCTGAATGACAGAATTTTATTATTTTACCCCTTTGAAAAGAATTCAAAGTTGTTGTAAATTTATTTAATATAATAGTTAATATTTTTTTTTTATTTTTTTTTAATTTATTCAGTTGCTCATTCAGCCAAAAAAATCTGACTTAGCCATTCAACTCAATCAACTGACCGATTCAGCCATTTAGACGATTTTTTCCCAAAATAAACGCACTTAATGGCTGACCGATTCAGCTATTCAGCCATTCAGATGTATTCAGTCATAAACAAACAACCCTTTAATCATACATTGGTATCAATTTTTTGTAAATGAAAATAACTTAATTCATTTTCTTACTTTGAGTGACTCCTCTCAGTTGTCTCCAACCAAGATGACCAAAACCACAATATAAGGTTTTAAATATTCAATATTATAATATGTAATTTATATATAAAAGTATCTAATCAGTTGACTAAAAATTTCAAAGTCTGATTAATAGTCTCATAATTCGAAAAAATTAATATATATATATATATATATATATATATATATATATATATATATATATATATATATATATATATATATATATATATAAAACCATTAATTAGACTTATAACTCAAAGGTTGACAAAAGTTAGAATATGATGTTGTGAAATAATATAATTGGGAAAATATGAATTTGAAAAAAACACTCTAAGCGTCAATAAATAATTTTTTTTATTGATATATTTTGATCCCCTCTAAAAATGTTCTGGTTCCGCCACCGGTTAAAAGTCGATTAAAAACATTTTCAAACTCATAATTGAGATAATTTATTAAAAATTATGAAACAATAAATTTTATAATGAATAGTACTACATTTGTTTTAAAATTAGAAATACAATTTGACTTTTGAGGTCAAACGACCGCATATTAAATTTTAAAATTGGTATAATTTATAAAAATTTAGAATAAAATAAATTTAGTAATTAATAGTTTTTGTTATAAACTATACAAGTATAATAATTGTATTAACTAAAAAGTACTATCAGTTGTAAGATTTAGTCTTCTTCATCCTAGTAACACTGAATTTGCAAATGATAATGATGATTGGTTTTAATTATGAGTGACGTTAGGGGTCTTAAATTAATTTTTAGTTAAAAAGTCTCTTAAATGATGTGTCACTATATATATATATATATATATATATATATATATATATATATATATATATATATATATATATAGATCTTGTGTGATTAGTTATGCTATTAATTATAATAATATCATGTCATTTGAGATCCATTCTTGACAAAAAAATTGACATTCTTAATATTACTCAAACTTATATATTTGATCATGTTACATGATGTAGGATACTATGTTACAGAAGAATAAATATTCATTTACGTATTTTGATCCATTTAATTTATAATGAGAAAAATGGGACTTATAGTACTTGACATAAATTAATTTAATCAGAGCATGTGCATATGTAATCTATGAAATCTTAAACTTCAAAACTGTTATGAATTTGTTTATTCTAATTAACACAACAGTAATTATTATAAACTATCTTAATTAAATGTTCAACTAATTATAAAATGTATTATAGACAAGATTTGCATGAATTTTAAAGTTTAAAATTTTAAGATTAATTTCAGAAAGTGAAAATATTGCAACTCATTTTATAAAATATAGGAGGTAAACCAAGATACTGGGAGAAAGCTTCAAAATGAGAAATCAAACATAAAATGAAACTCTAAATGCATATATTAAAACTAAATTGAATATTGCTTTTGTTAATATGAAATTTTGAGTGGCACAGAATTTATTGGAAAATGACATTTCTAAGTTAAAAAGTTCAACTTTAAATAAAATATAAATATTACAGCCATATTTATTGACCAATTAAGTGAAAGGCGTATCAATTTTCATACCAAGTGCACTTAAAAAGGAGATTAAAACTGAATTTTATAGTTTATATAATTAAATATACAATATTTGTGCAACTTTTGCATTATATCTTTAAAACATCATATATATTGTCTTTATATGTGACTCAGAGCTCGACTCAAACAATCAATGCATGCATGCATGCATGCACGAGTCGTTTTTGTTTTTTGACTCGGCTTTTGAAGTTTACACGACCTACGTGCGCGACTGCGGCCGGAAATTATATATATATATATATATATATATATATATATATATATATATATATATATATTGTACTGCTATATTTTTCCAATAAGGCGACGTACAAATCAATGAGGAATGAGGGCTGGTCTAAATTTTTTGAGGGTGTCAAAGTCAAATTTTAAATTGGAGTTTTTTTTAAATTATTTAATATTAAATTAAATCAATACTTTATTATATATAAATTAATACACATAAATGATGACATTATCAAATCAAATTAATTAAAAAATATTATTAAATAATGACATCATCAAATCAAATCAATTGAAAAAATCGTTGAGTCCACTCTTAATTAATTGAGTTAACTCACTTAATTTAATAACTCATCTATTCTTCTATTCTTATATATAAATACACATAAATGATGTTGTAAGATGACATCATCAATTGAAATCAATACCTATATATATGTTCAATTGAAAAACTCACTGAGTTAATTAAGGATTAACTCGGTTTATATATGTTAGTAAAAGGTAAGTAATTTTTTATTTTTATTCTCTAACTAAGTCTAAAATATTTTTTATTTTATTACACTAAGATATATAACTTGTATACTCTAGAGAGTATCTCCTGTTCATATAATATTAATATGGGCTTACGAGATATATATCCTCGAAGGTATATAATTTAAATACCTTAATTTTATAAAATGAGTTTATCATGATTTTTTTAATAAAGTTAAATTTTACAGATGGAAAGATCATGCAAAAATATGAGTAAACATAATTTTTATTTAATTTGAACTTGTGTAGCATCATTATTATAACATTGTAAAATAAGTATATTTTTTGACGATTAAGATTAATTTGTCATTATCATAAAGTCGATAATAGATATCACCAAATTATATAAAAATTCATATATTTAAATATTTTTATATGTTCTTTAAACCGTATGATTGAATTTATCAAAAAATTCTAAAAATAAATGTACGTATTAACCCCTGTAGAATATACTGGTTAAATACCACTTAGGGACGTACCCCTTTAATTTTCACTATTAATATCGTATAAATAATCTTTCATTCAACATGGAAGATTTGTCAATATATCAAGGTTCTCAGAATCGGACCGTTAGTCGAATTGAAAATGATACCGAGTGGATGAGTGTGACGCTCCCAAAATAGGTCCACATAACCTATTTTGAGTTGTCAAATATATGATACAAATTTCAAATACAAACTTCATTTATATAACTATTAATTGTCGTGTAAAATACGATAAAACATAATATGTGAGTTTCAATACAAATATTGTCTCGTAGACAATATCCAAACTCAAATAAAGTCTTCATTACATTATTGTCACACTATTGTACAAAATAGTGGGGACTAATATAATAACCATCTTGGACCTTTACTCCACTCTCCTACTAGAATCGAATAATGTGAAAATAATAATAATATATTTATATTTGGGAGGGGGGAAAATTAATTTAGACATGTCTTACAGATATCATGTTGTCAAGAAAATTTTACATTATATTTATATTTTGTTTTTAGAAACAGTTGTTTTGTTAACCAAAATGAATTTAGATAGTACAAGCTAGCAAGTTTTCCTCGAGACGTTATCATTTCGATATAAATAATTTAATATTTTGTTTATTTTTTAGTACTAATGACATTTTGAATGTATGGTCAAATCGAATTTTTCATCTTTCCTAAAATTGTTGAATGCAACTTTCCAAATCAATCAATTATATTCCTAGCTAGCAGAAAACATTTAAAATTTGATTATGTACCGGTCATATCGTCTTATTTCATTTGCGTTACTATATTTGTGAGATTTTATGTGTATTAATTTATCTAATACACATAAAATCCGTCTTGCAATATTCAGTAGCAATCTCGTAAAAAATTTCCAAGTTAGGCCTAGTGATAGAAGATTGTTAATTTTGAGATGTTGGGGGTGATGAAATTTATGGTTGATCATCATAATATTTTCAAACACCAACAAAATATCCTTCCTTTTTCAGTCAAGAGCCAACTACATCTAAAACTTTAAAATAAACAAACAGTTCGGGTTCGATTTATATTCGCTCGACAAAAAGTTCAATTCAAGTTTCGTGTGTGATATGTTATTGTGCAGGATTCAGCGCGTGAATTTAGTGATTGGACGCGCTGGCGAAACTTGGCGTCAACATTTGCAGTAGAAGGAGGGTTTTTAATTAGTGCTTTTACAATCAGTGATCTTTTCTGGTGGAAGGCTATGACGAGCAGAGATAACAGTGCTTCCATCCAGGAAAAGGCTAAAACCTACCAGACTACCTAGATAAGGGGGTCGGTGAAAGACAGGTTGTGTGACGCCCCCAAAATAGGTATACATCACCCATTCTGAGTCGCCAAATACATGGTACAAAAATCAAATACAAACTTATTTTATACAATACGACAAAACGTAGCTGAGAGTTTTTACACGAATACTATTTCATAGACAATATCCAAACTCAAATTCAATCCTCATTACATTTATTATCACACTATATAGTGAGGACTGCTAAAACAACCATCTCGAACCGTCACTCCATCCCCCGACTAGTCCCGGCTACGTTCTCATTTTCTGAAGAGAACAATGAAAGCAGAAGGGTGAACTCAACTAGCCCAGTAAGAAATATTATGACTAAGATAATACATAATAAATTATCGTTAGCCTTCAACAGTGTTAAATAATAAACAACAAGTTTAACTACAGCAGAACAAGTAATCCATTAGAAGAGTCAAGTAGAGCATGATATCTACTATCTTCTATGATTTAAAAAGTTTATCATAATCTTTATAGCTGAGGCTCAACTTAACAAATAATTCACATCACTGAATTATCCATACACTACGGGCCAAGGATATTCATTAATATCACAACTACGAATTATCCATGCACTACAGGCCAAGGATATTCGTGTTGTAAGACTCCAACTTATTAATAAATAAAATTAAATTTTCTCTATTTATTATTTTGAAATAGAAAGGGTTGATTTGATTAATGTGATTAGTTATGGGTAAAATGCGCAAATATTTTTAAAAAATAAGTGGTTATAAAATATTCATTTTTGGTCGGTGAATATTCGTGTGGTCGTGAAATATTCTTTCTGTCGGGGAATATTCGTACGACGGAGCAATTTTTTGTGGGCCCCATAACGGAAAACGATTGGATGAAGATAACGACAAAAATTGAGTTTTTATAAATAACGGTGTAGTTATTACCGTTAACACTATTGGAATACCCGGTGGTTAAAATACAGTAATACGCGTGGTTGCACAGTAGCAGACGGATTGCACAGTATTTTAGAATTATTGATTCTTACGAAGGAAGGCACTACTCAATAATTGTTACAGTAGTTACTATTCAATATTTTATTTTATTGATTCAATAATTGATGCGTTGATATTTTATATTATTGTTATTTTAATAATTGTTACTGCACAGTATTTTCCATTATCAGATCAATAATTCATATTATTTGTAAGACCCCAAATTATTAATAAATGAAATTTAAATTTCTCTATTTATTATTTTGAAATAGTAAGGGTTGATTTGATTAATGTGGTTAGTTATGGGTAAAATGCGCAAATATTTCAAATAAGCAAGTGGTCCTAAAATATTCATTATTGTCGGGAAATATTTGTTTGGTCGTGGAATATTCTTGTTGTCGGGGAATATTCGTACGACGGCGCAGCCTTGTGTGAGCCCCATAATCGAAAGCGATTGGATGAAGAAAACGACAAAAACAAGTTATTTATAAATAACGGCGTAGTTGTTACCGTTAATACTGTTGGAATACCCGGTGGTTAAACACAGTAATACGTGTTGTTGCACAGTAGCACACTATATTGCACCAATTATTGATTCTTACGTAAGAAGGCACTACTCAATAATGGTTACAGTAATTACTGTTCAGTATTTTATTTTATTAAAAATTGTTGCGTTGATATTTTATATTACTGTTGTTTTAATAATTGTCACTATACATTATTTTCTATTATCGGAGCAATAATTCATATTATCTGAATAATGTTATTAGATAATATTATTGGCAATGTCTAAAAAGTTCTATCTAAGGAGAGGTTTGGTCATCTAATTGCGCGCCAGTAAGGAGAAATCTTTATTGGAAAGCCCCCTCTGTCCTGGAAACGGCCTGGTTGCCAGTACTGTGATTCTATAATATTATTTGTGTATAATTAATTATTGATTTATATGATGAGGAAAATATTGATTTTATATGGATAAAGATGGAGAAAATTGTTAATGTGACAATTGTTGAAAATTAATATTTTATCTTTTTCTGATAAAATAATTCATATATTATTTTGATGGTGAATGAATGTGGGATATATGAGTATATGAGGAGGAAGAGTATTTTTGTGGCATTAAATGACTAACATATATTTCGTGTGTTGGTGGACACAATTCTTGACCGAAAATTTATTATTGACTGTAAAATCGTCCGTTTGTGGATTTCGGTCAATTTCTGTTTAGAATTTGGAAAAACTTTCTTCTGCAAAGTTGTAGAAAATTGAATTTCTTATAGAGAATTGCAAGATTCAAATTTTCTGATAAAAAGGGCTATTTATTATGAATTATTGAAGTTTTAAAGTTCCGAAATAATTGATTTTTAGAAGTTTTAATTATTATTTTAAAGAAAAACGTTTTTTGCAAATTAGTGGGCTCAACATGTGATAAGAATGGGCTGAATTCAGATCTTCTAAGGTGGGCTTGACAATTTTGTAAATATAATATTATTATATTCAATTTTCTGCTTTTGGTGTTCTAAGCATTTTCCTATAAATAGGGTGCTTAGGTTAGAATTGAAAATCACACCAGAAACTGAGATCTTCTCTCTCTTTCTCTCTCTATATTAGTGAGCGTATTCTTGTGAGTATTCTAATACTTTGAGTATTGCTATACGGTGCAAGTTCAAGTCATAGCCTATATCCGGTGTTTCAACTAGAAGTATTGTTTTTACTGAGGTAAGGGATGTTATTTCTTCTTAAATGATATTATTTTCTTCAATATCATTATGCCGAAGTATTGATCTAAATTTTTATCAAATTTAGAACTTTTCATGTCGGGGTTACTATTCATGAGTTACTATTCACGAGTTACTATTCACCGAAAAATAAAATTTTCTTCTTTTCGTCCAAATATCTATTCTGGATACTAGCTTTGATTGTATCCATGTTTTGATCATTCTTGAATTTTACTTCACTATGATTATTTATAAGGTATTTTTGGACATGGATAAATCGAAATACGAATCCTTAATATTTGTTATTTTGCTTCACTGGATTCGTTTTCTTTAAAATATTTTTCATCGTCCTCAGTCTTAAATGATGATATAACTGAATATCTTTGGCCTGTAGTGCAAAGATGAATGATTTCTGATGAATATCTTTGGCCCGTAGTGCGAAGATGAGCAGGTGTTGAGGTGGACATGACCAACTGATGAATATCTTTGGCCTGTAGTGCAACGATGACTATTTGATTCAAAATATTTATTGATTGATGTTACAGGGATAAAATGTTGATGATGAGCTTTTAAATTCATAGATAATCGTAGATTTCATTCTCTACGTAACTTCTCTATGAATTATTATTTTCCGCTGCGAATATTGATTTAAAACTTGTTGTTTATTGTATTCTATTAAATTTTTCCCTGTTGAAGACTAACGATAATTTGTTGTATATTATCTTAGTCATAATATACTTTACTGGGCTAGTTAAGCTCACCCCTTTTCTTTGTTGTTCCATTTTCTTCTCAGGATGCGAGAATGTAGCAAATACTAGTCGGGGTATGGAATGAAGGTTCTAGGAAGTTGTTTTGGTAGTCCTCACCATTTTTTTTGTAAAATATTGTACCAATAATTGTAATGAGGACTTATTTGAGTGTGGATATTGTCAAGATGACAATATTTATATTTACACTCACAATTTTTATGTTGTATTAATAAAGTTGTAGTTATTTTTGTACCATGTTATTGACGACTCAGAATGGGTTGGATGGATTGGACCTATTTTGGGGGCGTCACATTATTTGAATAATATTATTAGATAGCATTATTGGCAATGTCTAGAAAGTTCTGTCTAAGGAGAGGTTTGGTCATCTAATTGCGCGCCAATAAGGAGAAATCCTTGTTGGAAAGTCCCCTCTTTCCTGGGAACGGCCTGGTTGTCATAAATGTGATTCTGTAATATTATTTGTGAATAATTAATTATTGATTCATATGATAAGGAAATATTTATTTTATGTGGATATAAATGAGGGATATATTTTTGTGGTTAAAAATGAAGGAGTTAATGTTGAGGTGTTTTATCTGTATTTTTGTCGGAACGGAGGTATTGAAAATCAAATTAGGATTTTTGAGATATTTTGCGAGGGTTATAATTTTTAATCCGACCGTTGGATCGTGATAATATTTGGATATGTTATACATATATAAGTTGAGTATATGTCTACAAATTTTGAACCGTTAAAAATGAACGTATGATTTATTATGAATTTTAAGAGATGACTGGTTCAGAAATTGTTGAAGTTTCAGAATTTATCATTTTGGTAAAAAATTCTAGAATTGGTGGGCCCCACTCTTGGTTGGTGAAGAAATGTGCTTTGATTTTTATTCAAATGTGGTCGGTGGGAATAGTAACAGGTAAAGCCATCAAGTTGCAGGTTAAGTCTGCTTCGGCGTGCTAACATTTTTCTATAAATAGAGGGCTAAGTTAGAATTGAAAATCACACCAGAATTCATAAGTTTTCTCTCTTTCTCTCTCTAGATTATTGAGTGTATTTTGTGAGTATTTAGATACTTTGAAAGTTGTTATTCAGCACAAGTTTTATTCAGTCTCATACCCGATATTCAGTCAGAAGTACGGTTATTTTGAGGTAAGGGATATTATTTTCTTCTTAAATGATATTATTTTCTTCAATATCATTATGCTGAAATATTGATATGAGTTTTTTTATCAAATTTAGAACTTTTTGTGTCGGGGTTACTATTCACGTATACGGTACTATTCACGAATACGACACTATTCACCGAAAAATAAAATTTTTCCTTTTTGTCCAAGATGTCTATTATGGTTACTATCTTTGATTGTATCCATGTTTTGATCTTTATTTTTGAATTCTACTTCACAATTGATTATTATGAAGTATTATTGATCTTGGATAAACTGTTATACGAATCCCTACTATTTGTCCTTCTGTCTCACTGAATTCATTTTCTTTAAGATATTTTTCATCATCCTTGTAAGACCCCAAATTATTAATAAATGAAATTTAATTTTCTCTATTTATTATTCTGAAATAGTAAGGGTTGATTTGATTAATGTGGTTAGTTATGGGTAAAATGCGCAAATATTTTAAATAAACAAGTGGTTATATAATATTCATTGTTGTCGGGGAATATTCGCATGGTCGTGAAATATTTTTACTGTCGGAGAATATTCGTACGACGGCGCAGTCTTTTGTGGGTCCCATAACGGAAAGCGATTGGATGAAGAAAACGACAAAAATAAGTTGTTTATAAATAACGGCGTAGTTGTTACCGTTAATACTGTTGGAATACCCGGTGGTTAAAGCACGGTAATACGCGTTGTTGCACAGTAGCACACAGTATTGCACCAATTATTGATTCTTACGTAAGAAGGCACTACTCAATAATGGTTACAGTAATTACTGTTCAATATTTTATTTTATTAATTAAATAATTGCTACGTTGATATTTTATAATTGTCACTACACAGTATTTTTTATTATCGGAGTAATAATTCATATTATCTGAATAATATTATTAGATAATATTATTGGCAATGTCTAGAAAGTTTTGTCTAAGGAGAGGTTTGGTCATCTAATTGCGCGCCAGTAAGGAGAAATCCTTATTGGAAAGCCCCCTCTTTCCTGGGAACGACCTGGTTGCCAGTACTGTGATTCTGTAATATTATTTGTGTATAATTAATTATTGATTTATATGATGAGAAAAATATTAATTTTATGTGGATATAGATGGAGAAAATTTTTAATGTGACAATTGTTGAAAATTAATATTTTATCTTTTTTTGATAAAATAATTCATTTAAATATATTATTTTAATAATATATTGATGGTGATATTTTTACAATGAATGTGGGATATATGAGTATATGAGGAGGAAGAGTATTTTTGTGGCATTAAATGATTAACACATGTTTTGTGTGTTGGTGGACACAATTCTTGACCGAAAATTTATTATTGACTGTAAAATCGCCCGTTTGTAGATTTCGGTCAATTTCTGTTTGGAATTTGAAAAAAAACTTTCTTCTGCAAAGTTGTAGAGAATTGAATTTCCTATAAAAACTCCCGAGATTCGAATTTTCTGATAAAATGGCTATTTATTATGAATTATTGAAGTTCTGAAATAATTGATTTTTGGAAGTTTTATTTATTATTTTGAAGAAAAATGTTTTTTTGGAATTTAAGTGGGCTAACACGTGATATAAATGGGCTGAGATCAGATGTCTAGAGGTGGGCTAGGGAAAATTTGATAAATATATTAATATTATATTAAATTTTCTGCTTTGGTGTTCTAAGCATTTTCCTATAAATAGGGTGCTTAGGTTAGAATTAAAAATCACACCAGAAACACAAGTTTATCTCTATTTCTCTCTCTATATCGAGCGTACTCTTATGAGTATTTGATACTTTGAATGTTGCTATGCGGTGCAAGTTTCCTTCAGCACTATATCTAGTATTCCAGTCAAAAGTACCGTCTTTCCGAGGTAAGGGATGTTATTTCTTCTTAAATGATATTATTTTCTTCAATATCATTATGCCGAAGTATTGATCTGAACTTTTTATCAAATTTGAAACTTTTCATGTCGGGGTTACTATTCATGAGTTACTATTCACGAGTTACTATTCACCGAAAAATGAAATTTTCTTCTTTTCGTCCAAAATATCTATTCTGGATACTAGCTTTGATTGTATCCATGTTTTGATCATTCTTGAATTTTACTCCACTATGATTATTTATGAGGTATTTTTGGACATGGAATAGCTGAAATACGAATCCTTAATATTTATTATTTTGTTTCACTAGATTCGTTTCCTTTAAAATATTTTTCATCATCCTCAGTCCTAAATGATGATATAATTGAATATCTTTGGCCTGTAGTGCAAAGATTAATAATTTTTGATGAATATCTTTGGCCCGTAGTGCAAATATGAACAGGTGTTTAGATGAACATGACCAACTGGTGAATATCTTTGGCCTGTAGTGCGAAGATGAATATTGATTGATGTTACAGGGATAAAATGCTGATGATGGACTTTTAAATTCATAGATAATAGTATATTTCATTCTTTACGTAACTCTTCTATGAATTATTATTTTCCGCTGCGAATATTGATTTAAAACTTGTTGTCTATTGTATTCTATTATATTTTTTTTTCCTGTTGAAGACTAACGATAATTTGTTCTATGTTATCTTAGTCATAATGTTCTTTACTGGGCTAGTTGAGCTCACCCTTTTCCTTTTTGTTCCATTTTTCTCAGGAGGCGAGAATGTAGCGAGTACTAGTCGGGGTATGGAATGATGGTTCTAGAAGTTATTTTAGTAGTCCTCACCATTTTTGTGAAATAATGTATCAATAATTGTAATGAGAACTTTTTTGAGTGTGGATATTGTCTAGATGACAATATTTGTATTTAAACTCACAGTTCTTATGTTGTAATAGTAAAGATGTAGTTGTTTCTGTACCATGTTATTGACGACTCAGAATGGGTGTTGTATACCTGTTTTGGGGGCGTCACAGTTGGTATCAGAGCTTAGGGATATGATCTCTGGCGGAAATCGGGGAATAGAACTAGGAGGGGAGAGACGAGTAAATCATTCGCTAGTGTGTCCTACCTAAGCTTATTTGTTGGTCGGTCATAATATAGGGATATTATGTGATATGTTAATTTGTTAAATTAACCTTTGTTTTATGGCAGTATTTGAGAATGTCGACTGAGAATGTTAACAGTGGAGTAAATGAGACGGTGGAGATGCCTATACTCACCAACGAGGAGAACGTGCAACAGGCTGGCAATGTTCCTCCTGTGAACAACACCACTGAGCAGACGGTGAACGATGAGATGTTTAGAAGCTTTTTGCGATTCATGCAAAACCAGAGGAAGGAGATTCCTGTTCAAAATATAGGAAGAAACAATGGCAACGCACAGCTGGTCACAGCCAAGCAGTTCAAAGAGTTGGGACCACCAGAATTATGGGGAAAGCCGGATCCGATTAAGGCGGAGACATGGGTCAAGCAAATTACCAAGATATTTGATGTCTTGGGATGCACGGAGGAACAGAAGGTTCCATTCGCCACCTTTATGTTCCGTGGCAAGGCAGACTACTGGTGGGAATCTGTGAAGCGTACCCATCCAGCCGCACTCAGCATGTCTTGGGAGACATTTCAGAAATTATTCAATGACAAGTACTTTCCTGAAAGTATTAGTCATATGAAGGATGTAGAGTTTATTAGAATGGAGCAGAATAACATGACGGTGTCCCAGTATGAGGCGAAGTTTGCAGAGTTGTCCAGGTTTGCACCTCATTTGGTGGAGAATGAGGAACGTATGACGCGGATGTTTCTGAGAGGTTTGAAACCCGGCATACGTCAATATCTCATTTCTCATAAATTTTCTCTCTATTCAGATGTTGTCAACATGGCTTAATTATTAGAGCGAGATAATGAGTACGGTCAACCGAGGGACCACAACCAGGATCATATCGGTGACAACAGTCATCAGAACAATGATAACCAGCGGAGAAAGAAAAATACAGACAAGAACGACAACCACTCTGGTGGTAATCGTGGCTATGAAAATAGAAGAAGCGAGTTGGGAGGAGATTTTAAAAAGAGGAGATTCAACAATGACAATATGAAGACGTCAGCACCAGCAGCAACTGGTTCCAAGGGAGGAGAACGACCACCGGTCATATGCTATAAATGTAGAAAAGAGGGACATATCAGCCCAAACTGTCCACAACAGTTCAAGGTATGTTATATATTCATCTTCGCACAATTATAGCATACCTTGAACTGTTGTGGACAGTTTGAGCTGATATGTCCCTCTTTTTCACATTTATAGCATATGACCGGTGGTCGTTCTCCTCCCTTGGAACCAATTACTGCTGGTGCTGACGTCTTCGTATTGTCATTGTTGAATTTCCTCTTTTTAAAATCTCCTCCCAACTCGCTTATTCTATTTTCATAGCCACGATTACCACCAGAGTGGTTGCCGTTCTTGTCTGTATTTTTCTTTCTCCGCTGGTTATCATTGTTCTGATGACTGTTGTCACCGATATGATCCTGGTTGTGGTCCCTCGGTTGACCGTACTCATTATCTCGCTCTAATAATTGAGCCCTGTTGACAACATCTGAATAGAGAGAAAATTTATGAGAAATGAGATATTGACGTATGTCGGGTTTCCAACCTCTCAGAAACATCCGCGTCATACGTTCCTCATTCTCCACCAAATGAGGTGCAAACTTGGACAACTCTGCAAACTTCACCTCATACTGGGACACCGTCATGTTATTCTGCTCCAGTCTAATAAACTCTACCTCCTTCATATGACGAATACTTTTAGGAAAGTACTTGTCATTGAATAGTTTCTGAAATATCTCCCAAGACATGCTGAGTGCGGTTGGATGGGTACGCTTCACAGATTCCCACCAGTAGTCTGCCTCGCCACGGAACATAAAGGTGGCGAATGGAACCTTCTGTTCCTCCGTGCATCCCAAGACATCGAATATCTTGGTAATTTGCGTGACCCATGTCTTCGCCTTAATCGGATCCGGCTTTCCCCAGAATTCTGGTGGTCCCAACTCTTTTAACTGCTTGGCTGTGACCAGCTGTGCGTTGCCATTGTTTCTTCCTATATTTTGAACAGGAATCTCCTTCGTCTGGTTTTGCATGAATCGCAAAAAGCTTCTAAACATCTCATCGTTCACCGTCTGCTCAGTGGTGTTGTTCACAGGAGGAACATTGCCAGCCTGTTGCACGTTCTCCTCGTTGGTGAGTATAGGCATCTCCACCGTCTCATTTACTCCACTGTTAACATTCTCAGTCGACATTCTCAAATACTGCCATAAAATAAAGGTTAATTTAACAAATTAACATATCACATAATATCCCTATATTATGACCGACCAACAAATAAGCTTAGGTAGGACACACTAGCGAAGGATTTACTCGTCTCTCCCCTCCTAGTTCTATTCCCCGATCTCCGCCAGAGATCATATCCCTAAGCTCTGATACCAACTGTGACGCCCCCAAAACAGGTATACAACACCCATTCTGAGTCGTCAATAACATGGTACAGAAACAACTACATCTTTACTATTACAACATAAGAACTGTGAGTTTAAATACAAATATTGTCATCTAGACAATATCCACACTCAAATAAGTCCTCATTACAATTATTGATACATTATTTCACAAAAATGGTGAGGACTACTAAAATAACTTCTAGAACCATCATTCTATACCCTGACTAGTACTCGCTACATTCTCGCCTCCTGAGAAAAATAGAACAAAAAGGAAAAGGGTGAGCTCAACTAGCCCAGTAAAGAACATTATGACTAAGATAACATAGAACAAATTATCGTTAGTCTTCAATAGGGAAAAAATATAATTGAATACAATAGACAACAAGTTTTAAATCAATATTCGCAGCGAAAAATAATAATTCATAGAAGAGTTACGTAGAGAATGAAATATACTATTATCTATGAATTTAAAAGTCCATCATCAGCATTTTATCCCTGTAACATCAATCAATATTCATCTTCGCACTACAGGCCAAAGATATTCACCAGTTGGTCATGTTCATCTAAACACCTGTTCATCTTTGCACTACGGGCCAAAGATATTCATCAGAAATTATTAATCTTTGCACTACATGTGACGCCCCCAAAATTAGGTATACATCACCCATCTTGGGTCGTCAGATACATAGTACAAAATACAAATACAACTTACTAATACAACTGTCGTGTACAATACAAAACATAAACTGTGAGTTTGAATACAAATATTATCTTCTAGAGAGTATTCATACTCAAAAGGAGTCCTCATTACATTTATTAACACACCATTACATAGAATAGTGAGGACTACTAACTAATACTATCATTCGGACCATCACTCCGTTCCCCGACTTGCCCCAGCTACGTTCTCATTTCCTGAAGAGAACAGTGAAAGAAAGGGTGAGCTCAACTAGCCCAGTAAGAAATATTATGACTAAGATAATGCAGAATAAATTATCATTAGCCTTCAACAATGTTAAACTGATAAAATATAATAGACATCAAGTTTAACTGTAGCGGAACAAGCAATCCATTAAAAGAGTCAAGTAGAAAATAAACTCTACTATCTTTTATGATTTAAAAGATTTTCCAACACTGTGATCGCTGGGACTCAGCTTAATAAAATAATCCACATCATCGAATCACCCCTGCACTACGGCCAAGGATATTCGTATATTCATTAATGGTCATGATCATGCCAACAACTGTCCATCAATGCACTACGGGCCAATGAGGACTTTTACCACATCATTTGTAACATTACGGTCATGATTATACCGAATAATCCCTGGTCATAATCATACCAAGTCCATCTATGCACTACAGGCCACAGATGACTTTCAACATTTTATAAACATGAGGATGATGACAATGATATAAGAATTCAATAAAACAAGTTCAAGAATTAATTTATCCAAGAATTAACAACGTCCAAATTGTCAACATGATACTGCTTTGTGGAGTAAAATTCAAGAATGCTTAGAAGAATATTTTCATGAAAAGATACTGGATGAACGCAATTATCAAGGATATTCCACAAATTTCATGGAGTATAGAAGTCAAAACTTAACCAACTGAGTATAATAAAGAATGGAATAACAAAAGAAATCACCATGCATGCGATAGACCGCACAGACAGGTTATTCCAACAGAATAATAAATAATGGAACCAGGTCCGGCGTAAACGCACAGACAGGATATTCCGACAGAATAATAAATAATGGAACCAGGTCCGGTGTAAAACACACAGACAGGATATTCCGACAGAATAATAAAAACGGAACCAGGTCCGGTGTAAAACACACAGACAGGATGTTCCAACAGAATAATAATAAAAACGGAACCAGGTCCGGTGTAAAACACACAGACAGGATGTTCCAACAGAATAATAATAAAAACGGAACCAGGTCCGGTGTAAAACACACAGACAGGATGTTCCAACAGAATAATAGAAGAATGTCACCAAGTATAGGGTAGACCGCGTATACAGGTTATTCCAACAGAATAATAAGAAATGGAATAACAACAGTTCTCTTCATGAATAAGAAAGAATAACACCCCTTACCGTTTTAAAGAAGAGCTGAAATAAGGAAGTAGTTAAGTAGCAGAATACTCTTCTTCTCTCTCTCTATAGTTTCTCTCTATAGTTTCTCTCTCTAGAGTTCAGTGAATTCGTAAGAAATAATGAAGGAATGAGCTGCTATTTATAGAAAAATAGAATGCATAGTAACTAATCCATGAACGGTCCAGATTGATTACTTTAATCTGACGGTCCATATTTAAAGAAAAATCTTTTAAATAAAATATAATATATTCTATTTATAGAATAACTTTAATAAAGTATTCTGTTTTATATAAAAAGATGTTTCTGTTTTATTACGTTAATAATACGAATAAAACAAAACGTCATTATCGCTAAATAATTCATATTATTAACTGACAATAATTGAATCAAACTGAGTGACTTCTCACATAAGCATTAATAATCAATACCGTGTGCTACTATGCAACCACACGTATTACTGTACTTTTACTACCGAGTAGTTCAACAGTAACAATGGTAAAACTTTGCCGTTATTTTTAATAAAATATTTTTGTCGTTTTCTCAATCCGACAATAATTCCGTTGTGGGGTCCACCAATGATTGTGTCGTTGTACGAATATTCCCTGTTAAAACGAATATTTCCCGACCAATCGAATATTATATAACAACTTGCGTACTTTGCAAAATTTATAAATATTACCCACAACTATAACATTATATCAAATTAACTCCATAATATTCAAAAATGATATTTATAGAAAATTCATCTTTATTTATAAAAGTTGGGGTCTTACAACCTCCCCTTCTTATGAAATTTCGCCCTCGAAATTAGGGTACGTACCTGGTATGTCGAAGAGGTAAGGATACCTTGATTTCATTTCAGATTCTAACTCCCAAGTCATTTCCTCAACATCGTGGTTTCTCCACAAAACTTTGACTTGAGGTATAACCTTGGAGCGTAGAATATGTTCCTTCTTATCCAAGATTTGAACAGGAACTTCTTCATACGTCAAATCCTCCGCTATTTCGTCCGGTTCTAACTCAATAATGTGGTTCGGGTCTTCCACATATTTGCGTAACATGGATATGTGAAAAACGTTATGAACACGAGACATACTTGGCGGTAAAGCGAGTCTATAAGCCACAGTTCCTACTCGATCGAGGATTAAAAATGGACCGATGAATCGAGGATTGAGCTTTCCTCTCTTTCCAAATCTCGTAACTCCTTTCCATGGAGCAACACGTAAGAACACATGATCTCCTACATCAAATTCCACGTCCTTTCGATGAAGATCAGCATAACTCTTTTGTCGATCTTGTGAGGTTTTTATACGTTGTCGGATCGTTTGAATCTTTTCTGTAGTCATACGTACCAACTCCGGTCCCAACAACGTTGCTTCACCCACCTCATCCCAGCATACTGGAGAACGACATTTTCTTCCATACAATGCTTCGAATGGAGCCATGCCAATACTTGCTTGATAACTGTTGTTGTAGGAAAACTCCACCAATGGTAAGAACTTGTCCCAACTTCCCTTGAAGTCAAAGACACAGAGTCTTAATAGATCTTCAAGAGTTTGAATAGTCCTCTCTGATTGTCCGTCCGTCTGAGGATGATATGCTGAACTAAATCGTAACTCCGTGCCCATAGCTTTTTGTAAACTAACCCAAAATCGTGAAGTGAATCTTGGGTCTCGGTCAGAAACTATGGATACTGGCATACCATGCAGTCTTACAATCTCGTTTATGTACATACGAGCAAGACGTTCAAGTGTATAAGTTTCTCGTATCGGTAAGAAATGAGCAGACTTGGTCAATCTATCAACAATGACCCAAATCGCATCAATACCTTGAGAAACCCTAGGAAGACCGGTAACGAAATCCATGGTAATGTGCTCCCACTTCCATTCTGGAATTTCAAGTGGTTGCAATGGACCTTTTGGTACTTGATGCTCCGCTTTGACTCGTTGACAAGTTAGACACCTTGAGATAAACAACGCTATCTCTCTCTTCATATTGCTCCACCAAAATGTATGACGAAGATCATGATACATTTTGGTACTTCCAGGATGGATTGCAAACGGTGTGTTGTGCGCCTCCATCATGATTTCATACTTTAAATCAGGGTTGTTAGGAACACAAAGTCTGGAGTTGACTCGAAGTATTCCTTCTTCATCGATTCTTGCTTCCGGCATAGCACCTTCTTGCACTTTCTTCCTCATACGCATCAGCTCCAGGTCTGTAGCTTGAGCAGCTTTAACTTTATCGATTAAAGTCGGTTCTACTCGTATATTCGCCATCATCACATGGGTCCCTGGAGTCTTTAACTCTATCTCCATCCTTTGCAAATCACACAAAATGGGCCTTTGTGTTGACAATATCGCACTCGTACTTGCATATGATCTTCTACTCAATGCGTCAGCTACCACGTTCGCTTTTCCAGGATGGTATTGAATGGTATGATCATAATCTTTCAACAGTTCAAGCCAACGTCGTTGTCGCATGTTGAGTTCCTTTTGAGTGAAGAAATATTTGAGGCTTTTATGATCCGTAAAGATCTCCACCTTCTCCCCATACAAGTAATGCCTCCAAATTTTAAGTGCAAAGACAACAGCTGCCAACTCTAGATCATGAGTAGGATAATTCCTCTCATATTCCTTGAGTTGTCTTGATGCATAGGCTATGACTTTTCCATGTTGCATGAGAACGCATCCCAACCCTTTGCTCGAAGCATCACTGTAGATGACAAATCCCTCCGAGCCAGATGGTATTGTTAGAACAGGTGCTGAAATGAGTCTCCTCTTGAGTTCTTGAAAACTCTGCTCACATTCTTCGCTCCAACCGAACTTTGTATCTTTTCGAGTCAGCTGAGTTAATGGAGTAGCGATTCGAGAAAATCCTTCCACGAATCTCCGATAATAACCAGCTAAACCAAGAAAGCTACGTACTTCGGTCACTGATTTAGGTTGCTCCCAGCTTTGAATAGCTTCAATCTTTGCCGGGTCAACCGATATTCCACGACTTGATACTACGTGCCCAAGGAATGCTACCTCTTCCAGCCAGAACTCGCATTTCTTCAACTTGGCATAAAGTTTGTATTCACGAAGCTTTTGGAGTACCAGCCTCAAGTGTTGCTCATGATCTTCACGGCTTTTGGAATAAACAAGGATGTCATCGATAAAGACGACCACAAAGTGATCCAAATATTCCTTGAATACCCTGTTCATCATATCCATGAAGGCAGCAGGAGCATTAGTCAATCCAAAAGACATAACTAAGAATTCATAATGCCCATACCGAGTTCTGAAGGCAGTCTTTGGAATATCCTCAGTTCTAACCTTCAGCTGATGATATCCAGAACGAAGATCGATCTTTGAAAAGAATTGTGCTCCTTGCAACTGGTCAAACAGGTCATCAATACGTGGCAATGGGTACCTATTTTTGATGGTGACATGATTCAACTCCCGATAATCAATACAAAGTCGCATACTCCCATCTTTCTTCTTCACGAACAGAACAGGAGCACCCCAAGGAGAAGTACTAGGACGAATAAAACCAATGTCTAACAATTCCTGCAGTTGGGTCTTTAACTCCTGAAGTTCAATAGGAGCCATTCGATATGGGGCTTTGGAAATGGGTTTTGTACCGGGTTCAAGGTCGATACAAAATTCAATTTCACGCTCTGGGGGTAGGCCAGGAAGTTCTTCGGGAAATACGTCAGGAAATTTATTAACAACAGAAATATCATTCAAAGCTGACGTATTTTTGTTTAGATCTGTGACATGAGCTAAGAAAGCTTGACATCCGTTTTTCAATAAACGAATAGCTTTATGGCTTGAGATGACAGCGATTGATTTTAATGGTTTGGTTGCTTGAATTCGCATAATAGGTCGATTAGGAATATGAAAGCTAACAACCTTACGAAAACAATCAATTTTTGCATGATGAGTAGTTAACCAATCAATCCCTAGAATCACGTCAAATGCAAGTATTTTTAATGAAATAAGATCGACAGGTAATGTGTGGGTACCAACTTGAACCAAACAAGACTTATAAACCGTGGATGTAATGAAGGTTTCTCCCAATGGAGTTTCAACTGCTAAGTCAAAGTCTAATTTCTCCGGAATCAAATTTAATCGATGAGCGCAAGTAGGAGAAATAAAAGAATGGGTAGAACCGGTATCAAATAAAGTATAGACTTCGTTAGAGTTTATGATAAGCTTACCCGTGATGACCTCATTCGGGTTCCTTGCTTTCTGGGAGTTCACAACAAACGCTCTCCCTTGCACAACCGGTTTTGACTTTTCTGGGACGGCCTTTGGTGCCTCCATCCTAGCTGAATTTGTCTTCGGTAAACGACAAAATCGGGCTAAATGACCTTCTCTTCCACAATTATAACATGCTTTGGACGGCATCGCGCAGTTTGGACTGATGTGCCCCTCCCCTCCGCATTTGAAACATATGATAGGTGGTCGTTCTCCTTCCTTAACGACAGGTGCTGGTGCTGACGTCTTTCCATCATTGTTGAATCTCCTCTTCTTGAAATGCCCATTCTTATTGTTTTGGCCCTGATTACCACCGAAGTGGTTACCATTTCTGGCCTGTTGATTCCCTCCACGCTTGTTGTCACCGCTTCGATGACTGCTCTCACTGGTATTATCATTTTGCCGGCTGCTCTCTTTTGGTTGCGTTGTCTCGTTATCGCGCTCCACCAACTGAGCCCTATTTACAACATCTGAATACAAACACAGTTTATGAGAAACAAGATGTTGACGTATCTCCGGCTTCAAACCTCTTAAAAACATCCGCGTCATTCTTTCTTCATTATCCACCAGGTGGGACGCAAACCGGGATAACTCCGCAAATTTTGCCTCGTACTGCGACACGGTCATATTATTCTGCTCCAATTTGATGAACTCCACCTCCTTCATGTGACGAATACTCTCGGGAAAGTATTTGTCGTTAAACAGCTCTTGGAACTTCTCCCAAGACATCTTCAGTGCGGCAGGTTGAGTACGCTTTATCGATTCCCACCAGTAATCTGCCTCTCCTCGCAACATAAAGGCGGCAAAGGGAACCTTTTGCTCCTCGGAGCAACCCAAGACATCAAATATCTTGGTGATCTGCTTTATCCATGTTTCAGCTACAAGTGGTTTGGGTTCTCCCTTAAACTCCGGTGGTCCCAGCTCCTTAAACTGTTTAGCGGTGACCGCCTGAGAGTTTCCAGTATTTCCACCTACGTTGTGGACAGGAGCCGCTTTCACCTGTTGTTGCATGAATTGCATAAAATCTCTGAACATTCCATCATTCATCATCTGGTCAGTGTTGTTGTTTGCATGAGGATTGTCACCTTCCTGATGCACATTATCCTGATTATTGATATGTGGTGAATCAACAGTCGTCTGTGCTCCATTGCTATTCTCAACATTCTCAGATGCCATTTTCAGATACTGCCACAAAATAAAAGTTAATTGATATGTCATATATTATCCTTATATTATGACCGACCAATTAAATACCATGCAAATAAACTTAGGTAGGTCATACTAGCGAAGGAATTCCCCGTCTCTCCCCTCCTAGTTCTATTCTCACATCTTAGCCAGGGATCATATCCCTAAGCTCTGATACCAACTGTGACGCCCCCAAAATTAGGTATACATCACCCATCTTGGGTCGTCAGATACATAGTACAGAATACAAATACAACTTACTAATACAACTGTCGTGTACAATACGACAAAACATAAACTGTGAGTTTGAATACAAATATTATCTTCTAGAGAGTATTCATACTCAAAAGGAGTCCTCATTACATTTATTAACACACCATTACATAGAATAGTGAGGACTACTAACTAATACTATCATTCGGACCATCACTCCGTTCCCCGACTTGCCCCAGCTACGTTCTCATTTCCTGAAGAGAACAGTGAAAGAAAGGGTGAGCTCAACTAGCCCAGTAAGAAATATTATGACTAAGATAATGCAGAATAAATTATCATTAGCCTTCAACAATGTTAAACTGATAAAATATAATAGACATCAAGTTTAACTGTAGCGGAACAAGCAATCCATTAAAAGAGTCAAGTAGAAAATAAACTCTACTATCTTTTATGATTTAAAAGGTTTTCAACACTGTGATCGCTGAGACTCAGCTTAATAAAATAATCCACATCATCGAATCACCCCTGCACTACGGCCAAGGATATTCGTATATTCATTAATGGTCATGATCATGCCAACAACTGTCCATCAATGCACTACGGGCCAATGAGGACTTTTACCACATCATTTGTAACATTACGGTCATGATTATACCGAATAATCCCTGGTCATAATCATACCAAGTCCATCTATGCACTACAGGCCACAGATGACTTTCAACATTTTATAAACATGAGGATGATGACAATGATATAAGAATTCAATAAAACAAGTTCAAGAATTAATTTATCCAAGAATTAACAACGTCCAAATTGTCAACATGATACTGCTTTGTGGAGTAAAATTCAAGAATGCTTAGAAGAATATTTTCATGAAAAGATACTGGATGAAACGCAATTATCAAGGATATTCCACAAATTTCATGGAGTATAGAAGTCAAAACTTAACCAACTGAGTACAATAAAGAATGGAATAACAAAAGAAATCACCATGCATGCGATAGACCGCACAGACAGGTTATTCCAACAGAATAATAAATAATGGAACCAGGTCCGGCGTAAACGCACAGACAGGATATTCCGACAGAATAATAAATAATGGAACCAGGTCCGGTGTAAAACACACAGACAGGATATTCCGACAGAATAATAAAAACGGAACCAGGTCCGGTGTAAAACACACAGACAGGATGTTCCAACAGAATAATAATAAAAATGGAACCAGGTCCGGTGTAAAACATACAGACAGGATGTTCCAACAGAATAATAATAAAAACGGAACCAGGTCCGGTGTAAAACACACAGACAGGATGTTCCAACAGAATAATAGAAGAATGTCACCAAGTATAGGGTAGACCGCGTATACAGGTTATTCCAACAAAATAATAAGAAATAGAATAACAACAGTTCTCTTCATGAATAAGAAAGAATAACACCCCTTACCGTTTTAAAGACGAGCTGAATAAGGAAGTAGTTAAGTAGCAGAATACTCTTCTTCTCTCTCTCTATAGTTTCTCTCTATAGTTTCTCTCTCTAGAGTTCAGTGAATTCGTAAGAAATAATGAAGGAATGAGCTGCTATTTATAGAAAAATAGAATGCATAGTAACTAATCCATGAACGGTCCAGATTGATTACTTTAATCTGACGGTCCATATTTAAAGAAAAATCTTTTAAATAAAATATAATATATTCTATTTATAGAATAACTTTAATAAAGTATTCTGTTTTATATAAAAAGATGTTTCTGTTTTATTACGTTAATAATACGAATAAAACAAAACGTCATTATCGCTAAATAATTCATATTATTAACTGACAATAATTGAATCAAACTGAGTGACTTCTCACATAAGCATTAATAATCAATATCGTGTGCTACTATGCAACCACACATATTACTGTACTTTTACTACCGAGTAGTTCAACAGTAACAATGATAAAATTTCTGCCGTTATTTTTAATAAAATATTTTTGTCGTTTTCTCAATCCGACAATAATTCCGTTGTGGGGTCCACCAATGATTGTGTCGTTGTACGAATATTCCCTGTTAAAACGAATATTCCCCGACCAATCGAATATTATATAACAACTTGCGTACTTTACAAAATTTATAAATATTACCCACAACTATAACATTATATCAAATTAACTCCATAATATTCAAAAATGATATTTATAGAAAATTCATCTTTATTTATAAAAGTTGGGGTCTTACACTACAGGCCAAAGATATTCAATTATATCATCATTTAGGACTGAGGATGATGAAAAATATTTTAAAGGAAACGAATCCAGTGAAACAAAATAATAAATATTAAGGATTCGTATTTCAGCTATTCCATGTCCAAAAATACCTTATAAATAATCATAGTGGAATAAAATTCAAGAATGATCAAAACATGGATACAATCAAAGCTAGTATCCAGAATAGATATTTTGGACGAAAAGAAGAAAATTTCATTTTTCGGTTAATAGTAACTCGTGAATAGTAACTCGTGAATAGTAACCCCGACATGAAAAGTTCCAAATTTGATAAAAAGCTCAGATCAATACTTCGGCATAATGATATTGAAGAAAATAATATCATTTAAGAAGAAATAACATCCCTTACCTAGGAAAGACGGTACTTTTGACTGGAATACTAGATATAGTGCTGAAGGAAACTTGCACCGTATAGCAACGCTCAAAGTATCAAATACTCACAAGAGTACGCTCGATATAGAGAGAGAAATAGAGAGAAACTTGTGTTTCTGGTGTGATTTTCAATTCTAACCTAAGCACCCTATTTATAAAAAAATGCTTAGAACACCAAAGTAGAAAATTTAATATAATATTAATATATTTATCAAATTTTCCTTAGCCCACCTCTAGACATCTGATCTCAGACCATTTATATCACCTGTTAGCCCACTTAAATGCCAAAAAATGTTTTTCTTCAAAATAATAAATAAAACTTCCTAAAATCAATTATTTCGGAACTTCAGAACTTCAATAATTCATAATAAATAGTCCTTTTATCAGAAAATTCGAATCTCGCGAGTTTTTATAGGAAATTCAATTTTCTACAACTTTTCAGAAGAAAGTTTTTTCAAATTCCAAACAGAAATTGATCGAAATCCACAAATGGACGATTTTACAGTCAATAATAAATTTTCGGTCAAGAATTGTGTCCACCAACACACAAAATATGTGTTAATCATTTAATGCCACAAAAATACTCTTCCTCCTCATATACTCATATATCCCATATTCATTATAAAAATATCACCATCAATATATTATTAAAATAATATATTTAAATGAATTACTTTATCAAAAAAAGATAAAATATTAATTTTCAACAACTGTCACATTAAAAATTTTCTCCATCTATATCCACATAAAATCAATATTTTTCTCATCATATAAATCAATAATTAATTATACACAAATAATATTACAGAATCACAGTACTGGCAACCAGGCCGTTCCTAGGAAAGAGGGGGCTTTCCAATAAGAATTTCTCCTTACTAGTGCGCAATTAGATGACCAAACCTCTACTTAGATAGAACTTTTTAGACATTACCAATAATGTTATCTAATAATATTATTTAGATAATATGAATTATTACTCCGATAATGGAAAATACTGTGTAGTGACAATTATAAAATATCAACGTAGTAATTATTTAATCAATAAAATAAAATATTGAACAGTAATTACTGTAACCATTATTGAGTAGTGCCTTCTTACGTAAGAATCAATAATTGGTGCAATACCGTGTGCTACCGTGTAACAACGCGTATTACCGTGCTTTAACCACCGGGTATTCCAACAGTATTAACGGTAACAACTACGCCGTTATTTATAAACAACTTATTTTTGTCGTTTTCTTCATCCAATCACTTTCTGTTATGGGGCCCACAAAAGACTGTGCCGTCGTACGAATATTCTCCGACAGTAAGAATATTCCACGACCAAGCGAATATTCCCCGACAACAATGAATATTTTATAACCACTTGCTTATTTAAAATATTTGCGCATTTTACCCATAACTAACCACATTAATCAAATCAACCCTTACTATTTCAGAAAAATAAATAGAGGAAATTAAATTTCATTTATTAATAATTTGGGGTCTTACACATCAGGTTACAGGTTAAGTCTGCTTCGGCGTGCTAACATTTTTCTATAAATAGAGGGCTAAGTTAGAATTGAAAATCACACCAGAATTCATAAGTTTTCTCTCTTTCTCTCTCTAGATTATTGAGTGTATTTTGTGAGTATTTAGATACTTTGAAAGTTGTTATTCAGCACAAGTTTTATTCAGCCTCATATCCGATATTCAGTCAGAAGTACGGTTATTTTGAGGTAAGGGATATTATTTTCTTCTTAAATGATATTATTTTTTTCAATATCATTATGCTGAAATATTGATATGAGTTTTTTTTATCAAATTTGGAGCTTTTTGTGTCGGGATTACTATTCACATATACGACACTATTCACGTATACGGCACTATTCACGAATACGGCACTATTCACCGAAAAATAAAATTTTTTCTTTTTGTCCAAGATGTCTATTATGGTTACTATCTTTGATTGTATCCATGTTTTGATCTTTATTTTTGAATTCTACTTCACAATTGATTATTATGAAGTATTATTGATTTTAGATAAACTGTTATACGAATCCCTACTATTTGTCATTCTGTCTTACTGGATTCATTTTCTTTAAGATATTTTTCATCATCCTCAGTCCTAAATGATGATATTACTGAATATCTTTGGCCTGTACTGCAAAGATGTGTGATTACCTGATGAATATCTTTGGTCTGTAGTGCAAAGATGAACAGGTGTTGAGATGAACATGACCGACTGGTGTTACAAATGAATATCTTTGGTCTGTAGTGCAAAGATGAATATTTGGATAAAGATGATTATTAATTGATGTTACAGGGATAAAATATTGATGATGGACTTTTAAATCTTAGAAGATAGTAGAATTCTTTCTCTACTTGACTCTTCTAATGGTTTGATGTTTCCGCTATAGTTGTTGATCTAAAACTTGTTGTCGATTATATTCTATTAGATTTTTCCCTGTTGAAGACTAACGATAATTTGTTGTATATTAACTTAGTCATAATATTCTTTACTGGGCTAGTTGAGCTCACCCTTTTCTTTTTTGTTCTATTTTTCTTCTCAGGAGGTGAGAACATAGCAGGATCTAGTCGGGGTATGGAGTGATGGTTCTAGAAAGATGTTTTAGCTGTCCTCACTATTTCTGTAAAATAGTGTTTGAATAATTGTAATGAGAACTTATTTGAGTGTGAATATTGTCTAGAAGGTAATATTTGTATTTAAACTCACAGTATGTGTTGTCGTATTTTGCACGACAATTGTATTATTGAAGTTGTAGTTTATTTTTTTGTACCACGTATTTGGCGACTCAGAATGGGTGTTGTATACCTATTTTGGGGGCGTCACACGTGTAATCACTAATGGCCATGATCATACCAACAACTGTTCATCAATGCATTACGGGCCAATAATGACTTTTACCACATCATTTGTAATATTACGGGTCATGATTATACCAAATGATCCCTGGTCGTAATCATACTAATCAACAGTCCATCTATGCACGTAAGCCAAAGATGACTTTCATCACAATATAAGCATGAGGATGATGACAATGATATAAGAATTCAATTAAAAGGAAACAAATGATAATTTTTTAAAAATTTAATTTATCCAGAATTCAATAATGTTCAAATTGTCAACATGATACTGCTATGTGGAGTAAAATTCAAGAATAATATTGTATCAAAAATGATTTGGACCGAAAAGAAATTAATTTTTGTCATGAATAGTACTCCAGGTGAATAGTACTCTATAAATAGTACTTCGTGAATAGTACTTTATGAACAGTACCCAGGATTAGTACTTTGTGAATAGTATTTCGTAAATAGTACTTTATGAATAGTATCTCGTGAATAGTATTCCGGTATAAAAAGATCAATAATTATCAAGAATGCTTAGAATAATATTTCCATAAAAAGATACTACATGAAACACAAATATCAAGGATATTCTACTAATTTCACGGAGTATAGAAGCAATATTTTAACAAAATGAATGTATAATCAAGAATACGAGACGAAATAATATTACTCACATACTACAGAGTATGGGAGAAAATATTATTTCCTATGAATACTGAATAAAAATAATATCTTTCACCTTAGAAGAAGATTGGATACTGAAATAGTGAAGTAACAGAATATTCTTCTTCTTCTTCTTCTCTATAGCTTCTTTCTCTATAATTACTCTTGTGAGTCTTAGTGAATTGGTGAGAATGAAAGAAGAATGAGCTTCTATTTATAGGAAAACATAGTTTCGATAATTGTACGTTCTGGGGCTCGAATTATTACAGTATAGTACCTTCATATTACCCTCTATTTTTAATTTAGTCCTACAAGTATTATCAATCTTGCACCACCTCCCTTAATAGTAATGCATATGAACCAATAGTTCCATTCATGTGAGCAAATAGTTATATACATGTGAACTAATAACAATTAATTGTTCATTTATCCGATTAATTACCCGATTGGTCAATTTAACCTCTAGAAATCAATTATTATCGAAATAAATATCGATTTCCACTAACACAAATAATCCCAACACAATGGAAATATTTTTTTATCAACAATTTCATCTTTAATTAACACGAACTTATTCATCATTAATATTATAACTCATAATATTTAACAACCAGATCATTCTCAGGAAAGAGGGGGCTTTCCGATAAGGATTTCTCCCTACTAGCGCGCAATTAGGTGACCAAACCCCTTTCCTTGACAGAATTTTCTAGACATCGTCAATATTACAAATAATAATATGAATAACTTTGTCTTCTCAATTATTGATTTAATAATATAAAATATTATGCAGATGATACTGTGACAATAATTGAATCAATAATATGAGAGATATAATGCAGCAATTACTGTAGCAATAATTGAGTATAACTGAGTGACTTCTCACGTAAGCATCAATAATCAATACCGTGTGCTACTATGCAACCACGCGTATTACTGTACTTTTACCATCGGATAGTTCAATAGTTTAACGATAAAACTTTCGCCGTTATTTTTATAAAAAGACATTTTCGTCGTTTTCTAACTCTGACAATACTTTCGTTTGTGGGGTCTACCAATGATTGTACCATCATACGAATATTTCCTGCTAAAACAAATATTTCTCGACCAATCGAATATTTTATAACAACTTGCTTACTTTGTAAAATTTATAAATATTACTGATGAGTGAGTTTTATACACATGAATTGGATACATTCGGGCTTAATTTATTGTTGTTCTCAAGTCTTTTAGAATAGTTTTTTAAGTATTTGTATCCATTCATGCATGTTTTATATTGTTTTGTAGGATTTGGGACAAAAGTTACTTGGATCGTCGTTCGGGGTGGCTAGATTCGCGTTTTCGGCTTGCCATTTACACAGTAATCACTTCAGAGCCAATTTGAGTATTTCTCCAGACTTTATTTCGAAAAACTCAAAGAATAAAAGTTATAGATCTACGTTTCCTCTTTTTGGAACATCTTGAATCATCAAAATTGGAGTTCAAACGAAGAAATTATGGCCATTTTCCCAAAGGACATCGGAGCAGAAAAAGTCAGAACATGTGCCAGCGCCGGGGCGCAAAACCAAGGCCATTTCCAGCGCCGGGGCACTAGGGGTCAGAATCCCAGCGCCGAGCCCAGCGCCGGGGCGCTGGGGAAGAGTTTGGTCAAGCTTGGACGTGTTTTTGGGCGAATTTTAACACCTTTTTGACTCCAAATTGGATTGAGTTTGTTCCTAAGCTAAAAATTGGACTTGTAACCTATAAATACATGATGTAAGGCATAAAATAAGGGAGGATTACATAGATTAGATTAGATATACACTCTATTATATTAGACATTAACCCTAGTTCTTATTAGTTTTGGAGATTGAAGCAACTTGGAGATCATTGAAGATCAAGAGCAGTAGCAAGAGGGGAGCATCATATTTGCTGACAACAGATTCTATTCTTTTCTCTTATCATACTTTTATCTTTTAATGTCTATTCAGTTGTGGATTCTTGGTTTCAATTCATTAATTATGAACTAACTCTTTTATTAAGATTTCAATTGAATCATTTATGTTTATGAATTAATTATTTGATTTATTCCAATTATTTATGTCAAGGTGAATTGTTTATCTTGTCTTATGCTTATTGCTTAATTATTTGATCAGTAATTACCTTGTTACTCTAGAAGGAATTGAAAGAGAAATTCTAGGGTTAGAACTGGGCATGATAACATGTGACTTAGTTATTTGCATGGTGAATAATTAGGTTTGTGAATTGAATGAAAATATCTGTTCACCGCATGTAACACATAAGGAATTGGAATTGAAGGAGTTTAATTCAATTATTTTGCATAGGAATATAGCAAGATTAATCCGGATTAAATAGAAGTCAATTGATCACTTGGAAAAGGACGTTTGGCATTTGAGAATTCCTGTTAACAATTCAGTATGCATAATAATTGGGATAATTGGATAATTGATTTATAATTCATAATTGGGGATATTGAAGTCTTAATCTTTATTTATCTGAATTCAGACATAAAACAATTCAGTTTAATTAGTTAATTTAGTTTTCTTAATTAGAAAAATCACGATTTGAGATTGTTTAAATAAAATTAGTTTGGTTAAGAATTAGTACTTGGTGATTTTTATTAAATAATTCCTCGTGGGAACGATACTTTTCTTATCACTTTATTACTTATTGACCGTGTATACTTGCACGTATATTTTGATTGTGAAATCGATCAACAAGTTTTTGGCGCCGTTGCCGGGGAATTAATTTAATAATTATTTACCAATATTAATTTCAATCAAATTAGTCTTAATTTAAACATTTTTATTTTTATTTTTAATTCTCTTCCTATATTTATATCTTTTTAGGTACCATGGATGACTTTGCGTATCAATGGCCATACACGAACATGACTCAACCAAGGGAAACAGAAATTGACGGACTCGTGACACTGACAGCATTAGCAGCACAAGTGGCCGCAATGGCTAAGCAAATGGAAACATGGCGTCCAAAATCCACACAGCAAGTAGCAATGGGTTGTGAGTTATGCGCTGGGAGTCATGCTACAGATCAATGTGCCATCAATTTGGAATCAACTCAGTTTGTAGGGAGCTATAATCGATCTACCCAACCTTACCCGAATCAAAACGCATATAATCCGGGTTGGAGAAATCATCCGGGGTGTTCATGGAGTAACAATCAAGCTTCAACTCAAGCACCTAGACAACAAAACACATCCGAATTTCAAAATCAGACTCAACAACAACCAGAGAAGAAATCGACTTGGGAAGAAGCCTTGGAAAAATTCATTAGAGCATTTGACAAAAGGAAAGAAGAACAAGACAAAAAATTGAATTAAATAGAGCTGAATATGCAAAGCCAAGGTGCATCAATAAAGAATCTGGAAAATCAAGTGGGACAAATAGCACATGCACTGAATAACCGACCACTTGGAACACTCCCGAGCGATACAGATAAAAACCCGGGGAGAGATGAGCATTGTAAGGCTGTAACTCTACGAAGTGGAAAGGATTTGCAAGAGACAACTAATGATGTTGAAAGAGAGGAAAGACTTGGAGACCAAGAAAAGGAGATCGGCGAAGATCTAACTTTGAGTACCAACGAAGATGAACCGATTTCATTAGTGTCCCATGTACCTTCTCCACCAAAGTTCAAGAATCCGGGTAATTTTGTAAAACCATGCCCAATTGGCAGTCATGTCGTCGGCAAAACTCTTTGTGATATAAGAGCTAGTACAGTTGTGGAGTCATGGTGGGATGAAAAGGAAAAGATAGATGAAGAATCCATTATGTTTATTAAGCTTCAATGCCCCAATCTAATCATAGACATAATGGAGAAAAAACCTAGTTGTTGGACGTTCTTAATAGGGAACCTATCTACAAAGAGCATGCTAGGTGACTTCAATTCAAGGGTTTTTGCGAATGGGAACCTCCCAAAAGAGACATTGCTTCTGATGGATGGAGGGTTTCTCAATTTTCGTAGGAGAATTGGATAGAGAATTGAAGAAGTCAGGCTGAGACTATATAACAAGTGCTTATTGGAAGGCAACCTAAGTTTAATTTTTATTTTTAGTTTTTATTAGGTTTTATATTAGTAGTTTTGAATTTGCATTTATTGAGAATTTAATAAAATTGCTTCTATCATAGTCTACAGGTTATTCAAGTCAAATTCAAGTGTGGTGCCAAATTTGTTCCATGTGCCTAGCCTATTCTCCAAACTTAGCGGACAAGGAGGAAGATTGCTATATTTTCAGGGAAGTCCTCTACTTTAATTTTTTCTATTTCAGACATTGAGGACAATGTCTAGTTTAAGTTTGGGGGCATTTTAGTGTCGTATTGCATATAGTTAGTAATCTGCATGGTAGTTCGTTTTTTTTATGTGTTAGCGTTGTGTTTTTTTTAGGTTGCATATAATACATGGTAGTTATTTGCATATTCATATATGTGTTCCATTAGTATGTGTTCATGTAGTATAATTGTATTTTTTTGCATGAATCTGTGTGATCAGTTAGTGTGGTCTTAGCTCGGCCTATGATAAGATTGGTTTTGCATGTTAACTTGAACAGTGTTGATAATTGATGATGAGTTCCAATTTTAATCATGATGATAATCTGAGCCTGTCTGAAACTTATGTAACCGGTTAACACTTAAAGTTTAACTGTTTTAATCTACTTGGTTCAAGGGTTTCATAATTTGTTTCTGAGGGAAAATCTTGGTTAAAATTTAAGGAAATTAGTGAACTGGCAGTAAAGGTTGGAATGCCGTAAAAACTTGAGTTTGGGGGAATCTATGGGGTATATATATACAAAATGAAAATGAAAGAAAAAAAAAAGAAATGATAAAAAGAAAAAAAAATAGGAAATCTAGAAAAAAAAGAAAAAAATGAAAAAAATGAATAAACACCATGGCATGCTTGTCTAGTTTTACGGCCTTTGTTACTTGAGTAAGTAAGCCCAGGGGAATTGTCTTTACACCTAGCGCCCTAAGGTCTTAATGGCTTGGGAGTCGTTGGTTGAAAGCTCGTTAAGGTAGCACTGAAAAGCCTAAGGGAATAAGATATTGCATAGCCATGAGAAAAAAATGAATAAAACACGAAAAAGAGCAAAAATGCTCTCGTGGTTGAATAAAAGTATAAATAAATTCTGTATTTACTCTTAGACTTGGTAATTGCTTAGTTTTAACTGGAGTTGTCATGTACACAAAAGTAATTAAATTGGAACTGAAATTTTTGTTATAAGAAGTTTGTTATGTGATTATCTTGAATTGTGGTTGGTTAGAATGGTTAACAAGCACACACACACAACATGGGTGATGACAGATTTGGATTGACTAATTGGTTAGAGTTATGGATTTTGACTTGATTGGATATATTGTTTGAGTACCAATGGTATCTTTGAGGTCTGTTGCTATATATCATATTGATTTATTACTGGGTTTGTAGGTATATTATAAAGTAGATCATGCATATGCATTCATGTAGTTGAGTTAGTTTGTTTATTTTTAGTTCTTTTGTTTTTTTGCTTGAGGACAAGCAAAGGTTTAAGTTTGGGGGTATTTGGTGAGTGAGTTTTATATACATGAATTGGATACATTCGGGCTTAATTTATTGTTGTTCTCAAGTCTTTTAAAATAGTTTTTAAGTGTTTGTGTCCATTCATGCATGTTTTACATTGTTTTGTAGGATTTGGGATAAAAGTTACTTGGATCGACGTTCGGGGTGGCTAGATTCGCATTTTCGGCTTGCCATTTACACAGCAGTCACTTCAGAGCCAATTTGAGTATTTTTCCGAACCTTATATAGAAAAACTCAAAGAATGAAAGTTTTAGATCTACGTTTTCTCTTTGCGGAACATCTTGATTCATCAAAATCGGAGTTCAGACGAAGAAGTTATGGCCATTTTCCCAAAGGACGTCGGAGTAGAAAATGTCAGAACATGTGCCAGCGCCGGGGCGCAAAACCAAGGCCATTTCCAGCACCGGGGCACTAGGGGGCAGAATCCCAGTGCTGAGCCCAGCGCCGGGGCGCTGGGGAAGAGTTTGGTCAAGCTTGGACGTGTTTTTGGGCGAATTTTGACACCTTTTTGACTCCAAATTGGATTGGGTTTGTTCCTAAGCTAAAAATTGGACTTGTAACCTATAAATACATGATGTAAGGCATAAAATAAGAGGGAATTATATAGATTAGATTAGAGATACACTCCATTAGATTAGATATTAACCCTAGTTCTTATTAGTTTTGGAGATTGAATCAACTTGAAGATCATTGAGGATCAAGAGCAGGAGCAAGAGGGGAGCATCAGATTTGCTGCCAACAAATTCTATTCTTTTCTCTTATCATACTTTTATCTTTTAATGTCTATTCAGTTGTGAATTCTTTATTTCAATTCATTAATTATGAACTAACTCTTTTATTAATATTTCAATTAAATCATTTATGTTTATGAATTAATTATTTGATTTATTCCAATTATTTATGTCAAAGTGAATTGTTTATCTTGTCTTGTGCTTATTGCTTAATTATTTGATCAGTAATTATCTTGTTACTCTAGAAGGAATTGAAAGAGAAATTTTAGGGTTAGAACTGGGCATGATAACATGTGACTTAGTTATTTGCATGGTGAATAATTAGGTTTATGAATTGAATAGAAATATCTGTTCACCACATGTAACACATAAGGAATTGAAATTGAAGGAGTTTAATTCAATTATTTTGCATAGGAATATAGCAAGATTAATTCGGATTAAATAGAAGTCAATTGATCACTTGGAAAAGGACGTTTGGCATTTGAGAATTCCTGTTAACAATTCAGTAGGCATAATAATTGGGATAATTGGATAATTAATTTATAGTTCATAATTGGGGATATTGAAGTCTTAATCTTTATTTATCTGAATTCAGTCATAAAGCAATTCAGTTTAATTAGTTAATTTAGTTTTCTTAATTAGAAAAATCACGATTTGAGATTGTTTAAATAAAATTAGTTTGGTTAAGAATTAGTACTCATAATCTGATGAGTGAGTTTTATACTCATAATTAAGTGCGTTTGAACTTAATCTTTTAGATGTTTTTAAGTGTTTATGTCTATTCATGAATGTTTTACGTTGTTTTGTAGGAATTGGGACAAAAGTTACTTGGATCGACATTCGGGGTGGCTAGATTCGCGTTTTCGGCTTGCCATTTACACAATAGTTACTTCAGAGCCAATTTGAGTATTTCTCCGAATCTTATTTCAAAAAACTTAAAGTATGAAAGTTATAGATCTACTTCTCCTCTTTCCGGATCATCTTGAATCATCGAAATTGGAGTTCGGACGAAGAAGTTATGGCCATTTTTCTAAAGGACGTCGGAGTAAAAAATGTCAGAACATGGGACCAGCGCCGGAGCGCCCAAAATAGGCCTATGCCCAGCGCTGGGGCACTGGAGAGCAGTGGTTGAGCGTTAAGCCCAGCGCTGGGGCATTGGGGAAGGGCTTGGTGATGGCCTGGACCCGTTTTTGGGCGAATTTTGACACCTTTTTGACTCCAAATTAAATTGAGTTTGTTCCTAAGCTAAAAATTGGACTTGTAACCTATAAATACATGATGTAAGACATAAAATAAAGGGGAATTACATAGCTTAGCTTAGATAAAACACTCCATTCGATTAGACATTAATCCTAGTTCTTATTAGTTTTGGAGATTGAAGCAAATTGAAGAACACTGAAGATCAAGAGCAAGAGCAAGAGGGGAGCATTAAATTTGCTGACAACAGATTCTATTCTCTTCTCTTATCATACTTTTATCTTTTAATGTATATTCAATTGTGGATTTTTGGTTTTAATTCATTAATTATGAACTAACTCTTTTATTGAGATTTCAATTGAACTCTTTATTGCTATGAATTAGTTATTCATTATATTCCAATTATTTATGTTAAAGTGAGTTGTTTATCTTGCCTTATGCTTATTGATTAATTATCTGATCAATAATTACCTTGTTACTCTAGAAGGAATTGGAAGAGGAATTCCAGGGTTAGAACTGGGCATGATATCATGTGACTTAGTTATTTGCAAAGTGAATAATTAGGTTTGTGAATAGAATGAAAATATCTATTTGCCGCATGTAACACATAAGAAATTGGGATTGTAACAAGTTTAATTCAATTATTTTGCATAGGGATATAGCAAGATTAATCTGAATTAAATAGAAGTCATTTGATCACTTGGAAAAGGACTCTTAGCATTTGAGAATTTCTGTTAACAATTCAGTAGACATAATAATTGAGATAATTGGATAATTGATTTATAGTTCATAATTGGGGATATTGAAGTCTTAATCTTTATTTATTTAAATTAATTTTAGAGTAATCTAGTTTTAATTGGATAATTTAGTTTTCTTAATTAGAAAAATCACAATTTATGTGTAAGACCCCAAATTATTAATAAATAAAATTTAATTTCCTCTATTTATTATTCTGAAATAGTAAGGGTTGATTTGATTAATGTGGTTAGTTATGGGTAAAATGCGCAAATATTTTAAATAAGCAAGTGGTTATAAAATATTCATTGTTGTCGGGGAATATTCGTTTGGTCGTGGAATATTCTTACTGTCGGAGAATATTCGTACGACGGCGCAGTATTTTGTGGGCCCCATAACAGAAAGCGATTGGATGAAGAAAACGACAAAAATAAGTTGTTTCTAAATAACGGCGTAGTTGTTACCGTTAATACTGTTGGAATACCCGGTGGTTAAAGCACGGTAATACGCGTTGTTGCACAGTAGCACACGGTATTGCACTAATTATTGATTCTTACGTAAGAATGCACTACTCAATAATGATTATAGTAATTACTGTTCAATATTTTATTTTATTGATTAAATAATTGCTACGTTGATATTTTATAATTGTCACTACACAGTATTTTCTATTATCGGAGCAATAATTCATATTATCTGAATAATATTATTAGATAACATTATTGGCAATGTCTAAAAAGTTATGTCTAAGGAGAGGTTTGGTCATCTAATTGCACGCCAGTAAGGAGAAATCCTTATTGGAAAGCCCCCTCTTTCCTGGGAACGGCCTGATTGCTAGTACTGTGATTCTGTAATATTATTTGTGTATAATTAATTATTGATTTATATGATGAGAAAAATATTGATTTTATGTGGATATAGATGGAGAAAATTTTTAATGTGACAATTGTTGAAAATTAATATTTTATCTTTTTCTGATAAAATAATTCATTTAAATATATTATTTTAATAATATATTGATGATGGTATTTTTATAATAAATGTGGGATATATGAGTATATGAGGAGGAAGAGTATTTTTGTGGCATTAAATGTGACGACCCCAAAATAGGTCCATTCCATCCAACCCATTCTGAGTCGCCAAATACATGGTACAAAAAACAACTATAACTTTATTACAACAATTGTCGTGCAAAATACAACAACACATATGCTGTGAGTTTGGATACAAATATATACCAACTGTGACGTTGGACACCATCATGTATCAGCACTTCACAAAGGTACCTTACATAAAGGTATAGTCAAAAACTGTTTTAGAAATTAGAATCTTTGGGAAATGCTCAAGGAAACCTTCGTACATGGGAGGCCACGCGTCTAGGTTATGATAGATATCATATGGCCACAGAATTATCCTTGGTTGACCCAATAGACCCCAAAGAAAAATGAGAAGATTACTATCATATTCTTCCCAATAGTGAGTCTTCTCTTGACATATCATTATCTCTACTGTCTCTAATTGAGAATTATACGTCAAACAAACACCAAAATTATATAGGTAGTGCTCGTATATATACTCAGCAAGTGGATGAGCACATCCCTGTCTTATGATGACACGAGGTTGTATGTCGTTAGACATCTTGTATGATAGTGGCAAACCACCCTTCCAACGTCGGGTACACCTTACCCTATTGGATTCACCAAATATAACTACTAAATGAACTTTTCTATACTGCTTCGGGAGAACATCCACAGCTAGAGACCACCGTTCTATTTCCCCGTTACCCTCGCTCGACCCAGCTACACTCTTATTACCTGAAAGGAATTGTGAAGCAAAAGGGTGAGCACAACTAGCTCAGTAAAGAATATCATGACTAAAGATAATTAAATTATCAATAGCCTTCATCAATAATAAATCAGAGATTTAGAACATATGGTAAATGATAAAAATTTCAACCATAGTTGCAGCGGAACGAGCAATCCATTAGAAGAGTCAAATAGACTATAAAGTCTATTATCTTCTCCATGTTAAAAATCCACCAACAATATTTTATCCATGTAACATCACTCAATAGTTCCTTTCCACAATCATATGAATAACTCATAATCATAATTGTGACTATAAATTTTTCTTCGCACCCAGGACGAAGAATATTTTCATCACCTGTCTTTACCTGAAACATCAAAGATCATGGTTATACCAAATCACAATTCCTGTTTATAATCATACTAACAAATCCATCTTTGCACTACGGGCCAAAGATATTCATCAACAAACCATCTTTGCACTACGGGCCAAAGATATTCAACAACAGTTCATCTTTGCACTACAGGCCAAAGATATTCAACAACAGTTCATCTTTGCACTACAGGCCAAAGATATTCATCAACAAACCATCTTTGCACTACGGGCCAAAGATATTCAACAACAGTTCATCTTTGCACTACAGGCCAAAGATATTCAACAACAGTTCATCTTTACACTACAGGCCAAAGATATTCATCAACAATTCATATTTGCACTACAGGCCAAATATATTCATATCTCAAAGAAATATATAATCATTTCAGAATTTATATAAACAATAATTATAACCATGTTGATCAATTCACCTTTGCACTTAAGCTTAAGATATTCAATTATAAATTCAATGGTCATGATCATACCAGTCACAATTCAACTTTGCACTACAGGCCAAAGAGAACCCTAGTCATGATCATACCAATAATCTACCCATCTTTACACTCCAGTGAAAGAGAATTTCAACATCAGGGTTATAAAAATGTTATATATGATGATAAAAATAATATGATCAACATATAGTTTTAATCTCAAGAGTAATATTCGTAACTCATGAATAGTAACCCCGACACAAAAGATAGAAATTCTACAATAAAATTCATACCAATATTTCGGAATAATGATATTGAAAGAATAACATTACTTAAATTTATAAACAATTTATTTTAATTGTTTACACTTTACTAATTAATGCATTTAATCATCATAAAATGTCAACTCTTAAGATTTCATCATCAATAACCAAAATCCTCATCAAAAATCTGCATATACCTTATATAGGATTCTCAAGTCATAAAATCCTATTTTCCAATTTTCTTACTTTACAAAACATATTTAATTTATTTTCTCATAACTTGTCTATTTTCATGAAAAATACCAAATCAGTTCCAAAAATATTTCTTTTCTGGGATTTATCAGAATATAGTCCCATATTGAACATATATTTTTCTCAAAATTTTTAAAAGTCATTTACTATTTTTCATATGGTCAAAACAGCCGAATATTTAGACATTTATCAAAAATTGTACTTTTGTCCAAAAATTCTGAAATTAACAGAGTGTACTTCCATCATATACATGTACTCCCAATAAAAATTTCATCAATTTTAGAGTTAACCACAAGAAATTATAAGCAGTTACTTTTAAAATAGTCTTTTCTCATAAAATTCATAACTCTCAATCTATACATTCAAAAATCACCATTTTTGGACACAATCAATAAAACTCATCAAAATATCATTTCAAATTTTTCCAAAATTTTTGAAGTTCAGAAAAATTATGAAACTGAAAAACATAACAACCCTTAAAATCCCTTATTATCCCTTACTATCCCTTACCTCAAAAGAGCAGTACTTCTGATCGGTATAAGGCTGAAGGAAACTTGCACTGATGAATAGCAACTCACCAAGTATCTAAATACTCACAAAATATACTCAATAATCTAGAGAGAGAAAGAGAGAAAGCTTATGTTTCTGATGTGATTTTCAATTCTAACTTAGCCCTCTATTTATAGGAAAATTTTGGTAGGTTTGACCTGCAACCTGATGGCTTTACCTGCTACTATTCCCACCCACCACATTTGAAATATAATTCAGCACATTTCTTCACCAACCACAAGTGGGGCCCACCAATTCTAGAATTTTCCACCAAAAATGATTTATAACCTGATTTCCGAATCAGCCACCTCTTAAAATTCATAACAAATCATACGTTCATTTTTAACGGTTCAAAATTTGTGGACATATACTCAACTTATATATGTATAACATATCCAAAAATTACCACGATCCAACGGTCGGATTAAAAATTATAACCCCCGCAAAATATCTCAAAAATCCTAATTTTTAATACCTCCATTCCGACAAAAATACTGATAAAAACCTCAACATTAACTCCTTCATTTTTAACCACAAAAATATATCCCTCGTTTATATCCACATAAAATAAATATTTCCTTATCATATGAATCAATAATTAATTATTCACAAATAATATTACAGAATCACATTTATGACAACCAGGCCGTTCCCAGGAAAGAGGGGGCTTTCCAATAAGAATTTCTCCTTACTGGCGCGCAATTAGATGACCAAACCTCTCCTTAGACAGAACTTTCTAGGCATTGCCAATAATGCTATCTAATAATATTATTTAAATAATATGAATTATTGATCTGATAATGGGAAATACTGTGCAGCAACAATTATTGAACAACAATAATACAAAATTTCAACGTAACAATTATTAAATCAATAAAATAAATTGAACAGTAATTACTGTAACAATTATTGAGTAATGCCTTCTTACGTAAGAATCAATAATTTCAAAAATACTATGCAATACCGTGTGCTACTGTGCAATAACGCGTATTACTGTATTTTAACCACCGGGTATTCCAACAGTGTTAACGGTAACAACTACGCCGTTATTTGTAAAAACTTAAATTTTTGTCGTTATCGTCATCCGACAGTTATTCGTTATGGGGCCCACAAATAGCTGCGCCGTCGTACGAATATTCCCCGACAGAAAGAATATTCTACGACCAAACGAATATTCCCCGACAACAATGATTATTTTATAACCACTTGCTTATTTTGAAAAAAAAAATTCATATTTCACCCAATACTTTAAACTTTTATCAATTTAACCATTTACTGAATAGTAATTATAAGAAAAATTGAATACTTTTATTTCATAAAATTCGGGGTCTTACATTAAATGATTAACACATGTTTTGTGTGTTGGTGGACATAATTCTTGATCGAAAATTTATTATTGACTGTAAAATCGTCCGTTTGTGGATTTCGGTCAATTTCTGTTTGGAATTTGGAAAAACTTTCTTCTGCAAAGTTGTAGAGAATTGAATTTTCTATAGAAATTTGCGAGATTCGAATTTTCTGATAAAAGGGCTATTTATTATGAATTATTGACGTTCTGAAGTTCCGAAATAATTGATTTTTGGAAGTTTTAATTATTTTTTTCAAAGAAAACGTTTTTTTGTTTGTTTTGTGGGCTACAACATGTGCATAATGAGCCGAGTTCAGATGGTCTTGAGGTGGGCTTCAAAATTATATATATATATATATATATATATATATATATATTAATATTATATTAAATTTTCTGCTTTGGTGTTCTAAGTATTTTCCTATAAATAGGGTGCTTAGGTTAGAATTGAAAATCACACCAGAAACACAAGTTTCTCTCTATTTCTCTCTCTATATCGAGCGTATTCTTGTGAGTATTTGATACTTTGAGTGTTGCTATACAGTGTAAGTTTCCTTCAGCACTATATCTAGTATTCCAGTCAAAAGTACTGTCTTTCCGAGGTAAGGGATGTTATTTCTTCTTAAATGATATTATTTTCTTCAATATCATTATGCCGAAGTATTGATCTGAATTTTTATTAAATTTAGAACTTTTCATGTCGGGGTTACTATTCATGAGTTACTATTCACGAGTTACTATTCACCGAAAAATGAAATTTTCTTCTTTTTGTCCAAAATATCTATTATGGATACTAGCTTTGATTGTATCCATATTTTGATCATTCTTGAATTTTACTCCACTATGATTATTTATGAGGTATTTTTGGACATGGAATAGTTGAAATACGAATCCTTAATATTTATTATTTTGTTTCACTAGATTCGTTTCCTTTAAAATATTTTTCATCATCCTCAGTCCTAAATGATGATATAATTGAATATCTTTGGCCTGTAGTGCAAAGATGAATGATTTCTGATAAATATCTTTGGCCCGTAGTGCAAAGATGAACAGGTGTTGAGGTGAACATGACCAACTGATGAATATCTTTGGCCTGTAGTGCAAAGATGACTATTTGATTCAAGATATTTATTGATTGATGTTACAGGGATAAAATGTTGATGATGGACTTTTAAATTCATAGATAATCGTAGATTTCATTCTCTACGTAACTCTTCTATGAATTATTATTTTCCGCTGCGAATATTGATTTAAAAGTTGTTGTCTATTGTATTCTATTAAATTTTTTCCTGTTGAAGACTAACGATAATTTGTTGTATATTATCTTAGTCATAATATTCTTTACTGGGCTAGTTGAGCTCACCCTTTTCCTTGTTGTTCCATTTTCTTCTCAGGAGGCGAGAATGTCGCAAGTACTAGTCGGGATATGGAATGAAGGTTCTAGGAAGTTGTTTTAATAGTCCTCACCATTTTTTTTTGTAAAGTATTGTACCAATAATTGTAATGAGGACTTATTTGAGTGTGAATATTGTCTAGATGACAATATTTGTATTTACACTCATAGTTTTTATGTTATATTAATAAAGTTGTAGTTGTTTCTGTACCATGTTATTGACGACTCAGAATGGGTGTTGTATACCTATTTTGGGGGCGTCACAGTTGGTATCAGAGCTTAGGGATATGATCTGGCGGAGATCGGGGAATAGAATTAGGAAGGGAGAGACGAGTAAATCCTTCGTTAGTGTGTCCTACCTAAGCTTATTTGTTGGTCGGTCATAATATAGGGATATTATGTGATATGTTAATTTGTTAAATTAACCTTTATTTTATGGCAGTATTTGAGAATATCGACTGAAAATGTTAACAGTGGAGTAAATGAGACGGTGGAGATGCCTATACTCACCAACGAGGAGAACGTGCAACAGGCTGGCAATGTTCCTCCTGTGAACAACACCACTGAGCAGACGGTGAACGATGAGATGTTTAGAAGCTTTTTGCGATTCATGCAAAACTAGATGAAGGAGATTCCTGTTAAAAATATAGGAAGAAACAATGGCAACGCACAGCTGGTCACAGCCAAGCAGTTCAAAGAGTTGGGACCACCAGAATTTAAGGGAAAGCCGGATCCGATCATGGCGGAAACGTGGGTCAAGCAAATTACCAAGATATTCGATGTCTTGGGATGCACGGAGGAACAGAAGGTTCCATTCGCCACATTTATGTTCCGTGGCGAGGCAGACTACTGGTGGGAATCTGTGAAGCGTACCCATCCAGCCGCACTCAGTATGTCTTGGGAGACGTTTCAGAAACTGTTCAATGACAAATACTTTCCTGAAAGTGTTCGTTATATGAAGGAAGTGGAGTTTATTAGACTGGAGCAGAACAACATGACGGTGTCCCAGTACGAGCCGAAGTTTGCAGAGTTGTCCAGGTTTGCACCTCATTTGGTGGAGAATGAGGAACGTATGACACGGATGTTTCTGAGAGGTTTGAAACCCAGCATACGTCAATATCTCATTTCTCATAAATTTTCTCTTTATTCAGATGTTGTCAACAGGGCTCAATTATTAGAGCGAGATAACGAGTACGGTCAACCAAGAGACCACAACCAGGATCATGTCGGTGACAACAGTCATCAGAATAATGATAACTAGCGTAGAAAGAAAAATACAGACAAGAACGGCAACCACTCTGGTGGTAATCGTGGCTATGAGAATAGAAGGAGCGAGTCGGGAGGATATTTTAAAAAGAGGAGATTCAATAATGACAATACGAAGACGTCAGCACCAGCAGCAACTGGTTCCAAGGGAGGAGAACGACCACCGGTCATATGCTATAAATGTGGAAAAGAGGGACATATCAGCCCAAACTGTCCACAACAGTTCAAGGTATGCTATAATTGTGGAAAGGAAGGACATATCGCTCGAGATTGTACGATAGCGAAACCAAGTTCAGCGGGGACGGTGACTCAAAAGGCTGTCCCAGAAAAGTCAAAGTCAACTGTTCCTGGAAGAGCGTTTGTCGTGACTGGTCAACATGCGAGGAACCCAAACGAGGTGATCACGGGTAAGGTAATCATAAATTCATGTGAAGCTTATACCTTACTAGATACCGGTGCTACCCATTCATTTATTTCTCCTGCTTGTGCTCAACGTTTAAACTTGACTCCGGAGAAATTAGACTTTGATTTATCTGTGGAGACTCCGTTAGGGGAAACTTTCATCACATCCACTGTTTATAAATCTTGTTTGATCCAAGTTGGTACCATCACCTTACCTGTTGACCTTATCTCTTTAAAGATACTTGTATTTGACGTGATTTTAGGAATTGATTGGTTAACTACTCATCATGCCAAAATTGATTGTTTACGTAAGGTGGTTAGTTTTCATATTCCTAATCAACCTGTTGTTCGAATTCAAGCAACAAAGCCATTAAAATCAATCACTGTCATATCAAGTAATAAAGCCATTCGTTTATTGAAAAACGGATGTCAAGCTTTCCTAACCCATGTTATGGATTTGAATAAAGACACGTCAAATTTGAATAATATTCCTGTTGTTAGTAACTTTCCTGACGTATTTCCTGAAGAACTTCCCGGTCTACCCCCAGAACGTGAAGTTGAATTCTTTATTGATCTTGAACCTGGTACAAAGCCCATTTCTAAAACCCCATATCGAATGGCTCCTATTGAACTTCAGGAGTTAAAAGTCCAACTACAAGAGTTGTTGGACATCAGTTTCATTCGTCCTAGTACATCTCCTTGGGGTGCTCCTGTTTTATTTGTAAAGAAGAAAGACGGGAGTATGCGACTTTGTATCGATTACCGGGAATTAAACCATGTCACCATCAAGAATAGGTATCCGCTACCTCGTATTGATGACCTGTTTGACCAGTTACAAGGAGCACAATTCTTTTCAAAAATCGATCTTCGTTCTGGATATCATCAGCTGAAGGTTAAAACTGAGGATATTCCAAAGACTGCCTTTAGAACTCGGTACGGGCATTATGAATTCTTAGTCATGTCTTTTGGATTGACTAATGCTCCTGCGGCTTTCATGGATATGATGAACCGAGTATTCAAGGATTATTTGGATCAGTTCGTTGTTGTCTTTATTGATGACATCCTCATATATTCCAAAAGCCGTGAAGATCATGAGAACCATTTGAAGCTGGTACTCCAAAGGCTGCATGAAAATAAGTTATATGCTAAGTTGAAGAAATGCGAGTTCTGGCTTGAGGAAGTAGCATTCCTAGGGCACGTGGTATCAAAACATGGAGTATCTGTGGACCCGGCGAAGATTGAAGCAATACAAAGCTGGGAGCAACCGAAGACGGTGACCAATGTACGTAGCTTTCTAGGCTTAGCTGGTTATTATCGGAGATTCGTAGAAGGGATTTCTCGAATCGCTACCCCGTTAACTCAGCTGACTCGGAAGGATATCAAATTCGTATGGAGCGAAGAATGCGAGAAGAGTTTCCAAGAGCTTAAGAGGAGACTCATTTCGGCACCTGTTCTGACAATACCATCTGGTTCAGATGGATTTGTTATCTACAGCGATGCTTCAGGCAAAGGGTTAGGATGTGTTCTCATGCAATGTGGGAAAGTCATAGCCTATGCCTCGCGACAACTTAAAGAATATGAGAGAAATTATCCTACTCATGATCTAGAGTTGGCAGCAGTCGTTTTCGCGTTGAAGATCTGGAGACACTATCTATATGGGGAGAAGGTGGAGATATATTCAGACCATAAAAGCCTCAAATATTTCTTCACTCAAAAAGAACTCAACATGCGGCAACGACGTTGGCTCGAGCTGTTGAAAGATTATGACCACACTATTCAATACCATCCTGGAAAAGCAAACGTGGTAGCTGACGCGTTGAGTAGAAGATCATATGCAGGAACGAGTGCGATGATGTCAAGTATACGCGTAGAACCAACTTTAATCGATAAAGTTAAAGTTGCTCAAGCTACAGACCCGGAGCTGATGCGTATGAAGAAGAAAGTGCAAGAAGGTGCTATTCCAGAAGCAAGAATCGATGAAGAAGGAATACTTCGAGTCCACTCCAGACTTTGTGTTCCTAACGATTCTGATTTAAAGTACAAGATCATGATGGAGGCACACAATACACCATTTGCAATCCATCCTGGAAGTACTAAAATGTATCGTGATCTTCGACATACATTTTGGTGGAACAATATGAAGAGAGAGATTGCAAAGTTTATCTCGAGGTGTTTAACTTGTCAACGTGTAAAGGCGGAGCATCAAGTACCAAAGGGTCCATTGCAACCACTTGAGATTCTGAAATGGAAGTGGGAACACATTACCATGGATTTCGTTATGGGTCTTCCCACGGTTTCTCAAGGCATAAATGCTATTTGGGTTATAGTTGATAGATTAACCAAGTCTGCTCATTTCTTGCCGATACGGGAGACTTATTCCCTTGAACGTCTTGCTAGTATGTACGTGAATGAGATTGTAAGGTTGCATGGCATGCCAGTATCCATAGTTTCAGATCGTGACCCAAGATTCACTTCAAGATTTTGGGTTAGCTTGCAAAAAGCTATGGGCATGGATTTACGGTTCAGTTCGGCATACCATCCTCAAACGGACGGGCAATCAGAGAGGACTATTCAAACTCTTGAAGATCTATTAAGACTTTGTGTCCTAGATTTCAAAGGAAGTTGGGATAAGTACCTACCATTGGTGGAATTCTCCTATAATAACAGTTATCAGGCAAGTATAGGTGTGGCTCCATTTGAAGCATTGTATGGACGAAAGTTTCGCTCTCCAGTATGTTGGGATGAGGTGGGAGAAGCAACGTTGTTGGGACCAGAGTTGGTACGAATGACTACAGAGAAGATCCAAACGATTCGACAACGTATACAAACGGCATAGGATCGACAAATGAGTTATGTGGATCTTCATCGAAAGGACGTGGAATTTGACATTGGGGATCATGTATTATTACGTGTAGCTCCATGGAAAGGAGTTACAAGATTTGGAAAGAGAGGAAAGCTCAATCCACGATTTATTGGTCCATTTCAGATTCTTGACCGAGTAGGAAATATGGCCTATAGACTCGCGTTACCTCCAAGTATGTCTCGTGTTCATAATGTTTTTCATATATCTATACTTCGTAAATATGTGAAAGACCCGAACCACGTTATTGAGTTAGAACCGGACCAGATAGCCGAAGACTTAACGTACGTGGAGGTACCTGTCAAGATCTTGGATAGGAAGGAGCATGTCCTACGCACGAAGGTCATACCACAAGTTAAAGTTTTGTGGAAAAACTATGCTATTGAGGAAATGACCTGGGAGTTGGAAACGGAAATGAAAGCGAGGTATCCTCATCTTTTCGAAACACCAGGTACGTATATCAATTTCGAGGACGAAATTTCATTAGGAGGGGAGGTTGTAAGACCCCAAATTATTAATAAATGAAATTTAATTTCCTCTATTTATTATTCTAAAATAGTAAGGGTTGATTTGATTAATGTGGTTAGTTATAGGTAAAATGTGCAAATATTTTAAATAAGCAAATGGTTATAAAATATTCATTGTTGTCGGGGAATATTCGTTTGGTCGTGGAATATTCTTACTGTCGGAGAATATTCGTACGACGGCGCAGTCTTTTGTGGGCCCCATAACGGAAAGCGATTGGATGAAGAAAATGACAAAAATAAGTTGTTTATAAATAACGGCGTAGTTGTTACCGTTAATACTGTTAGAATACCCGGTGGTTAAAGTACGGTAATACGCGTTGTTGCACAGTAGCACACGGTATTGCACTAATTATTGATTCTTACGTAAGAAGGCACTACTCAATAATGATTATAGTAATTACTGTTCAATATTTTATTTTATTGATTAAATAATTGCTACGTTGATATTTTATAATTGTCACTACACAGTATTTTCCATTATCGGAGCAATAATTCATATTATCTGAATAATATTATTAGCTAACATTATTGGCAATGTCTAGAAAGTTCTGTCTAAGGAGAGGTTTGGTCATCTAATTGCGCGCCAGTAAGGAGAAATCCTTATTGGAAAGCCCCCTCTTTCCTGGGAACGGCCTGGTTGCTAGTACTGTGATTCTGTAATATTATTTGTGTATAATTAATTATTAATTTATATGATGAGAAAAATATTGATTTTATGTGGATATAGATGGAGAAAATTTTTAATGTGACAATTGTTGAAAATTAATATTTTATCTTTTTCTGATAAAATAATTCATTTAAATATATTATTTTAATAATATATTGATGATGGTTTTTTTACAATAAATGTGGGATATATGAGTATATGAGGAGGAAGAGTATTTTTGTGGCATTAAATTATTAACACATGTTTTGTGTGTTGGTGGACATAATTCTTGACCGAAAATTTATTATTGACTGTAAAATTGCCCGTTTATGGATTTCGGTCAATTTTTGTTTAGAATTTGGAAAAAATTTCTTCTGTAAAGTTGTAGAGAATTGAATTTCCTATAAAAATACGCGAAATTCAAATTTTCTGATAAAAGGGCTATTTATTATGAATTATTGACGTTCTGAAGTTCCGAAATAATTGATTTTTGGAAGTTTTAATTATTTTTTTCAAAGAAAACGTTTTTTTGTTTGTTTTGTGGGCTACAACATGTGCATAATGAGCTGAGTTCAGATGGTCTTGAGGTGGGCTGGAAAATTATATATATATATATATATATATATTAATATTATATTAAATTTTCTGCTTTGGTGTTCAAAGCATTTTCCTATAAATAGGGTGCTTAGGTTAGAATTGAAAATCACACCAGAAACACAAGTTTCTCTCTATTTCTCTCTCTATATCGAGCGTATTCTTGTGAGTATTTGATACTTTGAGTGTTGCTATACGGTGCAAGTTTCCTTCAGCACTATATCTAGTATTCCAGTCAGAACTACTGTCTTTCCGAGGTAAGGGATGTTATTTCTTCTTAAATGATATTATTTTCTTCAATATCATTATGCTGAAGTATTGATTTGAATTTTTATCAAATTTAGAACTTTTCATGTCGGGGTTACTATTCATGAGTTACTATTCACGAGTTACTATTCACCGAAAAATGAAATTTTCTTCTTTTTGTCCAAAATATCTATTATGGATACTAGCTTTGATTGTATCCATATTTTGATCATTCTTGAATTTTACTCCACTATGATTATTTATGAGGTATTTTTGGACATGGAATAGTTGAAATACGAATCCTTAATATTTAGTATTTTGTTTCACTAGATTCGTTTCCTTTAAAATATTTTTCATCATCCTCAGTCCTAAATGATGATATAATTGAATATCTTTGGCCTGTAGTGCAAAGATGAATGATTTCTGATAAATATCTTTGGCCCGTAGTGCAAAGATGAACAGGTGTTGAGGTGAACATGACCAACTGATGAATATCTTTGGCCTGTAGTGCAAAGATGACTATTTGATTCAAGATATTTATTGATTGATGTTATAGGGATAAAATGTTGATGATGGGCTTTTAAATTCATATATAATCGTAGATTTCATTCTCTACGTAACTCTTCTATGAATTATTATTTTCCGCTGCGAATATTGATTTAAAAGTTGTTGTCTATTGTATTCTATTAAATTTTTTCCTGTTGAAGACTAATGATAATTTGTTGTATATTATCTTAGTCATAATATTCTTTACTGGGCTAGTTGAGCTCACCCTTTTCCTTGTTGTTCCATTTTCTTCTCAGGAGGCGAGAATGTCGCAAGTACTAGTCGGGATATGGAATGAAGGTTCTAGGAAGTTGTTTTAATAGTCCTCACCATTTTTTTTTGTAAAGTATTGTACCAATAATTGTAATGAGGACTTATTTGAGTGTGAATATTGTCTAGATGACAATATTTGTGACGCCCCCAAAACAGGTATACAACACCTATTCTGAGTCGTCAATAACATGGTACAGAAACAACTACAACATTATTAATACAACATAAAAACTGTGAGTGTAAATACAAATATTGTCATCTAGACAATATCCACACTCAAATAAGTCCTCATTACAATTATTGGAACAATATTTTACAAAAAAAAATGGTGAGGACTACTAAAACAACTTCCTAGAACCTTCATTCTATACCCCGACTAGTACCTGCTACATTCTCGCCTCCTGAGAAGAAAATAGAACAACAAGGAAAAGGGTAAGCTCAACTAGCCCAGTAAAGAATATTATGACTTAGATAATATACAACAAATTATCGTTAGTCTTCAACAGGGAAAAATTTAATAGAATACAATAGACAACAAGTTTTAATTCAATATTCGCAGCGAAAAATAATAATTCATAGAGAAGTTACGTAGAGAATGAAATCTACGATTATCTATGAATTTAAAAGTCCATCATCAATATTTTATCCCTGTAACATAAATCAATAAATATCTTGAATCAAATAGTCATCTTTGCACTACAGGCCAAAGATATTCATCAGAAATTATTCATCTTTGGACTACAGGCCAAAGATATCCATCAGTTGGTCATGTTCACCTCAACACCTGTTCATCTTTGCACTACGGGCCAAAGACATTCATCAGAAATTATTCATCTTTGCACTACAGGCCAAAGATATCCATCAGTTGGTCATGTTCACCTTAACACCTGTTCATCGTTGCACTACGGGCCAAAGATATTCATCAGAAATTATTCATCTTTGCACTACAGGCCAAAAATATTCAGTTATATCATCATTTAAGAATGAGAATGATGAAAAATATTTTAAAGAAAACGAATCCAGTGAAGCAAAATAACAAATATTAAGGATTCGTATTTCGATTTATCCATGTCCAAAAATACCTTATCATAGTGAAGTAAAATTCAAGAATGATCAAAACATGGATACAATCAAAGCTAGTATCCAGAATAGATATTTGGACGAAAAGAAGGAAATTTTATTTTTCGGTGAATAGTAACTCGTGAATAGTAACTCATGAATAGTAATTCCGACATGAAAAGTTCCAAATTTGATAAAAAGTTCAGATCAATACTTCGGCATAATGATATTGAAGAAAATAATATCATTTAAGAAGAAATAACATCCCTTACCTCGGAAAGACGGTACTTCTGACTAGAATACTAGATATAGTGCTGAAGGAAACTTGCACCGTATAGCAACACTCAAAGTATCAAATACTCACAAAAATACGCTCGATATAGAGAGAGAAATAGAGAGAAACTTGTGTTTCTGGTGTGATTTTCAATTCTAACCTAAGCACCCTATTTATAAGAAAATGCTTAGAACACCAAAGCAGAAAATTTAATATATTAATAATATATTTATCAAATTTTCCTTAACCCACCTCTAGACATCTGATCTCAGCCCATTTATATCACATGTTAGCCCACTTAAATGCCAAAAAATGTTTTTCTTCAAAATAATAAATAAAACTTCCAAAAATCAATTATTTCGGAACTTCAGAACTTCAATAATTCATAATAAATAGCCCTTTTATCAGAAAATTCGAATCTCGCTTATTTTTATAGGAAATTCTATTCTCTACAACTTTGCAGAAGAAAGTTTTTCCAAATTTTAAACAGAAATTGACCGAAATTCACAAACGGGCGATTTTACAGTCAATAATAAATTTTCGGTCAAGAATTATGTCCACCAACACACAAAACATGTGTTAATCATTTAATGCCACAAAAATACTCTTCCTCCTCATATACTCATATATCCCACATTCATTATAAAAATACCACCATCAATATATTATTAAAATAATATATTTAAATGAATTATTTTATCAGAAAAAGATAAAATATTAATTTTCAACAATTGCCACATTAAAATTTTTCTCTATCTATATCCACATAAAATCACTATTTTCCTCATCATATAAATCAATAATTAATTATACACAAATAATATTACAGAACCACAGTACTAGCAACCAGGCAGTTCCCAGGAAAGAGGGTGCTTTCCAATAAGGATTTCTCCTTACTGGCGCGCAATTAGATGACCAAACCTCTCCTTAGACAGAACTTTCTAGACATTGCCAATAATGTTATCTAATAATATTATTCAGATAATATGAATTATTGCTCCGATAATAAAAAATACTGCGTAGTGACAATTATTGAAACAACAGTAAAATATCAATGCAGCAATTATTGAATCAATAAAATACAATATTGAACAGTAATTACTGTAACAATTATTGAGTAGTGCCTTCTTACGTAAGAATCAATAATTGGTGCAATACCGTGTGCTACGCGTATTACCGTGTTTTAACCACCGGGTATTCCAACAGTATTAACGGTAACAACTACGCCGTTATTTATAAATAACTTATTTTTGTCGTTTTCTTCATCCAATCGCTTTCTGTTATGGGGCCCACACAAGGCTGCGCCGTCGTACGAATATTCCCCGGCAACAAGAATATTCCACGACCAAACAAATATTCCCCGACAACAATGAATATTTTATAACCACTTGCTTATTTAAAATATTTGCGCATTTTACCCATAACTAACCACATTAATCAAATCAACTCTTACTATTTCATAATAATAAATAGAGGAAATTAAATTTTATTTATTAATAATTTGGGGTCTTACAATCTCCCCTCCTTATGAAATTTCGTCCTCGAAATTGACATACGTACCTGGTGTTTCGAAAAGATGAGGATTCCTCGCTTTCATTTCCGTTTCCAACTCCCAGGTCATTTCCTCAATAGCATGGTTTCTCCACAAAACTTTAACTTGTGGTATGACCTTCGTGCATAGGACATGCTCCTTCTTATCCATGATCTTGACAGGTACCTCCTCGTACGTTAAGTCTTCAGCTATCTCGTCCGGTTCTAACTCAATAACATGGTTCGGGTCTTTCACATATTTACGAAGCACAGATATATGAAAAATATTATGAACACGAGACATACTTGGAGGTAACGCAAGTCTATAGGCCACATTTCCTACTCGGTTAAGAATCTGAAATGGACCAATAAATTGTGGATTGAGCTTTCCTCTCTTCCCAAATCTTGTAACTCCTTTTCATGGAGCTACACGTAATAATACATGATCCCCAATGTCAAATTTCACGTCCTTTCGATGAAGATCCATATAACTCTTTTGTCGATCCTGTGCCGTTTGTATACGTTGTCGAATCGTTTGGATCTTCTTTGTAGTCATTCGTACCAACTCTGGTCCCAACAACGTTGCTTCTCCCACCTCATCCCAACATACTGGAGAGCGACACTTTCGTCCATACAATGCTTCAAAGGGAGCCACACCTATACTTGCCAGATAACTGTTGTTGTAGGAGAATTCCACCAATGGTAGGTACTTATCCCAACTTCCTTTGAAATCGAGGACACAAAGTCTTAATAGATCTTCAAGAGTTTGAATAGTCCTCTCTGATTGCCCGTCTGTTTGAGGATGGTATGCCGAACTGAACCGTAAATTCGTGTCCATAGCTTTTTGCAAGCTAACCCAAAATCTTGAAGTGAATCTTGGGTCACGATCCGAAACTATGGATACTGGCATGCCATGCAACCTTACAATCTCATTCACGTACATACTAGCAAGACGTTCAAGGGAATAAGTCTCCCGTATCGGCAAGAAATGAGAAGACTTGATTAATCTATCAACTATAACCCAAATAGCATTTATGCCTTGAGAAACGGTGGGAAGACCCGTAACAAAATCCATGGTAATGTGTTCCCACTTCTATTTTGGAATCTCAAGTGGTTGCAATGGACCCTTTGGTACTTGATGCTCCGCCTTTACACGTTGACAAGTTAAACACCTCGAGATAAACTTTGCAATCTCTCTCTTCATATTGTTCCACCAAAATGTATGTCGAAGATCACGAAACATTTTAGTACTTCCAGGATGGATTGCAAATGGTGTATTGTGTGCCTCCATCATGATCTTGTACTTTAAATCAGAATCGTTAGGAACACAAAGTCTGGAGTGGACTCGAAGTATTCCTTCTTCATCGATTCTTGCTTCTGGAATAGCACCTTCTTGCACTTTCTTCTTCATACGCATCAGCTCCGGGTCTGTAGCTTGAGCAACTTTAACTTTATCGATTAAAGTTGGTTCTACGCGTATACTTGACATCATCGCACTCGTTCCTACATATGATCTTCTACTCAACGCGTCAGCTACCACGTTTGCTTTTCCAGGATGGTATTGAATAGTGTGGTCGTAATCTTTCAACAGCTCGAGCCAACATCGTTGCCGCATGTTGAGTTCTTTTTGAGTGAAGAAATATTTGAGGCTTTTATGGTCTGAATATATCTCCACCTTCTCCCCATATAGATAGTGTCTCCAGATCTTCAACGCGAAAACGACTGCTGCCAACTCTAGATCATGAGTAGGATAATTTCTCTCATATTCTTTAAGTTGTTGCGAGGCATAGGCTATGACTTTCCCACATTGTATGAGAACACATCCTAACCCTTTGCCTGAAGCATCGCTGTAGATAACAAATCCATCCGAACCAAATGGTATTGTCAAAACAGGTGCCAAAATGAGTCTCCTCTTAAGCTCTTGGAAACTCTTCTCGCATTCTTCGCTCCATACGAATTTGATATCCTTCCGAGTCAGCTGAGTTAATGGGTTAGAGATTCGAGAAAACCCTTCTACGTATCTCCGATAATAACCAGCTAAGCCCAGAAAGCTACGTACATCGGTCACCGTCTTCGGTTGCTCCCAGCTTTGTATTGCTTCAATCTTCGCCGGGTCCAGAGATACTCCATGTTTTGACACCACGTGCCCTAGGAATGCTACTTCCTCAAGTCAGAACTCGCATTTCTTCAACTTAGCATATAACTTGTTTTCATGCAGCCTTTGGAGTACCGGCTTCAAATGGTGCTCATGATCTTCACGGCTTTTGGAATATATGAGGATGTCATCAATAAAGACAACAACGAACTGATCCAAATAATCCTTGAATACTCGGTTCATCATATCCATGAAAGCCGCATGAGCATTAGTCAATTCAAAAGACATGACTAAGAATTCATAATGCCCGTACCGAGTTCTAAAGGCAGTCTTCGGAATATCCTCAGTTTTAACCTTCAGCTGATGATATCCAGAACGAAGATCGATTTTTGAAAAGAATTGTGCTCCTTGTAACTGGTCAAACAGGTCATCAATACGAGGTAGCGGATACCTATTCTTGATGGTGACATGGTTTAATTCCCGGTAATTGATACAAAGTCGCATACTCCCGTCTTTCTTCTTTACAAATAAAACAGAAGCACCCCAAGGAGATGTACTAGGACGAATGAAACTGATGTCCAACAACTCTTGTAGTTGGACTTTTAACTCCTGAAGTTCAATAGGAGCCATTCGATATGGGGTTTTAGAAATGGGCTTTGTACCAGGTTCAAGATCAATGAAGAATTCAACTTCACGTTCTGGGGGTAGACCGGGAAGTTCTTCAGGAAATATGTCAGGAAAGTTACTAACAACAGGAATATTATTCAAATTTGACGTGTCTTTATTCAAATCCATAACATGGGTTAGGAAAGCTTGACATCCGTTTTTCAATAAACGAATGGCTTTATTACTTGATATGACAGTGATTGATTTTAATGGCTTTGTTGCTTGAATTTGAACAACAGGTTGATTAGGAATATGAAAACTAACCACCTTACGAAAATAATCAATTTTGGCATGATGAGTAGTTAACCAATCAATTCCTAAAATCACGTCAAATGCAAGTATCTTTAAAGAGATAAGGTCAATAGGTAAGGTGATGGTGCCAAATTGGATCAAACAAGATTTATAAACAGTGGATGTGATGAAAGTTTCCCCTAACGGAGTCTCCACAGATAAATCAAAGTCTAATTTCTCTGGAGTCAAGTTTAAACGTTGAGCACAAGCAGGAGAAATAAATGAATGGGTAGCACCGGTATCTAGTAAGGTATAAACTTCACATGAATTTATGATTAGCTTACCCGTGATCACCTCGTTTGGGTTCCTCGCATGTTGACCAGTCACGACAAATGCTCTTCCAGGAACCGTTGACTTTGACTTTTCTGGGGCAGCCTTTTGAGTCACCGTCCCCGCTGAACTTGGTTTCGCTATCGTACAATCTCGAGCGATATGTCCTTCCTTTCCACAATTATAGCATACCTTAAACTGTTGTGGACAGTTTGGGCTGATATGTCCCTCTTTTCCACATTTATAGCATATGATCGGTGGTCGTTCTCCTCCCTTGGAACCAGTTGCTGCCGGTGCTGACGTCTTCGTATTGTCATTGTTGAATATCCTCTTTTTAAAATCTCTTCCCGACTCGCTTCTTCTATTTTTATGGCCATGATTACCACCAGAGTGGTTGCTGCTCTTGTCCGTATTCTTCTTTTTTCAGCTGGTTGTCGTTATTCTGATGACTGCTGTCACCGGTATGGTCCTCGTTGTGGTCCCTCGGAAGACCGTACTCGTTATCTCGCTCTAATAATTGAGCCCTGTTGACAACATCTGAATAGAGAGAAAATTTATGAGAAATAAAATATTGACGTATGCCGGGTTTCAAACCTCTCAGAAACATCCGCTTCATACGTTCCTCATTCTCCACCAAATGAGGTGCAAACCTGGATAACTCCGCGAACTTCGCCTCATACTGGGACACCGTCATGTTGTTCTGCTCCAGTCTAATAAACTCCACTTCCTTCATATAACGAACACTTTCAGGAAAGTATTTGTCATTGAACAGTTTCTGAAACGTCTCCCAAGACATGCTGAGTGCAGCTGGATGGGTACGCTTCACAGATTTCTACCAGTAGTCTGCCTCGCCACGGAACATAAAGGTGGCGAATGGAACCTTCTGTTCCTCCGTGCATCCCAAGACATCGAATATCTTGGTAATTTGCTTGACCCATGTCTCTGCCTTAATCGGATCTGGCTTTCCCCAGAATTCTGGTGGTCCTAACTCTTTGAACTGCTTGGCTGTGACCAGCTGTGCGTTGCCATTGTTTCTTCCTATATTTTGAACAGGAATCTCCTTCGTCTAGTTTTGCATGAACCGCAAAATGCTTCTAAACATCTCATCGTTCATCGTCTGCTCATTGGTGTTGTTCACAGGAGGAACATTGCCAGCCTGTTGCACGTTCTCCTCGTTGATGAGTACAGGTGTCTCCACGGTTTCATTTACTCCACAGTTAACATTCTCAGTCGACATTCTCAAATACTGCCATAAAACAAGGGTTAATTTAACAAATTAAAAAATCACATAATATCCCTATATTATGACCGACCAACAAATAAGCTTAGGTAGGACACACTAGCGAAGAATTTACTCGTCTCTCCCCTCCTAGTTCTATTCCTCGATCTCCGCCAGAGATCATATCCCTAAGCTCTGATACCAACTGTGACGCCCCCAAAACAGGTATACAACACCTATTTTGAGTCGTCAATAACATGGTGCAGAAACAACTACAACTTTATTAATACAACATAAAAACTGTGAGTGTAAATACAAATATTGTCGTCTAGACAATATCCACACTCAAATAAGTTCTCATTACAATTATTGGAACAATATTTTACAAAAAAAAATGGTGAGGACTACTAAAACAACTTCCTAGAACCTTCATTCCATACCCCGACTAGTACCTGCTACATTCTCGCCTCCTGAGAAGAAAATGGAACAACAAGGAAAAGGGTGAGCTCAACTAGCCCAGTAAAGAATATTATGACTAAGATAATATACAACAAATTATTGTTAGTCTTCAACAGGGAAAAATTTAATAGAATACAATAGACAACAAGTTTTAATTCAATATTCGCAGCGGAAAATAATAATTCATAGAGAAGTTACGTAGAGAATGAAATCTACAATTATCTATGAATTTAAAAGCCCATCATCAACATTTTATCCCTGTAACATCAATCAATAAATATCTTGAATCAAATAGTCATCTTTGCACTACAGGCCAAATATATTCATCAGAAATTATTCATCTTTGCACTACAGGCCAAAGATATCCATCAGTTGGTCATGTTCACCTCAACACCTGAAGGAAATTTCATTTTTCGGTGAATAGTAACTCGTGAATAGTAACTCGTGAATAGTAATCCCGACATGAAAAGTTCCAAATTTGATAAAAAGTTCAGATCAATACTTCGGCATAATAATATTGAAGAAAATAATATCATTTAAGAAGAAATAACATCCCTTAGCTCGGAAAGACGGTACTTCTGACTAGAATACTAGATATAGTGCAGAAGGAAACTTGCACCATATAGCAACACTCAAAGTATCAAATACTCACAAGAATACGCTCGATATAGAGAGAGAAATAGAGATAAACTTGTGTTTCTGGTGTGATTTTCAATTCTAACCTAAGCACCCAATTTATAGAAAAATGCTTAGAACACCAAAGTAGAAAATTTAATATAATAATAATATATTTATCAAATTTTTCTTAGCCCACCTCTAGACATCTGATCTCAGCCCATTTATATCACATGTTAGCCCACTTAAATGCCAAAAAACGTTTTTCTTCAAAATAATAAATAAAACTTCCAAAAATTAATTATTTCAGAACTTCAGAACTTCAATAATTCATAATAAATAGCCATTTTATCAGAAAATTCGAATCTCGCGAGTTTTTATAGGAAATTCAATTCTCTACAACTTTGCAGAAGAAAGTTTTTCCAAATTCTAAACAGAAATTGACCGAAATTCACAAACGGGCGATTTTACAGTCAATAATAAATTTTCGGTCAAGAATTATGTCCACCAACACACAAAACATGTGTTAATCATTTAATGCCACAAAAATACTCTTCCTCCTCATATACTCATATATCCCACATTCATTGTAAAAATACCACCATCAATATATTATTAAAATAATATATTTAAATGAATTATTTTATCAGAAAAAGATAAAATATTAATTTTCAACAATTGTCACATTAAAATTTTTCTCTATCTATATCCACATAAAATTACTGTTTTCCTCATCATTTAAATCAATAATTAATTATACACAAATAATATTACAGAACCACAGTACTAGCAACCAGGCAGTTCCCAGGAAAGAGGGGGCTTTCCAATAAGGATTTCTCCTTACTGGCGCGCAATTAGATGACCAAACCTCTCCTTAGACAGAACTTTCTAGACATTGCCAATAATGTTATCTAATAATATTATTCAGATAATATGAATTATTGCTCCGATAATAAAAAATATTGCGTAGTGACAATTATTGAAACAACAGTAAAATATCAACGCAGCAATTATTGAATCAATAAAATACAATATTGAACAGTAATTACTGTAACAATTATTGAGTAGTGCCTTCTTACGTAAGAATTAATAATTGGTGCAATACCGTGTGCTACGCGTATTACCGTGTTTTAACCACCGGGTATTCCAACAGTATTAACGGTAACAACTACGCCGTTATTTATAAACAACTTATTTTTGTCATTTTCTTCATCCAATCGCTTTCTGTTATGGGGCCCACACAAGGCTGCGCCGTCGTATGAATATTCTCCGACAACAAGAATATTCCACGACCAAACAAATATTCCCCGACAATAATAAATATTTTATAACCACTTGTGTAAGACCCCGAATTTACAGGGATAAAACATTGTTGGTGGACTTTTAACATGGAGAAGATAATAGACTTTGTAGTCTATTTGACTCTTCTAATGGATTGCTCGTTCCGCTGCAACTATGATTAAAAATTTTTATCATCTACCATATGTTCTAAATCTCTGATTTAATTCTGTTGAAGGCTATTGATAATTTAATTATCTTTAGTCATGATATTCTTTACTGAGCTAGTTGTGCTCACCCTTCTGTTTCACAATTCCTTTCAGGTAATAAGAGTGTAGCTGGGTCGAGCGGGGGTAACAGGAGAATAGAACGGTGGTCATCATTTAGTAGTTATATTTGGTGAATCATCTAGGGTGAGGCGAACCCAACGTTAGAATGGTATTTTGCCACTATCATATAAGATGTCTAATGATATACAATCTCGTGTTATCATAAGACAGGGATGTGCTCATCCACTTGCTGAGTATATTTACGAGCACTACCTATATAATCTTGGTTTTTGTTTGAAGTATAATTCTCAATTAGAGACAGTGGAGATAATGATAAGTCAAGAGAAGACTCACCATTGGGAAGAATATGATAGTAACCTTCTTATTTTTCTTTGGGGTCTATTGGGTCAACCAAGGATAATTCGATGGTCATATGATATCTTTCATAACCTAGAAGCATGGCCTCCCATGTACGAGAGTTTTCTTAAGCACTTCCCAAAGATTCTAATTTCTAAAACAGTTTTTGACTATACCTTTATGTAAGGTGTCATTGTGACGTGCTATCTAAGGTTGGGACATGAGTCACAGTTGATATATATTTGTACCTAAACTCATAGCATATGTGTTGTTGTATTTTGCACGACAATTGTTGTAATAAAATTGTAGTTGTTATCTGTACCATGTATTTGGCGACTCAAAATGGGTTGGTTGGAATGGACCTATTTTGGGGGCGTCACATTTGGTATCAGAGATTAGGGATATGATCTCTGGCGGAGATCGAGGAATAGAACTAGGAGGAGAGAGACGAGTAAATCCTTCGCTAGTGTGTCCTACCTAAGCTTATTTGTTGGTCAGTCATAATATCGGGATATTATGTGATATGTTAATTTGTTCAATTAACTTTTGTTTTGAAGTTGTATTCTAGGATGATATCTGAAATACAGGAGATGAGCAATGAAGAAATTATGATGACAGGAAAGATGGAATCTGAAATGAAAGCAAGGTATTCTCAACTCTTTGAAATACCAGGTACGTAAATTTCGAGGACGAAATTTCATAAGGAGGGGAGATTGTATGACCCCGAATTTTATGAAATAAAAGTATTCAATTTTTCTTATAATTACTATTTAGTAAATGGTTAAATTGATAAATATTAAAGTTAAGGGTGATATATGAATTTTTTTCGGAATACACAAGTGGTTATAAAATATTCATTGTTGTCGAAGAATATTCGCTTGGTCGTGGAATATTCTTACTGTCGGAGAATATTCGTACGACGGCGCAGTCTTTTGTGGGCCCCATAACGGAAAGCGATTGGATGAAGAAAACGACAAGAGTAAGTTGTTTATAAATAACGGCGTAGTTATTACCGTTAACACTGTTGGAATACCCGGTGGTTAAAAACACAGTAATACGCATTGTTGCACAGTAGCACACGGTATTGCACAAATTATTGATTTTTACGTAAGAAGGCATTACTCAATAATTGTTACAGTAATTATTATTCAGTATTTTATTTTATTGATTCAATAATTACTGCGTTGATAGTTTATATTACTGTTGTTTTAATAATTGTCACTACACAGTATTTTCTATTATTGGAGCAATAATTCATATTATCTGAATAATATTATTAGATAACATTATTGGCAATGTCTAGAAAGTTCTGTCTAAGGAGAGGTTTGGTCATCTAATTGCGCACCAGTAAGAAGAGATCCTTATTGGAAAGCCCCCTCTTTCCTGGGAACGGCCTGGTTGCCAGTACTGTGATTATGTAATATTATTTGTGAATAATTAATTATTGATTTATATGATGAGGAAAATATTAATTTTATGTGGATATGGATGAAGAAAAATTTTAATGCGACAATTGTTGAAAATTAATATTTTATTTTTTCTGATAAAATAATTCATTTAAATATATTATTTTAATAATATATTAATGGTGATATTTTTACAATGAATGTGGGATATATAAATAAATGAGGAAGAGTATTTTTGTTGGATTAAATGTTTAACACATATTTTGTGTGTTGGTGGACACAATTCTTGACCGAAAATTTATTATAGACTGTAAAATCGTCTGTTTGTGGATTTCGGTCAATTTCTGTTTGGAATTTGGAAATATTTTCTTCTGCAAAGTTGTAGAGAATTGAATTTCCTATAACAATCGCGAGATTTGAATTTTCTGATAAAAGAGCTATTTATTATGAATTATTGAAGTTCCGAAATAATTGATTTTTGGAAATTTTATTTATTTTTATTAAGAAAAACATTTTTGTTGCTTTTGGCACATGTGTGGCTGATTTCTTTGGTCAAAATGGTGGGCTAAGGAAAATTATATAAATATATTATTATTATATTCAATTTTCTGATTTGGTGTTCTAAGCAATTTCCTATAAATAGGGTGCTTAGGTTAGAATTGAAAATCACACCAAAAACTGAAGTTTTCTCTCTATTTCTCTCTCTATATTATCGAGTGTATTCTTGTCAGTATTTTGATATCTTGAGTGTTGCTATACGGTGCAAGTTCGTTCAGCGTTATTCCAGTCAGGAGTACTGCTCTTTTGAGGTAGAGGATTGTAAGGGATAGTAAGGGATGGTAATGGATGCTATTTTATTCGAAAATGATATTATTTCTTCAATATCATTATGCCGAAATATTGGTTAGAAATTTTTATCAAATTTGGAACTTTTCAAGTCGGGGTTACTATTCATGAGTTACTATTCATGAGTTACTATTCATGAGTTACTATTCACGAGTTACTATTCATGAGTTACTATTCACAAGTTATTATTCATGAGTTACTATTCACGAGTTACTATTCACGGGTTACTATTCACGAGTTACTATTCATGACAAAATTAGTTTCTTTTTCTAACCAAATTATAGTTGATTTATGAATATTACTCTTGAGATTAAAACTATATGTTGATCATATTATTTTTTTATCATATATAACATTTTTATAACCCTAATGATGATATTTCTCTTTGACTTGAGTGTAAAGATGGGTAGATTATTGGTATGATCATGACTAGGGTTCTCTTTGTCTAGTAGTGAAAAGTTGAATTGTGACTCGTATGATCATGACCATTGAATTTATAATTGAATATCTTTAGCTTAAGTGCAAAGGTGAAATGATCAACATGGTTATAATTATTGGTTATATAAATTCTGAAATGATTATATATTTCTTTGAGATAATAATATATTTGGCCTGTAGTGCAAATATGAACTATTGAGGAATATCTTTGGCCTGTAGTGCAAAGATGAGTTGTTGATGAATATCTTTGGCCCGTAGTGCAAAGATGACTTGTTGTTGAATATCTTTGGCATGCAGTGTAAAGATGAACTGTTGATGAATATCTTTGGCCCGTGATGCAAAGATGAATTTATTAGTATGATTATGAACAGGAACTGTGATTTGGTATAACCATGATCTTTGATGTTTCAGGTAAAGATAGGTGATGAAAATTATCTTCGTCTTGGATGCGAAATTTAGAATCACAATTATGATTATGAATTATTCATATGATTGTGGAAAGGAACTATTGATTAATGTTACAGGGATAAAACATTGTTGGTGAACTTTTAACATGGAGAAGATAATAGACTTTGTAGTCTATTTGACTCTTCTAATGGATTGCTCGTTCCGCTGCAACTATGATTGAAAATTTTTATCATCTGCCATATGTTCTAAATCTCTGATTTAATTCTGTTGAAGGCTATTGATAATTTAATTATCTTTAGTCATGATATTCTTTACTGAGCTAGTTGTGCTCACCCTTCTGTTTCGCAATTCCTTTCAGGTAATAAGAGTGTAGCTGGGTCGAGCGGGGGTAACAGGAGAATAGAACGGTGGTCATCATTTAGTAGTTATATTTGGTGAATCATCTAGGGTGAGGCGAACCCAACGTTGGAATGGTGTTTTGCCACTATCATATAAGATGTCTAATGATATACAATCTCGTGTCATCATAAGACAGGGATGTGCTCATCCACTTGCTGAGTATATTTACGAGCACTACCTATATAATCTTGGTGTTTGTTTGAAGTATAATTCTCAATTAGAGACAGTGGAGATAATGATAAGTCAAGAGAAGACTCACCATTGGGAAGAATATGATAGTAACCTTCTTATTTTTCTTTGGGGTCTATTGGGTCAACCAAGGATAATTCTGTGGCCATATGATATCTTTCATAACCTAGAAGCATGGCCTCCCATGTACGAGAGTTTCCTTGAGAACTTCCCAAAGATTCTAATTTCTAAAACAGTTTTTGACTATACCTTTATGTAAGGTGTCATTGTGACGTGCTATCTAAGGTTGGGACATGAGTCACAATTGATATATATTTGTACCTAAACTCATAGCATATGTGTTGTTGTATTTTGCACGACAATTGTTGTAATAAAATTGTAGTTGTTATCTGTACCATGTATTTGGCGACTCAAAATGGGTTGGTTGGAATGGACCTATTTTGGGGGCGTTACAACTTGCTTATTTAAAATATTTGCGCATTTTACCCATAACTAACCACATTAATCAAATCAACTTTTACTATTTCATAATAATAAATAGAGGAAATTAAATTTCATTTATTAATAATTTGGGGTCTTACAATATTTGTATTTACACTCATAGTTTTTATGTTGTATTAATAATGTTGTAGTTATTTCTGTACCATGTTATTGACGACTCAGAATGGGTGTTGTATATCTATTTTGGGGGCATCACATTATGGTTGTTTAAATAAAATTGATTTAGTTAAGAGTTAGTAATTGGTAATTTTTATTAAATAATTCCTCGTGGGAACGATACTTTTCTAATCACTTTATTACTTGTTGACCGTGTATATACTTGCACGTATATTTTGATTGTGAAATCGATCAACAAGTTTTTGGCGCCGCTGCCGGGGATCGAACCCGGTTCCTCGACAACTGTGCCAAAAAACTTGTTGATCGATTTCACAATCAAAATATATGTGCAAGTATACACGGTCAACAAGTAATAAAGTGATAAGAAAAGTATCGTTCCCATGAGGAATTATTTAATAAAAATCACCAAGTATTAATTCTTAACCAAAATAATTTTATTTAAACAATCTCAAATCGTGATTTTTCTAATTAAGAAAACTAAATTAACTAATTAAACTGAATTGCTTTATAACTGAATTCAGATAAATAAAGATTAATACTTCAATATCCCCAATTATGAACTATAAATTAATTATCCAATTATCCCAATTATTATGCCTAATGAATTTTTAAGAGGAATTCTCAAAAGCCAAACGTCCTTTTCCAAGTGATCAATTGACTTCTATTTAATCTGGATTAATCTTGCTATATTCCTATGCAAAATAATTGAATTAAACTCCTTCAATTCCAATTTCTTATGTGTTACATACGGTGAACAGATATTTCCATTCAATTCACAAACCTAATTATTCATCATGCAAATAACTAAGTCACATGTTATCGTGCCCAGTTCTAACCCTAGAATTCCTCTTTCAATTCCTTCTAAAGTAACAAGGTAATTACTGATCAAATAATTAAGCAATAAGCATAAGATAAGATAAACAATTCACCTTGACATAAATAATTGGAATAAATCAAATAATTAATTCATAAACATAAATGATTTAAGTGAAATCTTAATAAAAGAGTTAGTTCATAATTAATGAATTGAAATCAATAATCCACAACTGAATAGACATTAAAAGATAAAAGTATGATAAGAGAAAAGAATAGAATCTGTTGTCAGCTAATCTGATGCTCCCCTCTTGCTACTGCTCTTGATCTTCAATGATCTCCAAGTTGCTTCAATCTCCAAAACTAATAAGAACTAGGGTTAATGTCTAATCTAATGGAGTGTATCTCTAATCTAATCTATGTAATCCCCCCTTATTTTATGCCTTACATCATGTATTTATAGGTTACAAGTCCAATTTTTAGCTTAGAACAAACTCAATCCAATTTGGAGTCAAAAAGGTGTCAAAATTTGCCCAAAAACGCGTCCAAGATTGACCAAACTCTTCCCCAGCGCCCCGACGCTGGGCTCGGCGCTGGGATTCTGTCCCCTAGTGCCCCGGCGCTGGAAATGGCCTTGGTTTGGGCGCCCCGACGCTGGAACATATTCTGACATTTTCTACTCCAACGTCCTTTGGAAAAATGGTCATAACTTCTTCGTCTGAACTCCGATTTTGATGATTCAAGATGTTCCGGAAAGAGAAAACGTAGATCTACAACTTTCATTCTTTGAGTGTTTCGAAATAAGGTCCGGAGAAATACTAAAATTGACTCTGAAGTGACTATTATGTAAATGGCAAGCCGAAAGCGAGAATCTAGCCACCCCGAACGTCGATCCAAGTAACTTTTGTCCTAAATCCTACAAAACAATATAAAACATGCATGAATAGACACAAACACTTAAAAACTATTCTAAAAGACTTGAGAACAACAATAAATTAAGCCCGAATGTATCCAATTCATGTGTATAAAACTCACTCATCAAATACCCCGAAACTTAAACATTTGCTTGTCCTCAAGCAAAAAAACAAAAGAACTAAAAATAAACAACCTAACTCAACTACATGAATGTATATGCATGATCTACTTTATAATATACCTACGAACCCAGTAATAAATCAGTATGATATATAGCAACAGGCCTCAAAGATACCATTGGTACTCAAACAATATATCCAATCAAGTCAAAATCCATAACTCTAACCAATTAGTCAATCCAAACTTGTTATCACCCATGTTGTGTGTGTGCTTGTTAACCATTCTAACCAACCACAATTCAAGATAATCACATAACAAACTTCTTAGAAGGAAAATTTCAGTTCCAATTCAATTACTTTTGTGAACATGACAACTCTAGTTAAAACGAAGCAATTACCAAGTCTAAGAGTAAATACAGGATTTATTTATATTTTTATTCAACCACGAGGGCATTTTTGCTCTTTCTCGTGTTTTATCCATTTTTTTTTTCTCATGACTGTGCAATGTCTTATTCCCTTAGGCTTTTCAGTGCTACCTTAACGAGCTTTCGATCAACGACTCCCAAGCCATTAAGACCTTAGGGCGCTAGGTGTAAAGACAATCCCCTTGGGCTTACTTACTCAAGTAACAAAGGCCACAAAACTAGACAAGCATGTCACGGTGTTTATTTATTTATTTTTCTTTTTTTCTAGATTTTCTATTTTTTTTTCTTTTCATCTTTTCTCTTTTTTTTTCTTTCATTTTCATTTTGTATATATATACCCCATAGATTCCCTCAAACTCAAGCTTTTACGTCATTCCAACCTTTACTGCCAGTTCACTAATTTCCTTAAATTTTAACCAAGATTTTCCCTCAGAAACAAATTATAAAACCCTTAAACCAAGTAGATTAAAACAGTTAAACTTTAAGTGCTAACCGCTTACATAAGTTTCAGACAGGCTCAGATTATCATCATGATTAAAATTAGAACTCATCATCAATTATCAACACTGTTCAAGTTAACATGCAAAACCAATCTTATCATAGGTCGAGCTAAGACCACACCAAACGATCACACAGATTCATGCAAAAAAAATGCAATTATACTACATGAACACATACTAATGCAACACATATATGAATATGTAAATAACTACCATGTATTATACGCAACCTAAAAAAAACACAACGCTAACACATAAAAAAAATGAACTACCATGCAGATAACTAACTATATACAATACGACACTAAAAATTACCCACAACTATAACATTATAACAAATTCATACCTTAATATTCAAAAATATATTTCGAGAAAAATTAATCTTTATTCAAAAAAATTGGGGTCTTACAAGCTGGGTTCTAAGACTCAGGGCGACCATGCTGAACACGTCCCATCTCTCCGGCGATAACTTTTTTTGGCCAGTCAGCACACACCCATCCCCATCAGTCATGCCGACAACAATCAGTCTCGGGCACACGAAAGGCGAGGGAAAGATTGGGTAGAGGACAGCCAAGATCAGCGTGAATTCATTTTGCAGAAGAAGATGCAACAAAACAAAGAGGCCATGACTATGACGCCCCCAAAATAGGTATACAACACCCATTCTGAGTCGTCAATAACATGGTACAAAAACAACTACAACTTTATTAATACAACATAAAAACTGTGAGTGTAAATACAAATATTGTCATCTAGACAATATCCACACTCAAATAAGTCCTCATTACAATTATTGGTACAATATTTTACAAAAAAAAATGGTGAGGACTACTAAAACAACTTCCTAGAACCTTCATTCCATACCCCGACTAGTACTTGCTACATTCTCGCCTCCTGAGAAGAAAATAGAACAACAAGAAAAAGGGTGAGCTCAACTAGCCCAGTAAAGAATATTATGACTAAGATAATATACAAAAAATTATCGTTAGTCTTCAACAGGGAAAAATTTAATAGAATACAATAGACAACAAGTTTTCAAATCAATATTCGCAGCGAAAAATAATAATTCATAGAGAAGTTACGTAGAGAATGAAATCTACGATTATCTATGAATTTAAAAGCACATCATCAACATTTTATCCCTGTAACATCAATCAATAAATATCTTGAATCAAATAGTCATCTTTGCACTACAGGCCAAAGATATTCATCAGTTGGTCATGTTCACCTCAACACCTGTTCATCTTTGCACTACGGGCCAAAGATATTCATCAGAAATCATTCATCATTGCACTACAGGCCAAAGATATTCAGTTATATCATCATTTAAGACTGAGGATGATGAAAAATATTTTAAAGAAAACGAATCCAGTGAAGCAAAATAACAAATATTAAGGATTCGTATTTCAGCTATTCCATGTCCAAAAATATCTCATAAATAATCATAGTGAAGTAAAATTCAAGACTGATCAAAACATGGATACAATCAAAGCTAGTATCCAGAATAGATATTTAGACGAAAAGAAGAAAATTTTATTTTCCGGTGAATAGTAACTCGTGAATAGTAACTCGTGAATAGTAACCCCGACATGAAAAGTTCCAAATTTGATAAAAATTCAGATCAATACTTCGGCATATTGATATTGAAGAAAATAATATCATTTAAGAAGAAATAACATCCCTTACCTCGGAAAGACGGTACTTCTGACTGGAATACTAGATATTGTGCTGAAGGAAACTTGCACCGTATAGCAACACTCAAAGTATCAAATACTCACAAGAATACGCTCGATATAGAGAGAGAAATAGAGAGAAACTTGTGTTTCTGGTGTGATTTTCAATTCTAACCTAAGCACCCTATTTATAGGAAAATGCTTAGAACACCAAAGCAGAAAATTTAATATAATATTAATATATATATATAATTTTCAAGCCCACCTCAAGACCATCTGAACTCAGCTCATTATGCACATGTTTATGATGTCCAAAAAATACAAAAAACGTTTTTCTCAAAATAATTAACTAAAACTCCCAAAAATCAATTATTTCGGAACTTCGAAACTTCAATAATTCATAATAAATAGTCCTTTTGTCAGAAAATTCGAATCTCGCGAGTTTTTATAGAAAATTCAATTCTCTACAACTTTGTAGAAGAAAGTTTTTCCAAATTCTAAACAGAAATTGACCGAAATTCACAAACGGACGATTTTACAGTCAATAATAAATTTTCGGTCAAGAATTATGTCCACCAACACACAAAACATGTGTTAATCATTTAATGCCACAAAAATACTCTTCCTCCTCATATACTCATATATCCCACATTCATTGTAAAAATACCACCATCAATATATTATTAAAATAATATATTTAAATGAATTATTTTATTAGAAAAAGATAAAATATTAATTTTCAACAATTGTCACATTAAAATTTTTCTCTATCTATATCCACATAAAATCACTATTTTCCTCATCATATAAATTAATAATTAATTATACACAAATAATATTATAGAACCACAGTACTGGCAACCAAGCCGTTCCCAGGAAAGAGGGGGCTTTCCAATAAGGATTTCTCCTTACTGGCGCGCAATTAGATGACCAAACCTCTCCTTAGACAGAACTTTCTAGACATTGCCAATAATGTTATCTAATAATATTATTCAGATAATATGAATTATTGCTCCGATAATAGAAAATACTATGTAGTGACAATTATAAAATATCAACGTAGCAATTATTTAATCAATAAAATAAAATATTGAACAGTAATTACTATAATCATTATTGAGTAGTGCCTTCTTACGTAAGAATCAATAATTGGTGTAATACCGTGTGCTACTGTGCAACAACGCGTATTACCGTACTTTAACCACCGGGTATTCTAACAGTATTAACGGTAACAACTACGCCGTTATTTATAAACAACTTATTTTTGTCGTTTTCTTCATCCAATCGCTTTCTGTTATGGGGCCCACACAAGGCTGCGCCGTCGTACGAATGTTCTCCGACAACAAGAATATTCCACGACCAAACAAATATTCTCCGACAACAATGAATATTTTATAACCACTTGCTTATTTAAAATATTTACGTATTTTACCCATAACTAACCACATTAATCAAGTCAACCCTTACTATTTCAGAATAATAAATAGAGGAAATTAAATTTCATTTATTAATAATTTGGGGTCTTACAACCTCCCCTCCTTATGAAATTTTGTCCTCAAAATTGACATACGTACCTGGTGTTTCGAAAAGATGAGGATACCTCGCTTTCATTTCCGTTTTAAACACCCAGGTCATTTTCTCAATAGCATGGTTTCTCCACAAAACTTTAACTTGTGGTATGACCTTCGTGCGTAGGACATGCTCCTTCTTATCCATGATCTTGACAGGTACCTCCTCGTACGTTAAGTCTTCAGCTATCTCGTCCGGTTTTAACTCAATAACATGGTTCGGGTCTTTCACATATTTACGAAGCACAGATATATGAAAAACATTATGAACACGAGACATACTTGGAGGTAACGCAAGTCTATAGGCCACATTTCCTACTCGATCAAGAATCTGAAATGGACCAATAAATCGTGGATTGAGCTTTCCTCTCTTCCCAAATCTTGTAACTCCTTTCCATGGAGCTACACGTAATAATACATGATCCCCAATGTCAAATTCCACGTCCTTTCGATGAAGATCCATATAACTCTTTTGTCAATCCTGTTCCGTTTGTATACGTTGTCGAATCGTTTGGATCTTCTCTGTAGTCATTCGTACCAACTCTGGTCCCAACAACGTTGCTTCTCCCACCTCATCCCATTCATCAGAAATTATTCATCTTTGCACTACAGGCCAAAGATATCCATCAGTTGGTCATGTTCACCTCAACACCTGTTCATCTTTGCACTACGGGCCAAAGACATTCATCAGAAATTATTCATCTTTGCACTACAGGCCAAAGATATCCATCAGTTGGTCATGTTCACCTTAACACCTGTTCATCTTTGCACTACGGGCCAAAGATATTCATCAGAAATTATTCATCTTTGCACTACAGGCCAAAGATATTCAGTTATATCATCATTTAAGAATGAGAATGATGAAAAATATTTTAAAGAAAACGAATCCAGTGAAGCAAAATAACAAATATTAAGGATTCGTATTTCGATTTATCCATGTCCAAAAATACCTTATCATAGTGAAGTAAAATTCAAGAATGATCAAAACATGGATACAATCAAAGCTAGTATCCAGAATAGATATTTGGACGAAAAGAAGGAAATTTTATTTTTCGGTGAATAGTAACTCGTGAATAGTAACTCATGAATAGTAATTTCGACATGAAAAGTTCCAAATTTGATAAAAAATTCAGATCAATACTTCGGCATAATGATATTGAAGAAAATAATATCATTTAAGAAGAAATAACATCCCTTACCTCGGAAAGACGGTACTTCTGACTAGAATACTAGATATAGTGCTGAAGGAAACTTGCACCGTATAGCAACACTCAAAGTATCAAATACTCACAAAAATACGCTCGATATAGAGAGAGAAATAGAGAGAAACTTGTGTTTCTGGTGTGATTTTCAATTCTAACCTAAGCACCCTATTTATAAGAAAATGCTTAGAACACCAAAGCAGAAAATTTAATATATTAATAATATATTTATCAAATTTTCCTTAACCCACCTCTAGACATCTGATCTCAGCCCATTTATATCACATGTTAGCCCACTTAAATGCCAAAAAATGTTTTTCTTCAAAATAATAAATAAAACTTCCAAAAATCAATTATTTCGGAACTTCAGAACTTCAATAATTCATAATAAATAGCCCCTTTTATCAGAAAATTCGAATCTCGCTTATTTTTATAGGAAATTCTATTCTCTACAACTTTGCAGAAGAAAGTTTTTCCAAATTTTAAACAGAAATTGACCGAAATTCACAAACGGGCGATTTTACAGTCAATAATAAATTTTCGGTCAAGAATTATGTCCACCAACACACAAAACATGTGTTAATCATTTAATGCCACAAAAATACTCTTCCTCCTCATATACTCATATATCCCACATTCATTATAAAAATACCACCATCAATATATTATTAAAATAATATATTTAAATGAATTATTTTATCAGAAAAAGATAAAATATTAATTTTCAACAATTGCCACATTAAAATTTTTCTCTATCTATATCCACATAAAATCACTATTTTCCTCATCATATAAATCAATAATTAATTATACACAAATAATATTACAGAACCACAGTACTAGCAACCAGGCAGTTCCCAGGAAAGAGGGTGCTTTCCAATAAGGATTTCTCCTTACTGGCGCGCAATTAGATGACCAAACCTCTCCTTAGACAGAACTTTCTAGACATTGCCAATAATGTTATCTAATAATATTATTCAGATAATATGAATTATTGCTCCGATAATAAAAAATACTGCGTAGTGACAATTATTGAAACAACAGTAAAATATCAATGCAGCAATTATTGAATCAATAAAATACAATATTGAACAGTAATTACTGTAACAATTATTGAGTAGTGCCTTCTTACGTAAGAATCAATAATTGGTGCAATACCGTGTGCTACGCGTATTACCGTGTTTTAACCACCGGGTATTCCAACAGTATTAACGGTAACAACTACGCCGTTATTTATAAATAACTTATTTTTGTCGTTTTCTTCATCCAATCGCTTTCTGTTATGGGGCCCACACAAGGCTGCGCCGTCGTACGAATATTCCCCGGCAACAAGAATATTCCACGACCAAACAAATATTCCCCGACAACAATGAATATTTTATAACCACTTGCTTATTTAAAATATTTGCGCATTTTACCCATAACTAACCACATTAATCAAATCAACTCTTACTATTTCATAATAATAAATAGAGGAAATTAAATTTTATTTATTAATAATTTGGGGTCTTACAATCTCCCCTCCTTATGAAATTTCGTCCTCGAAATTGACATACGTACCTGGTGTTTCGAAAAGATGAGGATTCCTCGCTTTCATTTCCGTTTCCAACTCCCAGGTCATTTCCTCAATAGCATGGTTTCTCCACAAAACTTTAACTTGTGGTATGACCTTCGTGCATAGGACATGCTCCTTCTTATCCATGATCTTGACAGGTACCTCCTCGTACGTTAAGTCTTCAGCTATCTCGTCCGGTTCTAACTCAATAACATGGTTCGGGTCTTTCACATATTTACGAAGCACAGATATATGAAAAATATTATGAACACGAGACATACTTGGAGGTAACGCAAGTCTATAGGCCACATTTCCTACTCGGTTAAGAATCTGAAATGGACCAATAAATTGTGGATTGAGCTTTCCTCTCTTCCCAAATCTTGTAACTCCTTTTCATGGAGCTACACGTAATAATACATGATCCCCAATGTCAAATTTCACGTCCTTTCGATGAAGATCCATATAACTCTTTTGTCGATCCTGTGCCGTTTGTATACGTTGTCGAATCGTTTGGATCTTCTTTGTAGTCATTCGTACCAACTCTGGTCCCAACAACGTTGCTTCTCCCACCTCATCCCAACATACTGGAGAGCGACACTTTCGTCCATACAATGCTTCAAAGGGAGCCACACCTATACTTGCCAGATAACTGTTGTTGTAGGAGAATTCCACCAATGGTAGGTACTTATCCCAACTTCCTTTGAAATCGAGGACACAAAGTCTTAATAGATCTTCAAGAGTTTGAATAGTCCTCTCTGATTGCCCGTCTGTTTGAGGATGGTATGCCGAACTGAACCGTAAATCCGTGCCCATAGCTTTTTGCAAGCTAACCCAAAATCTTGAAGTGAATCTTGGGTCACGATCCGAAACTATGGATACTGGCATGCCATGCAACCTTACAATCTCATTCACGTACATACTAGCAAGACGTTCAAGGGAATAAGTCTCCCGTATCGGCAAGAAATGAGAAGACTTGATTAATCTATCAACTATAACCCAAATAGCATTTATGCCTTGAGAAACCGTGGGAAGACCCGTAACAAAATCCATGGTAATGTGTTCCCACTTCCATTTGGAATCTCAAGTGGTTGCAATGGACCCTTTGGTACTTGATGCTCCGCCTTTACACGTTGACAAGTTAAACACCTCGAGATAAACTTTGCAATCTCTCTCTTCATATTATTCCACCAAAATGTATGTCGAAGATCACGATACATTTTAGTACTTCCAGGATGGATTGCAAATGGTGTATTGTGTGCCTCCATCATGATCTTGTACTTTAAATCAGAATCGTTAGGAACACAAAGTCTGGAGTGGACTCGAAGTATTCCTTCTTCATCGATTCTTGCTTCTGGAATAGCACCTTCTTGCACTTTCTTCTTCATACGCATCAGCTCCGGGTCTGTAGCTTGAGCAACTTTAACTTTATCGATTAAAGTTGGTTCTACGCGTATACTTGACATCATCGCACTCGTTCCTACATATGATCTTCTACTCAACGCGTCAGCTACCACGTTTGCTTTTCCAGGATGGTATTGAATAGTGTGGTCGTAATCTTTCAACAGCTCGAGCCAACGTCGTTGCCGCATGTTGAGTTCTTTTTGAGTGAAGAAATATTTGAGGCTTTTATGGTCTGAATATATCTCCACCTTCTCCCCATATAGATAGTGTCTCCAGATCTTCAACGCGAAAACGACTGCTGCCAACTCTAGATCATGAGTAGGATAATTTCTCTCATATTCTTTAAGTTGTCGCGAGGCATAGGCTATGACTTTCCCACATTGCATGAGAACACATCCTAACCCTTTGCCTGAAGCATCGCTGTAGATAACAAATCCATCCGAACCAAATGGTATTGTCAAAACAGGTGCCGAAATGAGTCTCCTCTTAAGCTCTTGGAAACTCTTCTCGCATTCTTCGCTCCATACGAATTTGATATCCTTCCGAGTCAGCTGAGTTAATGGGTTAGCGATTCGAGAAAACCCTTCTACGAATCTCCGATAATAACCAGCTAAGCCCAGAAAGCTACGTACATCGGTCACCGTCTTCGGTTGCTCCCAGCTTTGTATTGCTTCAATCTTCGCCGGGTCCAGAGATACTCCATGTTTTGACACCACGTGCCCTAGGAATGCTACTTCCTCAAGCCAGAACTCGCATTTCTTCAACTTAGCATATAACTTGTTTTCACGCAGCCTTTGGAGTACCGGCTTCAAATGGTGCTCATGATCTTCACGACTTTTGGAATATATGAGGATGTCATCAATAAAGACAACAACGAACTGATCCAAATAATCCTTGAATACTCGGTTCATCATATCCATGAAAGCCGCAGGAGCATTAGTCAATTCAAAAGACATGACTAAGAATTCATAATGCCCGTACCGAGTTCTAAAGGCAGTCTTCGGAATATCCTCAGTTTTAACCTTCAGCTGATGATATCCAGAACGAAGATCGATTTTTGAAAAGAATTGTGCTCCTTGTAACTGGTCAAACAGGTCATCAATACGAGGTAGCGGATACCTATTCTTGATGGTGACATGGTTTAATTCCCGGTAATCGATACAAAGTCGCATACTCCCGTCTTTCTTCTTTACAAATAAAACAGGAGCACCCCAAGGAGATGTACTAGGACGAATGAAACCGATGTCCAACAACTCTTGTAGTTGGACTTTTAACTCCTGAAGTTCAATAGGAGCCATTCGATATGGGGTTTTAGAAATGGGCTTTGTACCAGGTTCAAGATCAATAAAGAATTCAACTTCACGTTCTGGGGGTAGACCGGGAAGTTCTTCAGGAAATACGTCAGGAAAGTTACTAACAACAGGAATATTATTCAAATTTGACGTGTCTTTATTCAAATCCATAACATGGGCTAAGAAAGCTTGACATCCGTTTTTCAATAAACGAATGGCTTTATGACTTGATATGACAGTGATTGATTTTAATGGATTTGTTGCTTGAATTCGAACAACAGGTTGATTAGGAATATGAAAACTAACCACCTTACGAAAACAATCAATTTTGGCATGATGAGTAGTTAACCAATCAATTCCTAAAATCACGTCAAATACAAGTATCTTTAAAGAGATAAGGTCAACAGGTAAGGTGATGGTACCAACTTGGATCAAACAAGATTTATAAATAGTGGATGTGATAAAAGTTTCCCCTAACAAAGTCTCCACAGATAAATCAAAGTCTAATTTCTCCGGAGTCAAGTTTAAACGTTGAGCACAAGCAGGAGAAATAAATGAATGGGTAGCACCGATATCTAGTAAGGTATAAACTTCACATGAATTTATGATTAGCTTACCCGTGATCACCTCGTTTGGGTTCCTCGCATGTTGACCAGTCACGACAAACGCTCTTCCAGGAACCGTTGACTTTGACTTTTCTGGGACAGCCTTTTGAGTCACCATCCCCGCTGAACTTGGTTTCGCTATCGTATAATCTTGAGCGATATGTCCTTCCTTTCCACAATTATAGCATACCTTGAACTGTTGTGGACAGTTTGGGCTGATATGTCCCTCTTTTCTACATTTATAGCATATGACCGGTGGTCATTCTCCTCCCTTGGAACCAGTTGCTGCTGGTGCTGACGTCTTCGTATTGTCATTGTTGAATCTCCTCTTTTTAAAATCTCCTCCCGACTCGCTTCTTCTATTTTCATAGCCACGATTACCACCAGAGTGGTTGTCGTTCTTGTCTGTATTTTTCTTTCTCCGCTGGTTATCATTATTCTGATGACTGTTGTCACCGATATGATCCTGGTTGTGGTCCCTCGGTTGGCAGTACTCGTTATCTCGCTCTAATAATTGAGCCCTGTTGACAACATCTGAATAGAGAGAAAATTTATGAGAAATGAGATATTGACGTATGCCGGGTTTCAAACCTCTCAGAAACATCCGTGTCATACGTTCCTCATTCTCCACCAAATGAGGTGCAAACCTGGACAACTCTGCAAACTTCGCCTCGTACTGGGACACCGTCATGTTATTCTGCTCCAGTCTAATAAACTCTACCTCCTTCATATGACGAATACTTTCAGGAAAGTACTTGTCATTGAATAGTTTCTGAAATGTCTCCCAAGACATGCTGAGTGCGGCTGGATGGGTACGCTTCACAGATTCCCACCAGTAGTCTGCCTCGCCACGGAACATAAAGGTGGCGAATGGAACCTTCTGTTCCTCCGTACATCCCAAGACATCGAATATCTTGGTAATTTGCTTGACCCACGTTTCTGCCATGATCGGATCTGGCTTTCCCTTAAATTCTGGTGGTCCCAACTCTTTGAATTGCTTGGCTGTGACCAGCTGTGCGTTGCCATTGTTTCTTCCTATATTTTGAACAGGAATCTCCTTCGTCTGGTTTTGCATGAACCGCAAAAAAACTTCTAAACATCTCATCGTTCATCGTCTGCTCATTGGTGTTGTTCACAGGAGGAACATTGCCAGCCTATTGCACGTTCTCCTCGTTGGTGAGTACAAGTGTCTCCACGGTTTCATTTACTCCACTTTTAACATTCTCAGTCGACATTCTCAAATACTGCCATAAAACAAGGGTTAATTTAACAAATTAACAAATCACATAATATCCCTATATTATGACCGACCAACAAATAAGCTTAGGTAGGACACACTAGCGAAGGATTTACTCGTCTCTCCCCTCCTAGTTTTATTCCTCGATCTCCGCCAGAGATCATATCCCTAAGCTCTGATACCAACTGTGACGCCCCCAAAATAGGTATGCAACACCCATTCTGAGTCTTCTATAATATGGTACAGAAACAACTACAACTTTATTAATACAACATAAAAACTGTGAGTGTAAAAACAAATATTGTCATCTAGACAATATCCACACTCAAATAAGTCCTCATTACAATTATTGGTACAATATTTTACAAAAAAAATGGTGAGGACTACTAAAACAACTTCCTAGAACCTTCATTCCATACCCCGACTAGTACTTGCTACATTCTCGCCTCCTGAGAAGAAAATGGAACAACAAGGAAAAGGGTGAGCTCAACTAGCCCAGTAAAGAATATTATGACTAAGATAATATACAACAAATTATCGTTAGTCTTCAACAGGGAAAAATTTAATAGAATACAATAGACAACAAGTTTTCAAATCAATATTCGCAGCGGAAAATAATAATTCATAGAGAAGTTACGTAGAGAATGAAATCTACGATTATCTATGAATTTAAAAGCCCATCATCAACATTTTATCCCTGTAACATCAATCAATAAATATCTTGAATCAAATAGTCATCTTTGCACTACAGGCCAAAGATATTCATCAGTTGGTCATGTTCACCTCAACACCTGTTCATCTTTGCACTACGGGCCAAAGATATTTATCAGAAATCATTCATCTTTGCACTACAGGCCAATGATATTCAGTTATATCATCATTTAAGACTGAGGATGATGAAAAATATTTTAAAGAAAACGAATCCAGTGAAGCAAAATAACAAATATTAAGGATTCGTATTTCAGCTATTCCATGTCCAAAAAAATCTCATAAATAATCATAGTGAAGTAAAATTCAAGAATGATCAAAACATGGATACAATCAAAGCTAGTATCCAGAATAGATATTTGGACGAAAAGAAGAAAATTTCATTTTCCGGTGAATAGTAACTCGTGAATAATAACTCGTGAATAGTAACTCATGAATAGTAACCCCGACATGAAAAGTTCTAAATTTGATAAAAATTCAGATCAATACTTCGGCATAATGATATTAAAGAAAATAATATCATTTAAGAAGAAATAACATCCCTTACCTCGGAAAGACGGTACTTCTGACTGGAATACTAGATATAGTGTTGAAGGAAACTTGCACCGTATAGCAGCACTCAAAGTATCAAATACTCACAAGAATACGCTCGATATAGAGAGAGAAATAGAGAAAAACTTGTGTTGCTGGTGTGATTTTCAATTCTAACCTAAGCACCCTATTTATAGGAAAATGCTTAGAACACCAAAGCAGAAAATTTAATATAATATTAATATATATATATATATATATATATATATATATATATATATATATATATATATTTTCAAGCCCACCTCAAGACCATCTGAACTCAGCTCATTATGCACATGTTTATGATGTCCAAAAAATACAAAAAACGTTTTTCTCAAAATAATTAACTAAAACTCCCAAAAATCAATTATTTCGGAACTTCAAAACTTCAATAATTCATAATAAATAGCCCTTTTGTCAGAAAATTCGAATCTCGCGAGTTTTTATAGGAAATTCAATTCTCTACAACTTTACAGAAGAAAGTTTTTCCAAATTCCCAATAGAAATTGACCGAAATTCACAAACGGATGATTTTATAGTCAATAATAAATTTTCGGTCAAGAATTATGTCCACCAACACACAAAACATGTGTTAATCATTTAATGCCACAAAAATACTCTTCCTCCTCATATACTCATATATCCCACATTCATTGTAAAAATACCACCATCAATATATTATTAAAATAATTTAAATGAATTATTTTATCAGAAAAAGATAAAATATTAATTTTTAACAATTGTCACATTAAAATTTTTCTTTATCTATATCCACATAAAATCACTATTTTCCTCATCATATAAATCAATAATTAATTATACACAAATAATATTACAAAACCACAATACTGGCAACCAGGTCGTTCCTAGGAAAGAGGTGGCTTTCCAATAAGGATTTCTCCTTACTGGCGCGCAATTAGATGACCAAACCTCTCCTTAGACAGAACTTTCTAGACATTGCCAATAATGTTATCTAATAATATTATTCAAATAATATGAATTATAGATCTGATAATGGAAAATACTGTGCAACAACAATTATTGAAACAACAATAATATAAAATACCAATGCAACAATTATTGAATCAATAAAATAAAATATTGAACAATAACTACTGTAACAATTATTGAGTAGTGCCTTCTTACGTAAGAATCAATAATTGGTGCAATACCGTGTGCTACTGTGCAACAACGCGTATTACCGTGCTTTAACCACCGGGTATTCCAACAGTATTTGTAAGACCCCAACTTATTAATGAATAAAATCAAATTTTCTCTAAATATTATTGTGAATAATAAGGGGCTAATTTGATATAATACTTTGGTTATGGGTGAAATGTGCAAATTTTGCAAAATAAGCAAGTAGTTATAAAATATTCATTTTGTCGGGAAATATTCGTTTGGTCGTGGAATATTCTTGCTGTCGGGAAATATTCGTACGACGGCGCAGCATTGTGTGGGCCCCATAACAGAAAGCGATTGGATGAAGAAAATGACAAGTATACGTTATTTATAAATAACGGCGTAGTTGTTACCGTTAATACTGTTGGAATATCCGGTGGTTAAAATACAGTAGCACACGGTATTGCACCAATTATTGATTCTTACGTAAGAAGGCACTACTCAATAATTGTTACAGTAGTTATTGTTCAATATTTTATTTTATTGATTCAATAATTGTTGCATTGGTATTTTATATTATTGTTGTTTCAATAATTGTTGTTGCACAGTATTTTCCATTATCAGATCTATAATTCATATTATTTGAATAATATTATTAGATAACATTATTGGCAATGTCTAGAAAGTTCTGTCTAAGGAGAGGTTTGGTCATCTAATTGCACGCCAGTAAGGAGAAATCCTTATTGGAAAGCCCCCTCTTTCCTGGGAACGGCCTGGTTGTCATAAATGTGATTCTGTAATATTATTTGTGAATAATTAATTATTGATTCATATGATAAGAAAATATTTATTTTATGTGGATATAAATGAGGGATATATTTTTGTGGTTAAAAATGAAGGAGTTAATGTTGAGGTTTTTATCAGAATGGAGGTATTAAAAATCAGGGTTTTTGAGATATTTTGCGGGGGTTATAATTTTTAATCCGACCGTTGGATCGTGGTAATTTTTGGATATGTTATACATATATAAGTTGAGTATATGTCCACAAATTTTGAACCGTTAAAAATGAACGTATGATTTATTATGAATTTTACGAGAACACTGGTTCAGAAATTGTTGAATTTTCGGAGTTAATCATTTTGGTGGAAAATTCTAGAATTGGTGGGCCCCACTCTTGGTTGGTGAAAAAATGTGCTGAGATTTTTATTCAAATGTGGTGGGTAGGAATAGTAGCAGGTAAAGCCATCAGGTTGCGGGTTAAGTCTGTTTCGGCGTGCTAACATTTTCCTATAAATAGAGGGCTAAGTTAGAATTGAAAATCACACCAGAAATAAGTTTTTTTTCTTCCTCTCTCTAGATTATTGAGTGTATTTTGTGAGTATTTAGATACTTTGAGAGTTTCTATTCATCAGAGCAAGTTTCTTTCAGCCTTATACCGGTATTCCGACCAGAAGTACTGATATTTTGAGGTAAGGGGTATTATTTATTTCACATTCTGAAGAGATATTATTTTTCGTATTCGTATGAATATTATTTCTGTTCAATATTCATAAGAAATTTTATTTCTTTCAATATTCGTGAGAAATATTATATTCGTTTAATATTCGTAATGAATATTATTTTCGTTTGATATTTGTAAGGGATATTATTTTCTTCTTAAATGATATTATTTTCTTCAATATCATTATGCTGAAATATTGATATGATTTTTTATCAAATTTGGAACTTTTTGTGTCGGAGTTACTATTCACGTATACGGTACTATTCACGTATACGGTACTATTCATGAATACGGCACTATTCACCGAAAAATTAAAATTTTCCTTTTTGTCCAAGATGTCTATTATGGTTACTATCTTTGATTGTATCCATGTTTTGATCTTTATTTTTGAATTCTGCTTCACAATTGATTATTATGAAGTATTATTGATCTTGGATAACTGTTATACGAATCCCTATTATTTATCCTTCTGTCTCACTGGATTCGTTCTCTTTAAGATATTTTTCATCATCCTCAGTTCTAAATGATGATATTACTGAATATCTTTGGCCTGTAGTGCAAAGATGTATGATTACTTGATGAATATCTTTGGCCTGTAGTGCAAAGATGAACAGGTGTTGATATGAACATGACTGACAGGTGATACAAATGAATATCTTTGGCCTGTAGTGCAAAGATGAATATTTGGATAAAAATGATTATTAATTGATGTTACAGGGATAAAATATTGATGATGGACTTTTAAATCTTAGAAGATAGTAGAATTCTTTCCCTACTTGACTCTTCTAATGGTTTGTTGTTTCCGCTGCAGTTGTTGATCTAAAACTTGTTGTCGATTATATTCTATAAGATTTTTCCCTGTTGAAGACTAACGATAATTTATTTGTATATTATCTTAGTCATAATATTCTTTACTGGGCTAGTTGAGCTCACCCTTTTCCTTTTTGTTCCATTTTTCTTCTCAGGAGGTGAGAACATAGCAGGATCTAGTCGGGGTATGGAGTGATGGTTCTAGAAAGATGTTTTAGCAGTCCTCACTATTTCTGTAAAATAGTGTTTGAATAATTGTAATGAGGATTTATTTGAGTGTGGATATTGTCTAGAAGACAATATTTGTATTTAAACTCACAGTATGTGTTGTCGTATTTTGCACGACAATTGTATTATTGAAGTTGTAGTTTGCTTTCTGTACCATGTATTTGGCGACTCAGAATGGGTGTTGTATACCTATTTTGGGGGCGTCACAGTTGGTATCAGAGCTTAGGGATATGATCCCTGGCTGAGATGTGAGACAAGAACTAGGAGGGGAGAGACGGGAAATTCCTTCACTAGTATGACTTGACTAAGTTTATTTGGTGTTTATTTGGTCGGTCAGAGTATAGGGATAATATATGATATGACTATTAACCCTTGTTTTATGGCAGTATTTAAGAATGACAGCTGAGAACGTTAATAATGGAGTGAATCAGACCGTGGAGACACCTTTGATCACCACCCAGGGGAACGTGCAACAGGAAGGCAATATTCCTCCTGTAAACAACGTTACCGAGCAAACGATGAATGATGGAATGTTTAGGAGCTTTTTGCAGTTCATGCAAAATCAAACGAGGGAGACTCGTGTGCAGAATACGGGTGGAAATGATAACGCGCGGCTTGTCACAGCTAAGCAGTTCAAAGAATTGGGACCACCAGAATTTAAGGGAAAGCCGGATCCGATCATGGCGGAAACGTGGGTCAAGCAAATTATCAAGATATTCGATGTCTTGGGATGCACGGAGGAACAGAAGGTTCCATTCGCCACCTTTATGTTCCGCGGTGAGGCAGACTACTGGTGGGAGTCTGTGAAGCGTACCCAGCCTGACGCAATCAACATGTCCTGGGAAACATTTCAAAAATTGTTCAATGACAAGTACTTTCCTGAAAGTATTCGTCATATGAAGGAGGTGGAGTTTATCAGACTGAAACAAAACAGCATGACGGTGTCCCAGTACGAGGCGAAGTTTACAGAGTTATCCAGGTTTGCACCTCATTTGGTCGAAAATGAGGAACGAATGACAAGGATGTTTCTGAGAGGTCTAAAACCCGAGATTCGACAATATCTTATCTCTCATAAATTTTCTTTATATTCAGATGTTGTAAATAGGGCTCAATTATTAGAGCGAGATAATGAGTATATGCAACCGAGGGACCACAACCAGGGTCATACCGGTGGCGGTAGTCATCGAAGCAATGAAAACCAGCAGGAAGGAAAACATTCGGACAAAAGCGGTAACCACTCTGGTGGTAATCGTGGTCGTGATAATAGAAGGAGCGAGTCGGGAGGAGATTTCAAGAAGAGAAGGTACAACAATGATAACGTGAAGACGTCAGCACAAACATCAACTGTTTCTAGGGGAGGAGAACGACCACCGGTCGTATGTTACAAATGTGGGAAAGAGGGACATATCAGCCCAAACTGCCCACAACAATCCAAGGTATGTTATAACTGTGGAAAGGAGGGTCATATAGCTCGAGAGTGTTCTGTAGCAAAATCAAGTTCAGCGGGGATGGTGACTCCAAAAGTTGTTCCGGATAAGTCAAAGTCAACGGTTCCTGGAAGAGCGTTTTTCGTGACTGGTCAGAATACGAGGAACCCGAACGAAGTTAGCACGAGTTAGTTAATTATAAATTTTTGAGAAGTCTATACCTTATTAGATACCGATTCTACCCATTCATTTATCTCTCCTACTTGTGCTCAACGTTTAAACTTGACTCCGGAGAAATTAGACTTTGATTTATCTGTGGAAACTTCGTTAGGAGAAACTTTCGTTACATCCACTATTTATAAATCTTGCATGATCCAAGTTGGCACTATCACATTACCTGTTGATCTTATCTCTTTAAAGATACTTGCTTTTGATGTGATTTTAGGAATTGATTGGTTAACCACTCATCATGCCAAAATTAATTGCTTTCGTAATGTTGTTAGTTTTCATATTCCTAAGCAACCTGTTATTCAAATTCAAGCAACCAAACCATTGAAGTCAAACTCTTTCATATCAAGCCGTAAAGTCATTCGTTTATTGAAAAACGGATGTCAAGCTTTCTTAGCTATGTTATGGACTTGAACAAAAATACGTCAGATTTGAATGATATTTCTATTGTTAGTAAATCCCTGACGTATTTTCTGAAGAATTTCTTGGCCTACGCGTGATATTGAATTTTGTATCATCTTTGAATCTGGTACGAAACTCACTTCTAAAATCTCATATCGAATGGCTCCTATTGAACTTCAGGAGTTAAAAACCTAACTGTAGAAGTTTGTACCCGAGCCTTTATCTGGTGACTTCCTTTGTGGAATGCACTGAATCCAGACTCTCCGTAGGGGACGCCATATTCGTGCGGTAGTAAACTGATAGGTGTCATTGTGACGTGCTATCCAAGATTGGGATATGAGTCACAGTTGAGAGCAACCTAAGTCAGTAATCGAAATACATAGCTTTCTAGGCTTAACTGGTTACTATCGGAGATTCGTGGAAGGATTTTCTCGAATCGCTACTCCGTTAACTTAGCTGACTCGGAAAGATACAAAATTTGTATGGAGTGAGGAATGCGAGAAGAGTTTCCAAGAACTCAAGAGGAGACTCATTTCGGCACCTGTTCTGACAATACCATCTGGTTCGGATGGATTTGTTATCTACAGCGATGCTTCAGGCAAAGGGTTAGGATGTGTTCTCATGCAACATGGGAAATTCATAGCCTATGCCTCACGACAACTCAAAGAATATGAGAGGAATTATCCTACTCATGATTTGGAGTTGGCAGCAGTCGTTTTTGCGTTGAAGATCTGGAGACACTACCTGTATGGGGAGAAAGTGCAGATCTATACAGATCATAAAAGCCTCAAATATTTCTTCACCCAAAAGGAACTCAACATGCGGCAGCGACGTTGGCTCGAGCTGTTGAAAGATTACGATCATATCATCCAATATCATCCTGGAAAAGCAAACGTAGTAGCTGACGCATTGAGTAGAAGATCATATGCGGGTACGAGTGCAATATTGTTAACACAAAGGCCCATTTTGTATGACTTACAAAGGATGGAGATAGAGATGAAGGCTCCAAGTACCCACATGATGATATCAAATATACGAGTAGAACCGACTTTAATCGATAAAGTTAAAGCTGCTCAAGCTACGGACATGGAGCTGATGCGTATGAAGAAGAAAGTGCAAGAAGGTGCTATTCCAGAAGCAAGAATCGATGAAGAAGGAATACTTCGAGTCAACTTCAGACTTTGTGTTCCTAACGATTTTGACTTGAAGCATAGAATAATGATGGAGGCACACAACACACCGTTTGCAATCCATCCTGGGAGTACCAAAATGTATCACGATCTTCGACATACATTTTGGTGGAGCAATATGAAAAGAGAGATCGCGGAGTTTATCTCGAGATGTTTAACTTGTCAACGTGTAAAAGCGGAGCATCAAGTACCAAAGGGTCCATTGTAACCACTTGAAATTTCGAAATGGAAGTGGGAACACATTACTATAGATTTTGTTACGGGTCTTCCCAAGGTTTCTCAAGGCATAGATGCGATTTGGGTTATTGTTGATATATTAACCAAGTCCGCTCATTTCTTGCCGATACGTGAGACTTATTCCCTTGAACGTCTTGCTAGTATGTACGTGAATGAGATTGTGAGATTGCATGGCATGCCAGTATCCATAGTTTCGGATCGTGACCCAAGATTCACTTCACGATTTTGGGTTAGCTTGCAGAAAGGTATGGGCACGGATTTACGATTCAGTTCGACATACCATCCTCAAACGGACGGATAATCAGAGAGGACTATTCAAACTCTTGAAGATTTATTAAGACTTTGTGTCCTAGATCTCAAAGGGAGTTGGGATAAGTACCTACCATTGGTGGAATTCTCCTACAACAACAGTTATCAGGCGAGCATAGGTGTGGCTCCATTCGAGGCGTTGTATGGAAAAAAATGTCGTTCTCCAGTATGCTGGGACGAGATGGGTGAAGCAACATTGTTGGGACCAGAGTTGGTACGCATTACTACAGAGAAGATCCAAACGATTCGACAACGTATACAAACGGCACAGGATCGACAAAAGAGTTATGCGGATCTTCATCGGAAGGACGTGGAATTTAATATTGGGATCATGTATTGTTACGTGTTGCACCATGGAAGGGAGTTACAAGATTTGGGAAGAGAGGAAAGCTCAATCCAAGATTTGTTGGTCCATTTGAGATTCTTGAGCGAATAGGAAATGTGGCATATAGACTCGCATTACCTCCAAGCATGTCTCGTGTTCATAATATTTTTCACATATATATGCTTCGTAAATATGTTAAAGACCCGAACCACATTATTGAGTTAGAACCAGACGAGATAGCTGAAGATTTAACGTACGAGGAGGTACCTGTTAAGATCTTGGATAGGAAAGAGCATATCCTACGCACGAAGGTTATACCACAAGTTAAGGTTTTGTGGAGAAACCATGCTATTGAAGAAATGACTTGGGAGTTGGAATCAGAAATGAAAGCGAGGTATCCTCACCTTTTTGAAACATCAGGTACGTACGTCAATTTCGAGGACGAAATTTCATAAGGAGGGGAGGTTGTAAGACCCCAACTTATTAATGAATAAAATCAAATTTTCTCTAAATATTATTGTGAATAATAAGGGGCTAATTTGATATAATACTTTGGTTATAGGTGAAATGTGCAAATTTTGCAAAATAAGCAAGTGGTTATAAAATATTCATTTTGTCGGGGAATATTCGTTTGGTCGTGGAATATTCTTGCTGTCGGGGAATATTCGTACGACGGCGCAGCCTTGTGTGGGCCCCATAACAGAAAGCGATTGGATGAAGAAAATGACAAGTATACGTTATTTATAAATAACGGCGTAGTTGTTACCGTTAATACTGTTGGAATACCCGGTGGTTAAAATACAGTAGCACACGGTATTGCACCAATTATTGATTCTTACGTAAGAAGGCACTACTCAATAATTGTTACAGTAGTTATTGTTCAATATTTTATTTTATTGATTCAATAATTGTTGCATTGGTATTTTATATTATTGTTGTTTCAATAATTGTTGCTGCACAGTATTTTCCATTATCAGATCTATAATTCATATTATTTGAATAATATTATTAGATAACATTATTGGCAATGTCTAGAAAGTTCTGTCTAAGGAGAGGTTTGGTCATCTAATTGCGCGCCAGTAAGGAGAAATCCTTATTGGAAAGCCCCCTCTTTCCTGGGAACGGCCTGGTTGTCATAAATGTGATTCTGTAATATTATTTGTGAATAATTAATTATTGATTCATATGATAAGGAAATATTTATTTTATGTGGATATAAATGAGGGATATATTTTTGTGGTTAAAAATGAAGGAGTTAATGTTGAGGTTTTTATCAGAATGGAGGTATTAAAAATCAGGATTTTTGAGATATTTTGCGGGAGTTATAATTTTTAATCCGACCGTTGGATCGTGGTAATTTTTGGATATGTTATACATATATAAGTTGAGTATATGTCCACAAATTTTGAACCGTTAAAAATGAACGTATGATTTATTATGAATTTTACGAGAACACTGGTTCAGAAATTGTTGAATTTTCGGAGTTAATCATTTTGGTGGAAAATTCTAGAATTGGTGGGCCCCACTCTTGGTTGGTGAAGACATGTGCTGAGATTTTTATTCAAATGTGGTGGGTGGGAATAGTAGCAGGTAAAGCCATCAGGTTGCAGGTTAAGTCTGCTTCGGCGTGCTAACATTTTCCTATAAATAGAGGGCTAAGTTAGAATTGAAAATCACACCAGAAATAAGCTTTTTTTCTTTCTCTCTCTAGATTATTGAGTGTATTTTGCGAGTATTTAGATACTTTGAGAGTTTTTATTCATCAGAGCAAGTTTCTTTCAGCCTTACACCGGTATTCCGACCAGAAGTACTGATATTTTGAGGTAAGGGGTATTATTTATTTCACATTCTGAAGAGATATTATTTTTCGTATTCGTATGAATATTATTTCTGTTCAATATTCATAAGAAATTTTATTTCTTTCAATATTCGTGAGAAATATTATATTCGTTTAATATTCGTAATGAATATTATTTTCGTTTGATATTTGTAAGGGATATTATTTTCTTCTTAAATGATATTATTTTCTTCAATATCATTATGCTGAAATATTGATATGAGTTTTTATCAAATTTGGAACTTTTTGTGTCGGAGTTACTATTCACGTATACGGCACTATTCACGTATACGGTACTATTCACGAATACGGCACTATTCACCGAAAAATTAAAATTTTCCTTTTTGTCCAAGATGTCTATTATGGTTACTATCTTTGATTGTATCCATGTTTTGATCTTTATTTTTGAATTCTGCTTCACAATTGATTATTATGAAGTATTATTGATCTTGGATAACTGTTATACGAATCCCTATTATTTATCCTTCTGTCTCACTGGATTCGTTCTCTTTAAGATATTTTTCATCATCCTCAGTTCTAAATGATGATATTACTGAATATCTTTGGCCTGTAGTGCAAAGATGTATGATTACTTGATGAATATCTTTGGCCTGTAGTGTAAAGATGAACAGGTGTTGATATGAACATGACTGACAGGTGATACAAATGAATATCTTTGACCTGTAGTGCAAAGATGAATATTTGGATAAAAATGATTATTAATTGATGTTACAGGGATAAAATATTGATGATGGACTTTTAAATCTTAGAAGATAGTAGAATTCTTTCCCTACTTGACTCTTCTAATGGTTTGTTGTTTCCGCTGCAGTTGTTGATCTAAAACTTGTTGTCGATTATATTCTATCAGATTTTTCCCTGTTGAAGACTAACGATAATTTGTTTGTATATTATCTTAGTCATAATATTCTTTACTGGGCTAGTTGAGCTCACCCTTTTCCTTTTTGTTCCATTTTTCTTCTCAGGAGGTGAGAACATAGCAGGATCTAGTCGGGGTATGGAGTGATGGTTCTAGAAAGATGTTTTAGCAGTCCTCACTATTTCTGTAAAATAGTGTTTGAATAATTGTAATGAGGATTTATTTGAGTGTGGATATTGTCTAGAAGACAATATTTGTATTTAAACTCACAGTATGTGTTGTCGTATTTTGCACGACAATTATATTATTGAAGTTGTAGTTTGCTTTCTGTACCATGTATTTGGCGACTCAGAATGGGTGTTGTATACCTATTTTGGGGGCGTCACAGTATTAACGGTAACAACTACGCCGTTATTTATAAACAACTTATTTTTGTCGTTTTCTTCATCCAATCGCTTTCTGTTATGGGGCCCACACAAGGCTGCGCCGTCGTACGAATATTCCCCGACAACAAGAATATTCCACGACCAAACAAATATTCCCCGACAACAATGAATATTTTATAATCACTTGCTTATTTAATATATTTGCGCATTTTACCCATAACTAACCACATTAATCAAATCAACCCTTACTATTTCAGAATAATAAATAGAGAAAATTAAATTTCATTTATTAATAATTTGGGGTCTTACAATGACGGCACTACGCCTTCAGCAGGGAGAGCTCGAAGAGCAGATGGCTAAGATGGTCGGGGAACAGGAGGCTTCTTCAAAGAGGCGTAGGCATCGGAGTCGGTCCCGGTCGCCTCGTCAGGGGCAAGCTAGAAGAGAAAAGAGCAAACCCAGGAGTCGCTCTCGAGAAGGCAGGAGCCGAAGGAGGAGTCGTTCGGTAGACAGAAAATCCAAATACTAGGGCAGATCGGGGCAGAGGAGGAGGGTCGCGTCCCCGGAATATGAGATGGATAGACATAGGTCGTCCCCTCGTAAAGAGGAGACCGATCCCCTCGCTAGAAGGGTTGCGGAGTTAGAGAAGCTGCTGGCGGCAAAAAGTCCGATAGGAACACCTTCGAGCTGCACCGGATCACCCTTCTCACCAGAAATTAATCAGGTCACGGCCGACCCGAAAAAGAAAATGCCCCCGATTGATACGTATAACGGGCTGGGGGATCCTTATGATCATTCGAACGGTTATGATCGGCTGATGACTTACTATGGGCATTCGGATGCTGCCAAATGTCGTATGTTCGCCACGATGTTGAAGAAGAGTGTCCGAGAATGGTTGGAAACTTTGGCAGTAGGATCAATCAGTTCATGGAATAACCTTCGGGAAAAGTTTCATGCTCGATTCGGGAGTAACAAAAGAAGAGGGAAGATCACTGCTTCCCTCATGCAGGTGATACAATGATCCGATGAAAGTACTCTTGGTCAGTACGTTAAGAGGTTTCGAGAGGCAGTGGGATCAGTGGCGGAGTTGAACTCCCCTCAGGCTTTGAGATTTTTCACAACAGGTCTGGATATAGGGAGGTCGAAGAAACTGATGAAGGATCTGGTAATCAATCCTCCGGCCGACCTTATCGAAGCCTTCCACTGGGCCGAAGGATTCATCGCCATAAAGGAGGCTATGGGAAATTTTAAGCCCCACTCTCAATCATACGAGAAAAGCAAGGATCGGGATAAACAGAACTATCAGCGTCCGGACAACAACCAGGGGAGGGTGTATAATTCAGGAAGAAAGAACTATAATGGTGGGGGATCGGGTTGTGGTCGACCACCTTTCCCAAGCAAAATCGTCATGTTGTAGGGGCCAAAATTTAATTTAAAAAATGTACAAACATGAAATAAAAAATTTACAAACATTTAAAAATCCTATCCCTTAATTTCTTTCAGATTTGTACACTACATTAAAAAAAATAAAGAATATAAATTTAAGTGGGAGGGGCCAAATTTTTTATTAATTTTTAAGGAAGTATTCATGTTGTTTAATATTACAATTAATAGCAATATTTATGAATTAATAAGAGGAACTTATGAAAAACTTACTTTTGCCGTATAATACATAGTTTGATCGGTTAAGAAATAGACTCAAACCTTTTCTTTTTATAAAAAAAATAATTAAAAAAAAAACATTAAGCAAAAGGTAAAGATTAAATTTTGTTACTGAGGGAACCAAATCCAAAAATTTTGGATGGAGCTTCTTCCATAAGACCAGAGTTTGGATGAGTCAAAAGTCGTGTATAAATTGATAACTTAAAAGTAGGATTTTTATTACTATTATTATTATTATTATTATTATTATTACTCTTCCGTCCCAGCATAAAGGTCTTGGTGGACTTTTTATGCATATTAAGAAGAGGAATAAAATGATAAAATTATCCATAATAATGTCATTAAATGTGAAGAGAGAATTAGAATAAGAAAAGTATGAGATATTTAATACTACGGACATAATAGAAAAAAATGTGTAAAAATTTGATTATTAAAAGAAAATGGACATTTAATATGGGACTACCCACAATAGTAATAAGAATTTTTTTATCCCGGGACTGAGGAAGTATATTATATTAGCAGCCATAGATAGTTATGATTGCCTGATTGGAATTTGGAGGCACTACTTTTTTGACTTTAGGTCAATTAACACAAAATTCTTTCCAGAAGCAGCCGCCTCCCCTCTACTTACAGTTTGCAAATGATAGTCGCGCCATCATCCACCAGTTCAAAATTGCTGTTCACTGAGTTGCATTGATGTTAGAGAAAACAGAGTAGTGAAAAATTCACGGCATTGACAGGCCACTTACAACTTGCGCAGTGCTTCCGGGCCTCCGGCCTTCTTAATGACTGCTGACATATATTATCCATGTGCATGCGCTGCACCTGTTTGCAGACAGACATGTACGTACTACTAAAGCTTGATATTTAATTAATGCTTATATATATATATATGTGTGTGTGTGTGTAACATTATTGTTTATTTTAGTAGTACATGCATTGAACTGATGACATTTAAAATCCAGGGTCAAAATCTCATAGGACTACAATAATTTCGTATTAATTTTCTGGAGTAGTTTAATATTATGTGTCCAACTGTCCAAATCAATCAATAATACTCCTGGTCGGAAATTTAGAGCATCCTAGGCCTCTTGTTTCATCTGCATGTGTTATTTGAGATATTACATGCATATATATATATATATATATATATATATATATATATATATATATATATATATATATATATATATATAGCTAGAGATCTTCTCCTTTACACCAATTAAGCAATTAATATAATTCAGTAACCATGAATACTCCAACTTTTTCCCAGCTTTTATTTCTCTTGGTTATTCTCTCATCAACTTTTTCATTAGCTTCCCTTGAAACTCATGAAGATTTTCTTCAATGCCTTAACCTTCACAATTCCACCTCAATTTCCCAAGTTATTTACACTCCAACTAACTCTTCTTTCACATCCGTCTTGCAATATTCAATAGCAAACTTGAAGTTTTCATCACCAAAAACCCCTAAACCTCTACTCATTATTACACCTGTGCATGAGTCTCAAATCCAGACAGTAATTATTTGCTCCAAAAAGCATGGCATGCACATTCGAATCCGGAGCGGAGGCCACGATTTCGAGGGCCTTTCTTCTGTATCCAACGACCCGTTCATCTTACTGGATCTGATCCATCTTAGATCATTCGATATTGACCTCACAACTAAAACCGCATGGGTCCAATCTGGTGCAACCTTAGGTGAGCTTTACTACAAAATTGCCGAAAAAAGTAGTACACTTGCATTTCCAGGTGGCATTTGGGCTAATGCGGGTATTGGTGGACATTTTAGTGGTGGAGGATATGGTATGTTAAGAAGAAAGTATGGTTTGGCGGCCGATAATGTCATTGATGCAATTTTGATCGACGCTAACGGAAGAATTCTCGATAGAAAATCGATGGGTGAAGATCTTTTTTGGGCTATTAGAGGAGGCGGGGGCTCGAGTTTCGGGGTAATACTTTCTTGGAAGATTAAATTAGTTAGAGTTCCAGAAATTGTCACAATTATTTACATGAACAAAACTTTAGAACAAGATGCCACAAAAATTCTTCATAAGTGGCAATATGTAGCTCCTAATATTCATAAAGATCTTGACATTAGAATATATGTCAGGAGTGTACTTAGCGATTCAAGTACTCGTGAAGATAAGAGAACAATACTACTCTCTTTCATGGGTTTGTTCCTTGGCAGAATAGATAGATTAGTCCCGCTTATGCAACAAAATTTCCCCGAGTTAGGTTTAGTGAAAGAAGATTGTTCGGAAGTCAGTTGGATCCATTCTACGCATTTTTTTCCAACTGTACAGCTTGAACCAAATGATGATATTTTGCTCAATAGAATTTCTTTGCGAAAGTTTTCTTTCAAAGCAAAATCGGACTTTGTGACGGAACCAATTTCTGAAGAAGGCATAGAAGGGATATGGGAAATTATGCTTAAAGCTGAGCCATACACTACAAATTTAATGTTCACACCATATGGTGGAAGGATGAGTGAGATTTCAGAGTCTGAAATTCCATTTCCACATAGAGCTGGAACCTTGTACATGTTGTACATGTCGGTGTTCTTCGCTGGAGAAGTGATTCATGAGATGAACTGGATTAGATGCTTATACAGCTACTTGGGTCCTTATGTTTCAAAATTTCCAAGAGCTTCATATCTTAACTATGTTGATCTTGATCTTGGAGTAAATAATCCACAAGGTAGCACAAGTTATGCGCAAGCAAGTGTTTGGGGTAAAAGCTACTTCAAAAATAATTTTGAAAGGCTGGTTGTGGTGAAGTCTATAGTTGACCCTGATAACTTCTTCAAACACGAACAAAGTATTCCTCCTTTTAATAATGAAGATGGAAAGTGTGAGGTTGGATATTTTGGAGATGAACCTAGAACTGAATAATGTGGAAATTATAGTATATTATATTAGAGAGGGGAAACTGATTTAGGGTTCTTTTGCTTATATTTTGTCTAGAAGTTTTACATTAAATGCATGTCGTTAATAGTGGCCGGGCAGTTGAATTCTAGAGTTTGTAGTGCCAGCTATAAATTACAAAGTCTGCTGCATGTATATATAAAGCATTCAAGAAATAAACACTGTTTTCCCCGGCTGATATGCACGTTCGTGCACCGTGCTGCCTTACTCTTTCCAATTAACTCTCTTTAATTAGTTGTCGCAAGGTATGTTGTTCTAAATTTTTTTATGGAGAATACTTATGAATAAGGAGCATTAAAGCCAAAATTAATTGCATGGAAAAATACTACGGAGTACAAAAAAATAAAATAAATTCAACGAAAATTAAAACCTTTTTTTTGAGCTCAAACAAGAGGGGAATTAAATAATGTATACCCTCTAGGTATACCCACCAATTGTTCGATCAAATGTCTTGTTACTTGGGTTAGATGTAAATGTCCATATCCTGACACGCTGTCGAGCCATCTGAGATTCCAAAATTATGTCAAGTCAACAAGGGTCTAAAATTATACATGTATGGTTTTTTTTTAAGATATTGAGATTGATTTGTGGTTGACCACAAGTAACTCAACCTTTGGGTGAACAACCTTCGTAGAATTTTGTATTTTATGTGAAATTATTATTATTTTTAAATTTTTTGCTATTATTGTTTCCCATGTAATCTTATTTTTAATAGATATCACTATTAAAAAAGAAAGTGTGGTGCCTAGCATGCATTAGTTACAGAACATTATCGCGTATAAAATACATCAGTTACACAATATTATGGGGGCAATTATGTTGTATGGGGAGACTTTTATGGTTATTTGTTATGCACCATTGTGGTGCGTAGGAAGATTCCCCCCTCCCCCTCCCCCACCCCTCCCCCCCCCCCCTCCCCCCTCCCCCCTCCCCCTCCCCCTCCCCCTCCCCTTTATAAATCACTTTTCGCTAAATCTAAGAATGAAATGGACTATATAAGATTGGTTAACTATTTAGTTAATATCATATAGTTAATTATGGCTATAAATCACATGCGTAATTATGCGTTTAATTATTTGGCAAACGATGAAAACAGTTGACTGGCCTGGCCATAAAACTGCAACCAACGCAAACAGTTGGGACTAGATCGGTCAATGGGGGCAGATCATGACCTTGTTTTACTCTATTCCATCATGATTTCATGGATCAAACATAGATCAAAAATTCAATTTATTTTGATCCATCGATTAACGGTTTTGATTTATCATAACAAAATTTTGGATGAATCAAGATTAATTTAAATCAGATTTGATTTGACTCACTAATCCAAAAATTATTTTTCAATATTTTCTCCCTAATTTCTCGCTCTAAAACATTATTATTTTCTCTCTTTTTTTTCTCTTTCTATTTTCTCCCTTGCCGAGATAAAGTCTTAGCTTAGTGGTTATGGTCTCAGGTTCGATTCTCATTTAGGTGAGTTTATTTTATGTTGCTTTCTGTTCAATTTGCCATTCAACCTATGCTATGAGTTTGTTTGGTTACTAGTGTTTTTGAAGCGGTAACATTTAAGGTATTTGGAGGTCATAATGCACCACCCCATTTTTTGTGCTATGGTTACATTCGAGTCACAAATGTTACTAGTGTTTTTGAAGCGGTAACGTTTAGGGTCCTAATCCAATTAATAATATATGGATTGGTTACTAGTGTTTTTGAAGCGGTAACGTTTAGGGTATTTGGAGGTCATAATGCACCACCCCATTTTTTGTGCTATCGTTACATTTGAGTCACGAATGTTACGTTTATGAGTTAAGTTACATGAAGACGAAGAAGCTATTAAATGAGCAAAATTTGAAAATACGTTTTATACAAATGGAACTTTCAAACGCACCAAACGTTGATAGACGAACAAACACCACATAATCGTTCTCTATCTAAACTGAAAAGATTAACTTTTTGCTTATTTTGTTCTGCAGTTTTATGACCACATCTTTTCTTGGGGACTAAAGGATGGAATTTCGAATATAACAGCAATCACAAAAAGAAATGGGATCAGTGGCACAAGCAAAGTAAACATTTTAGCTGCTGAATCTAATCTGTATGAAGCAATTAATGATTGATGATAAAATAATTGTTAAGATTGGGCCAAGGGAGGCTGTTGGAGATCTTGTTCCACCAAATTTTAAGCTTGCTAATTCTGCGTTTCAGTATGCTTTGTGGGAGAAAAATTGATGAAAATTAAGTTTTATGCTTACAGTCACCAGATTATTATCAAAGTCGACATAAAAGAATAGTTATCAGCTTTTACCTTTGAATTACTATTTACTAAATAAAAATGGTTTCCCTTTGTTGGAGTGGTGCCTTTAGTGAAGATCCTTAGCATTTAGCCAGGACAGACATGTTCATGGGCAGCATAGACAATTGTGCATATGTTGAATTTATTAATTTCTTTTTTTAAAAGTATAGGGCAGGAGCAGATATATAAGTTAATAAATTTTAAAAAACAGATTAACGGAAGAGTTAAACTTAAAAGGGACAGCAAAAAATTTCATAAATCAATTCTAAATACAAGTACATAACTCTTCCCCTTTTCATTCTATAGCTTGTGCTTCCGCTTTTCATTCTCCTTCTGCTTCTAGTTGCTTCTGTTTCTACATCTCAGCGGCTCCGCCACTACTTCTTCTACATCTTTGCGACTCCACCATTAGGGCCGCTACTTCTTCTAAATCTCCACCATGCCACTATCTCTTACGCATATAAGAGTAATCAGACTTAAAAAGTAACTAAATCAGGGTTTTTTTTGTTTGTTTGATAATTTAAAATTTGTAGTTTGTTTGAATTTGTTGTTGGTTGGAGACTTGGGGTTAAACCCAATTCAATTTATTTGATGTATTTGTTATATTTTAGACTTAAAGGTTACTAATTAGGGGTTTTTTTGTTTGATAGTTTAAGGTTTAAGTTGCAATATTACAAGGCCAAAAGTGTATTTATGATGATCACTTGATTGTTTGATCTGTTACTGTACTTTTTTTTAAAGATTACTAATTTAATTTATGTTTGAATTGAATTGGATTGTTTTTAAATATGTGTTTGTGTTTGTCTGTGTATTACCTTGTTTAGTGTTCTGGATTTCTTTGGTTTTTGATTCTTTGCATAAATATCTGTGTATTTTTGTTGATGTTGGGTTTGATTGATTTTAGCACATATTTTGAAAATTACTAACCACAGTTTTCTCCTTTTCTTTAAGTTAGTCTGACCCTTTTTCTCTCTTGATTTGCTACTAACAGAATTACATAAAAAAAAGAAAAAAATGATGTCAATAAATTCATTTCCTTTCATTAATATATTTGTCTTTTTTGGGTTTTCAAGGTATTTGTTTATATGTCTATTCACATGAAATATCTCCAAAATGAGAGTGGGTTTTATGGATATGGATTTCTAGTGTTTATCTTCAATTGTTCATAGTATTAATTGTTTTGTTAAGCTAGCAGCTATTGTATGCAATTATTGCCTTAAATATTAGTGTAATTGGTTTTTTATACTTTGAAATTAATTTATGATTTTGTTTGAATATAAAAAATAAATTTGATTTGAGCTTTTAATTATTTGAAGAATAATTCAAATTGAACTACGACAAAAAACTGAAATAAGTTTTTAAATTATACCTAAATATTTTTTATTTTAAAATTCTTTTTTTAGTTTAGATTATGAATATTTATTTGTTGTATATTATAGAATTTTATTTATACTGTATAAAATAATTATTTATTTGGGGTTGTTGTAGATATACTTTTATTTTGATTGATTTAAGTATTCATGACATGTGGTCAAAACTCAAACGTTCCAAAAACGAATCATCAGCATCATACAATCCATCCGAGTCGATGAGACTACTCAAAATCTCTCAAATGAAATCCATATCCAACATCACAATCCATCCGAGTCAATGATGTATTTGAAACATCTATTAATAATGAAGTTATCTTAGAACATTTTCATGCTATAAGGTCTAGAAAGATAACATTATATAAATATTATTATGATTATTTCAAGTATTCTTTATTTAATTTCAACAAAAAAAAGAAGTTAAAATCCATCTTTACTGAGAAAAAATTTCAAGATATATCTGTTTAAAATATTACCACACAGTTATCCGATCATTTTCCTTTTATGTAATTTGTATAATATATACAATCAGTCCTATGAGAAGCTTAATCACTAGTATTGTACGTCTGCACCTATTCAAAGCAACTTTTCTAAGAACTTTTAAAATCTTGGACTAATTAACTTATAAAGAGGAAGAAAATCCAAGTCCACAAATTATTTTAATAGTCTGTTTCTGAGTTTGGATGAAGCAAAAAAGAATCGAAAACTTAATTTCTAAACTCAACAACAATATGAATGAAAATATAAGTTTTTATGTTCATGTTGTTACTGACTTTATAAAAAAAAAAGAATTAAATTAAATTTCACATTAAGTTATTAAGTTACCCAAATATAAGTTTTATTATGTTTATAATTTAGAGGGTATAGTGAGAATTATAAAAGATGATCTTATTTAATTTCGTCTATTTTTTTTCGTTTTCATCCATTTTAAAACTTAGTAATAGCGCAAGAGTGTTATATTCATTATTTAGGATCTGGTTATCATGAAATTAACTTCATGATAAATTGGTCAATTGACTACTACAGTACTAACACGTAGAAGATATCTCCCGACCTACGTGTCGACACTGTATTAGTCAATTGACAAAAATTAACTTCAAGTTAACCACTATACTTAAAAAAATGAGATAAAATACTTAAAGTTAAAGATAAATATGTCATTTAGTGATATCTGTTAGTAAAATAAAAAAAATAAAATTACTCATCACTTTATATAATCTTGTGGGATCACTGAGGATAAATTTAAAACTTTTTTAGTGTAGTTTCTTTTATCTATTTTTATTTTTTTAATATATGTAAAAATTATATTTTGTTCATATTTGTGAAGACTGAGCCACGGAGGAGTAATTGTGACTTTGTGAGTACTATTTGACCCAGTTAACCGGTAACCCGTATGGGCCCACGGGTCTAACCCGTCTCGTTCAACCCTAGAGAACCAAAACCAATCATTCAACGCTCAAATTTCAAAATTTCAAACTCGCGCCCCTTTACCGTCACCAACCCTCCGAATTCCGATCCAGAAGTTCCCTCACGCATTAACTCTTTCTCTCCTCTTCTGTAATTTCTAACCAATTTCTCTCTCCAAAAAAATGGGTGGTACTCACAGTCGCGAGGATTTGGAACTTTCAGACTCAGAATCTGAAGAAGAATCACACACCCACGAAGAAGAACACTACGAAGACTCAAAAGAGGAAGTGGACCAACAGAATTCTTCAGAGCGCAGAAGATCAAGAACGCCTTCGTCCGTGGACGATATAGAAGCGAAGCTCAAAGCCCTGAAACTCAAGTACCCATCTCAAAATCCAAACCTGAAAAACGCCGTCAAGCTCTATCTCCACGTCGGTGGCAACACACCCAACTCCAAATGGATTGTATCCGACAAGGTCACTTCGTATTTGTTCATCAAAACCCCACAAATCGAGGCCTCGGAAGACGAAGATGACGAGGAAGAGGAAAAAGAGAGAGATTCTTGGTGGGTATTGAAGATTGGATCGAAAGTTCGAGTTAAAGTAAGTGCTGAGATGCAACTGAAGACTTTATCAGATCAACGTCGTGTCGATTTAGTGTCGAATGGAGTTTGGGCAATGAAGTTTTTTGGCGAGGAAGATTATAACAGTTTTGTGACTAAATATCAAGAGTGTTTGTTTGAGAATACTTATGGTGTTGAATCAAATGACGCTAATAAGGTTAAGGTTTATGGAAAGGATTTTATTGTGTGGGCAAATCCGGATAAGGCGGATGATTCGGTGTGGGAGGATGCAGAGGATAGTTTCTTGAAAAGCCCTAATTTGGCGACTCCTGTGAGGGAAACTCAAGATTTGAGGGAAGAATTTGAGGAGGCTGGTAATGGGGGAAGCATAAGGAGTTTGGCTTTAGGTGCATTGGATAATAGTTTCTTAGTTGGCGATTCAGGGATTCAGGTTGTTAAGAATTTTAATCATGGCATTTCCGGGAAAGGAGTGTGTGTGAATTTTGATGATGGGATGGGTAGCATGGCTTATTCGACGCCGAGAAAGGCTATTCTTATGAAGGCTGAAACTAATATGCTACTTATGAGTCCAATGACTGAAGGAAAGCCACATACAAGGGGCCTGCATCAGCTTGACATTGAAACAGGGAGGATTGTTACTGAATGGAAGTTTGGGAAAGATGGAACTGATATTTCTATGAGGGATGTTACTAATGATAGTAAAGGGGCTCAGATTGATCCCTCGGGATCTACTTTCTTGGGGTTAGATGATAATAGGTTGTGCAGGTGGGATATGCGTGATAGGCATGGGATGGTTCAGAATCTCGCTGATGCTAATACCCCGGTATTAAATTGGACGCAAGGGCATCAGTTTTCTAGAGGGACAAATTTTCAGTGCTTTGCAACTACTGGTGATGGGTCTATTGTTGTTGGGTCTCTTGATGGGAAGATAAGGTTGTACTCAAACAATTCTATGAGGCAGGCAAAAACTGCTTTTCCTGGACTTGGTTCACCAATCACTCATGTGGATGTTACTTATGATGGGAAGTGGATATTGGGCACAACTGATACCTATTTGATCCTTGTCTGCACTATGTTTACTGACAAGGATGGAAAGTCAAAGACTGGCTTTGCTGGGCGTATGGGGAACAGAATCTCTGCTCCGAGGTTGTTGAAGCTGACTCCTTTGGATTCACATATGGCTGGAATGAACAATAAGTTCCGTGGTGCCCAATTCTCGTGGGTATGTATATATCTTGCTTTCTCTTTATTTATAAAATAAAGATTCATCCATTTCTTGCTGTTTGAGGTTAGATATGGATTGATATATGTCAACTTTTGATTAGATTTAGTGGCATTGAGGTGTTTGATAGCTCTAGAAGAATGAGGAGATCAAATGCATTAGCATTTTCCATGGTCCACAATATATTCCTTTATACGGTTCATCAGTTCATGTTTTTGTTAAGTATATCAAATGATTAGTTGTTTTATATTTGCTCAGGGTCATTACTAATATGAGTGTAACCAGTTATGCAAAATTTATGAGTATTTATTAGCTCGAAAGCCAGGTGGTCTTTGTCATCTATTTGTTGCTGCAGTTGTACATGTCATTGAGGGAAATCAGTCGATCTCGTTTGATGCAACATTTGACAAACAAATGTCTTCAATAGCTGCAGAACTGCTAGCATATCCCATCCCTGAGTCACTTGTTGAAATGTGTTTTCCGTTGAAAACCTTGTATGATCAGAGTCATTCAAACAAGGGCCCAAGTTTTATTGTTTTATTGTGTTAGTATAACTTTTAAATTTTGGAACTTTCTATATCCTTTGTGAAAAATAGAAAACTACTCAATGGGGGCTACTGCTTGGTACATATATGAGTCAAATAGTCTTGGTGGCCAGGCGTATTCACTAGGTATCCCCTTATCGGGACAAGCTTCCTAATCTTTTAAGATTTATTCTCATTTTTCTGTAATTTGGAAAACTGTCTAATAGTGTCAACTGTTTATGCTAAAAACTCAATTCTACTAGCATGATGACATGAAGTTGAGGCAATGGGCTATCACTAGTACTTAGGTGAATTTTGCGTGTAGGAGTCAGGCTTTTTAAGCTGAGGTATCTAGCCAGCAACTCTAGTTTTGTTTAAGTAAAGGCCTTTATATATTCCTTTCAGTTTGTTGTATGCCTCATGTCTTCTTTGTGATTTAGCTGGAATTAGTAATGAACCACCATAGGGAAGGTCTTGCTGTGTATTTTTTAAGAGATTTTGGATGTTCCATCAAGGACCTGTTATGTTGTTGCTACAATTTTGAAAATGATTTTTCCTCATTGTGAATATTTTTAGCAAATGATGCCTGCATTACATTTCTCCTTCACCATATAGTTACAAATAGTAGGACATCAGTTTAAGGTTTAGGTTGCAGTTGATCAAAAAAAGGAAAAAAAAAAGTTTTAGGTTGCGGGACATTGACTGCAGTGCCTGGTTTTTTGTTTTTTATTACGCTCTTGTTTGTTTTTCTGGGATAACTGTGCAGATTTACTATTCTCTTGTATCCTCTTTCTGGGTTTCTCCTTTTGTGTTGAACAACTGTAGTTACTCTAATATTGTGATGCATATTTCAAAATTTTCTCCATACAAACAGAACAGGTATTGCTTTTGTTTCTTTCCATGTGTACTTGAGATTAATGCAGGGTTTTCCGTAAAACTGATTAGGTCACGGAAGATGGGAAGCAGGAGCGCCATCTGGTTGCAACAGTTGGCAAGTTCAGTGTAATATGGAATTTCCAACAGGTGAAGGATGGTTCTCATGATTGCTACAAAAACCAGGTTGGGCTAAAGAGTTGCTATTGCTACAAGATAGTTCTGAAACATGACTCCATTGTTGATAGTCGCTTCATGCATGAGAAATACGCTGTCAGCGATTCACCTGAGGCTCCACTTGTAGTTGCAACCCCCATGAAAGTTAGCTCCTTCAGCATATCTAACAGGCGATGATAGAAGTTAAACAAAGCTCTTTGTTTTTGCAAGCCTTAGATATCTGAATTAGGTTATTTCCAACTGATTACTTCTCAACTTTCTAATTGGATTTTGAATTTGTACTTTTTCTGTTAGCAAGTTATGAGACCTGTGACAAGTGGTTTCAATGAACCCCAGCCGTTTATTGTTGTTGTAATAACTGTAAGATTCAGGATTCCTCGTTTCTGGCATGAAGTTGAGAAACATGTTGATGTAGTAGAAAGTATGATTTCTTGTGGGTTTTTTTTTTTTTTTTACTGTTTTCTCCTGTAAGACTAGCAACGTCAGTATATGTGCTGATTTTCTTGGAAGATTCCTCCAAAATTAACAAGGTCTTACTGATAATTGGCTGAATTATTACGAGGTTGCAACTGAAATCTGTAAGCATTTTTAATTGAAAATTTCTGCCACATGCCTTTTGCTGTCCACTTAAAATCAACATTCTTTTGGAGTCTTTGTTTGGATCGCGCTTTCTAACATCCGAAGGTTATATATGTAAAAGAAAAAGAAGAAAATAATTATTCTTGACCAAAAGTTTGTGGCCCATTGCACATTGGATTCCACCGTCATTTAAAGATAAATGAAATTATATATATGTTCTCTCGAGACAGAAAAATGGACTAGAGCTTGCCAAAAGTTTTATATGTACCTTGTGCTTGTCCATCCTAATCTGGCTATACCCTATCCCAATGTCCTAGGAACATTACTTCTCGCATGGGCGAACATCCAATTACTTTCTATACATCAGAGACAAGTGCAACTTTCCAATATGATGAGAAGGAAGTCCGACTCCAGTTGATGGAGGCGAAATCTTTTCTTAATTTGTTTTTCAAATTGTATGCGATGGCAAGGGCAACGAAAGAGGAATGGTACCTACCACTTGAGGAAGAGCCGAGGGCATAAGAAGGTGGGGATCAAATCCATTTAGTAAAGCCAGTTATGGCGAAAATCCTACCCAAATATGATTGTATGGAACTTGTTCCTGTGTAGTTACAGTACAATTAGGACCGACTCCTCTATTCCTGTGTAGGTAGAGTAGTCCAACTATGAATCTTATGAACCAGACAACTCAGCTTCCATTCATTGCTCTTTCTATCGCTATGCAGAAACCACACATCTGAAAGTAAGAGTCCGACTTTTGAAGCGTTAAGTTTGAACCCCAAATACAAGATTTTAGACTGCTTTTGGACTATTAGAACCTCCAAAAGCACCACATGCTTCAAATGCCGGTAGACGAACAAGCACATTGTCAGGTCTAATACCAATTTATGCTAAGGAAACACATTATTTAGACAAACTCCGAGCTACCAAAAGCCAGTGGAGAAATATTGTTAAGTGTGATTTGGATTCTGAGGAGAATCGGCCATCGAATATTGTATAACATGTATAACATGCATTCCCTTCAATAATCATAGCCAATGTCATTTTACAAATAAATTATAGAAAATCAAATCATTTTCATTAGATAAAATGTGTATAAACCTAGTGCAAAATTAACAGTGGTATGCATTCGAAGTAACAAAAATATGCTTTACAAAATACCCTTTTTTATCTTTTTCCCAGACAACACCAGTTCAACTTATTACATTCTATACCACGCCTCTCACACCAAACAAAACCCTTTTCTAAGCAAAAATGCAGTCCTCGATTAATCATACACAAACAATAGCCTATATGTACAATGGAGAAATCTTGTCAGATTCCGGCCTTCGATTCTGGTCAATGCAAGAAACTGCCCAAAGAAAATAGGCATAACACACAAGCAACATACCTTAAAGTGTTAGCAAAAGGCTAATGTGGTTTGGACTGTGACTTCTTTCTGCTCAAGAACATGAAAATCCGTGGGAAAAACCTCTTTTTTTTCTTTTTTATATTCACGTCAGGAGATGAATCAGTTTCAGTGTTGCTTAGCGAATATTCTTTCGAATTTGGCCCGTAATGGATGGGTACAGCGGCATCCAGCTGCTTGTCAAAGTTCTTTGTTTCTTTTCTCTCCTCAAAGCTTGCTCTTGGACTCTTATTTGGGATTACCGCTCCTTTTATCTCCTCAAAGCTTGCTCGTGGACTCTTATTTTGGATTACAGATCCCGGAATAAATTCACCAGCTTTTCGTCGTTGCTCATTTTCCGCCCTCCACTTTCTCAATTCTTGTTCTACACCCAACTTTTCTTCCTTGGCCTTTTCAGCCTTCTGCCTTGCAAATTCCAGAGCTTCCTTCTTAGTAGCCAACTCAGAAATAACTTCCTCTAACTTCCTCAAGCTTCTCGACTCGGAATCCTTAGCTACATCGATTTGGGAGAGGGCATTAGCCACCCTAATATTCGCTTGCTCCTCTGCTTCGTGGGCCTGCTTACTGAGCTCATAGTACTCCTCTAAAGAAAGTGTTACTCCAGGCGGAGGATCCTCATCATTGGGAGTTTGAGTTGCTTCGCTCTCTTGCAGTGCGTTGATAGCTGCTAGAGCCAACTTCTCCGATGCCTTTGCAGCCTCTATCTCCTTTTGAGCTGCAAGCAGTCTGCTCGCCATGGTACTTGCTCCAGCTTTTGCTTGCTCTGCTTCCTCCTTTGCCTTCTGAAGCTCTTCATGAGCAATGTGAGCAAGTGACTTGGCCTGATCTGCCTCGTCGGCTGCCTTTTGTAATTGCTTGGGCAGCTCCACCATCTTCTCTCTTGCTTCTCTCTCCTTTACCTGAACAAGAGCAATCTCAGCTTTAGTCCTGTTAAGCTCAGCTTCAATAGATGCAACTGCAACTGATGCCATTCCTTCTCTCTGCTTAATGCTGGCCAGTGCTGATTTTTCAGTTTCTAGTTCCGACTTCAATGATGTGGCAGCTACTTTCAACAACTTCACTTCATCAGTTGCTTTCTCTATTTTAGGCTTCACCTCTTCAAGATTCTTTTTGGCCACAGCAACTGCTGCTTGTATATCACTATGATTGCTCTCCTGTCCCTCAAGGTCGTCTTTTGAATATTCATCAGTTTCCTGATTCAATTTTGATTCCATATATGCAGCTAATTCAGCTTTTAATTCCTGTAACAAAGCTGAGGCTGTATCTAGTTTTGACTTGAGATCCTTTGTTGACATAATTTGCTGGCTTAGTTTCTCCAGTTCCTCTTCTGCCTGCTTCAATTCCTTCTCCCAATTGAGCATATCCTGCTCTCGTGCCATAGCTGCTCCAATTCTGTGTTCCTCTGCCTCCAAGTGAGCAGCATGTGCAGACTCTAAGGATTCTTTTGTTGTCATCAGCTCAATAGTCAAATCCTCAACCGTCTTTTCAACTTCCTTTGATGCAGAAACAGACTCCTCAGCTTTCTTCACAGCTATATCTTTATCAGTAACCAGTGAAGCATAATCTTTACGTAGTGTTTCCAACTCGTCTCTCACAGTTTCCAGCTCTGATACAGCAGCTACATGCCTGGCTCTGGCGACCTCAACCTGTGCCTTGGCTGCAACACTAGCATCATCAGCAATCCCTTGCTCCATCTCTTCTACCCTGAGGTTGGCAAGTTCAGAGTCCTGTTTTGCTTGACGCTCTTCCATTTGTGCTCTCTCTAGGTTGAGTTTCAATTCTTCTATAAGTCTCTTGGTGCTATCTAGCTCTTTCAACATTTGCACTTTGGAATGTTCAGCAGTCTCAGACTGTTTCTTAAACAATGGAATCTCCTCGTATGCTTTCTCAAGTTCTTCTTCTATAAATTTTCGTCTCTACATAGGGCCAAGGAGAATATATTCAGAAAGTGAGCATGTGTCTCCATTCAGGAAACACAATTTTAGACTATTTTTTCAGGTAAGTTGGGAGAAAGAAATTATGACATCTTCATATTTTCAAAAAATCCATTCATCATTTTACGAGACGAAAGCTACATATAAAGAGTTAAAGACTATATTCTATATACATGTATATTTTTTGTGTGCTTTTTATCCTCCCTCAATAAATCCGTAGATTATGACAATTCTTTATAGTAGAGATAAAAGAATCATGAAGATTGCCTTGTTAGAGGCCAGTAAATAGCAAGTAGGGTCCAAAAAAATTACAGTACCCACAAATTTACCAAAGATTGACCAGCAGTTCAAGAAAAGGAATGAATGAGAGTAAAAAGCATGATACCTCCACAGTAAGGACTCTGTGGGCCTTCCAGTCAACAATTCCTCCAAACTTGGACACAACTTCTCTAACAGATTCAAATGGTGCTGCTGTATCAATATGGCCTGTGTTAGGGACCACAGAAGTGTCCAATGCTTGATCAACCTCATCATAAGCCTTTCTATAATCGTGAACTTCAGACTCTGTTACCTGAGTGGATGAAGCAGAATGTGTATTTACGTCATTCACCTGATCTTTAACAGCAACATCTTCTTGAGGTGATGGTAGACCGCTGTTTTGGTTTGTTTCTGAGGTAGCTGATGGAATGGATTTCAAGACTTTGCCTTTTATAAACTCCATTGTGTCTGGTTTACTAGTTGATACAAATGAGGCACTTTGCTCGTTATTATGTTGAACATGCACGCTGCTAACCGGACTCACTTCTTCTGATTGCTGTGACAAATTATTGGATTTTGCTTCTGAAAGAGAGGGACTGGGCTCTGGGGAATATGCTACACTTTCCTCTTTTTTAGGATCCGTTGGACTTGCATTATAGGCTTCCTGCTCAGTAGAAGGTCCATCAGAACTATCTTGCATGATCTTAATCCCAGGATATGGAGTCACAGACCCCTGAGGATCAGTTGAATTTGCATTATTACTTGATGGAATTGAGGTTTCCAGCTCAAGCAAAGGTCCATCAGAAGTATCTTGCATGACTCTAATCTTAGGATATGCAGCCAAAGACCCCTGATGATCTTGTGCCACTTCAAGAAACTTGTTTCTTGTTGGAAGAACTTGACAAATTGAAGGATCTTGGACTAAATTAGATTCATCCATCACTGGTGCCTGACTTGTGGGTTCCACTGTTCCATTAGAATCATGGCATTTTGGAACTTCAATAGTTGATTGATCCTCATGTTGGAAGGATACTACTGGTGAAGGAGAAGATTTTGGAGTAGAATTTTCTTCAACAATTTTCACACTCTCCATCCAATTAAGTGCTAACTGATAAGGAGATTCAACTGGGTATCAGAAAACCAAGTCATCACAAGGAATTAACAACAATGAACTAATGCTAAAAGAAATATTTAATAATTGCATAGCCCTTGGCTGGCACTGAAAAAAGAAGTAACTAGCCAAGCAATGCTAATATGCATGAGATAAAGAACATATTGAAGCTCCAACCTCTAATTCTAACCAACTACAACACTCATAAGGAGATCTTGAAGATCAGTAAATGAATTTAAATTAGAAAGAAGTGGCGGTTTCCTTGAAATATCATACTAAGATCTAGAATACATTAGTAGTCTGCACGGGAATCTCTTCATAAACTATTGGCTGGTATATCAAAAAAAAAAAGAAATAAAATAAAAAAATGGTTGTTAACTGAGGTCAAGAAACAAAGCTTGTAAAATGATTGAGGGAATTTTAACAGATAATTCCTATCAATATAGACTAAATATCAAAAATAAGATAATCTTGATGGAGCTAGATTAAATGGTAAAGTAAGGTTACTGAGGAGTAGGTAAAGTAGCAAAATTAGGAAGGATTGGCAAAGAATTTTTTTTAAAATTATTGAAATGGTGAACTTTAAGCTATGTTGAGTTTTGACCTTCTTCTGTTTAAGGTAGTCTGTTTCCAAACCTGCAAATCTTGGAACATTCTATTACTATGATACGAAGCTTTCACTTAATTACCCAATCCAACAATGGAATGCCCATGTCGGACAATGAGACTTGATTATTACTGGGTCTTTCTACCTATGTTATATGGACTCTTCAGTTTACCCTAAAGTACTCACGTCTGATACTCGACACTCAGACAAGAGTATGGGTGTTGGACACTTCATTTTAGTATAAAAAAACTGAAAATTTTGAGGAGTACTAGTGTTGGACTCTTTAAAATACTCGTGTCCAACAACACTCTCAATCAAATTCCGACCGAACTCTCCAGCCGAGTCCATGTAACATAGCTTTCTACACCTCAAAAAACTTACAAAGTTTTAATTGACAATCGTTCTCATTTCAACTCAACTCATGGCCTTTTACCCCAAAATTTTTGTCCATTTATATACAAAAGCTATAAAATCCTAAAATAAAGCAGAAAAGCTTTTTTGTTTTTTCATTATAAAAAAAACATTGTTTCAATGTGCATATATATGTATATATATATATAGAGAGAGAGAGAGAAAACTTCGGATAATGCAGCATACTAAAGTTGCTAAGTGAAACAATTCGGGTCAAATTCCGAGTCCGGAACAAATTTTGAGTCATATCTTTCGATGTAGGTTTGGGGTGTTATAAACTCCCTTAAATTTTTGACGTCCCCGTCAGAACCGATCACACACACGGTCCACAAATCTTTATCTCTCTAACCATTGTAGGATAATACCGACTGGTTTCGTATCCCCACCTCCGGACCTCCGGACCTCCAGACCTCCGGACATCCATTATGCAATGGGATAATACCACCAGCCTACGTGTCCCTACATCCGGCAACCCGATCGGATGACCCAACTCGAGCTTTCGAGAATCGGCTCTAATACCATATGAAACAACCCATCAAATCCCGAGTTCAGAACAAATCTTGGGTCAAATCTCAAGTCTGAATCAAATCAAATCCATCCAAACAAGGCCTTAAACCACAACACAATAGTATCTTCTTGGATTATCTTAGCCCACCACAAACTCACCCAAAAGGTCATTGACTGAAGGTACTACTGTTAGTAACTTAATTCCTTATACACAAACAATTTTTCTCACATATTTCGATGTGGGAGGTGTTACACTGAGTTTATATAAGCACAAAAATGAATGTCAGTTTCTATAAAATTCATCACCAAGTTTCCCCACATCAAGTTTTCTGTTTTTTTTTTACTAAATATTAACTTTTTGTTAAGAATTTACTCAATTGAATAGGAGGCACAAAATTCACTTCCTATAACAAATCGACAATATAGCCATCAAATTCAAATTCTTACATCAACATTGAGTAATGGCATGAACCTGACTTTAATAAACTGGCATGTCCCTGACTTTAACAAACACATATCACATATTTGAAACTAACCAACTACAAGGAACAATGTAACAACCTGAGTCAAATGATTGAAGATATTAATGATTGTAGCATGATCCTTATGTCAAAATATCTTACATGTTACGATATGGACTGGGGTGCTACAAATTCCCCCACTTAAATACCTGACGACGTCAAGTCGAACAAATAGCCACACAAGGCCCAAAAACTTTGCCTCTCAAGCCATTTTGAGTTAATATCAGGGCCCAACTGTCGTCGTGTTCTCACCTCGGGCAACTTGATCGGATGACTCAACCTGAGCTTTTGAGAGTCTGCTTTTATACCATATGTAATAACCCGGGTCAAATTCCAAGTACAAATCAAGTCATAACATAATAAGAGCCAATGTATTGTCTCAATAATATCTTTTCGGGTCAACATAGCCTACCACAAGCTCACCCAAAAGATTGTGATTAAAGATATTAGCGATAACAGTTTGAGTCCTTATATATATATCAAATTACCTCACATGTTACGATGTGAAATAAGGGCGTTACAAACAAGCCTAAGGGATTATCTCGGTAAGTAATAAATGTGTGGGACGATATGAAGTTTCATTCTTAGAGATGATTACGCAAGTGCCCTAAGAAATGGGGACAACCAAACAAGTCATATAGAGAAACAAAAGTACATTCTAATTACACCTCTACAATGGTATATTTTTTTGCAGAAATTCAATATTCAAAACCTAAGTGTATGTTTTTCAGTATTTAGGCTTTCTGGTTGGTATCTAACAAATTAAAGCATCCAAATGAAGAAAAAAGCGTTGTTTGTATATCTTTTCTTTCTTATATTTTCATATTTTTAAGTTGTTCTCGCAGACGATAAGCCCATAATAATTTCTTACTTATTCGGTTTCCGTACATTTAGCAGGTTAATCAACTCCTTTTAACAAGGTCCAATAAGCAAACAAATTGCTCTATGTAATTATCAGAAGCTGTAGCAAATTACAGACCATGATTCGGCAAAAATAATACTTTGATTCCATGGAAATAATTGAATCATTATGCACTCCAAGTTTCTGAAATAGCAATCAAATGGCTGATAACCAACAAGCCAATATATCAATAATACATATAAACACGTCTAATTTACTTTTGCATTCAAGCCTCAGAATCAATGTCATATTCGGAATCCGCATCAAGAAATTACTCAACTACCAAAATCAAATCATCATCGATTCTAATAAACCCAAAAAAGAAAAATTAAAAAAAAAGAGAAACAGAAGATTAGGAGAGAGAAAGAGGGAGGAGAAGAATTACCCGCAAACGAAGTCAAACGCAGAAGCTATAAATTGTCTTCCCTGTATATATCGAGTGAGAGAAATTAAGGGGGGAAATCAAATAAGAAGTCCATAATTTTAGCATTAAAATTTACAAGGTCGAAATTCAGTGGCAAAAACAGCAAATAAAATCAACGGATGAATTTTAATTTAGATTCTATGCAACAATTATTACTATAATTTACCATTACAAAACTAAAGGGTGAGAGTAGGATCAAAGATGTGTGGAGCCTACCTTTCCTCACTGGCCACCAGATTCGTAATATCTCTGCAAATTAGATTTTCAGAATTTTATAATTTATTTTATTTACATTAACCCGAAAAGTATGTATATGTGGTACTATTATTATTTGTCTCTCTGGTGTAGTTTATTTTATTTTTTATTTTTATTTTTATTGTACCTTTTATTTCTTTTAAATATAAATAAAGAATACTAGAATATATGTGTGGTAAAGTCACCGGCCACGGACACGACACAACATTACGCGCGGCTTTTGTGGTGTGGAAAGAGATTTGATTTCGTTGAAGACTCTTTGACTTTTGAGCCATTATATGCTTTTTTATTACTCCATTCGTTCCGATATAAAAATCTTAAATGATTTTTTATGTATATTAAAAAAAAGAATAAAATGACAAAATTATTTATATTTAAATTTTTATTTAATTGTATAGTTTTTTACATATTATTAGTGATATTCTATAAATATGCATAGAGAATAGAAATATAACAATTAATAATAAAGGTATTATAGATAAATTATTATAAAAAATAAATCATTTAAGCTAAGTAGACATTTAACTTGAGACTAATTAAAATAGTAATAAAGACTTTTATCCTGAAACGGAAGGAGTATTATTATATAAAAACTGAAATATGTAATTTACATGCTACTTTTGCAACCTGCAGGCTTAGGGTTCGATTCGGTTCGAGCGAGAGACTTGAATTTGTTAATAATATAATTTAAATTAAGGTTATATTCGACTCGTCAAAACATATAATTATTTAAAAAGCCATAGAAATACATTTGAATGCTAAAGAAGAAAATTGTAAAAACAGACATCCGAGAAAGTTTTAGTTTATTGTAACGGCATTTTAATACTCTTTTTTTTAAAAAATTAAAAACATCTCTTTAATTTTTTGATTAATATTTGAGAATCAAATTATCATAAATTAACAAATAAATAATACAAAATATTTTATATGTAAAAGTTTCAAGTTTGGATGAAAGAATGTTTATGCAAGTACTGAAACTCGGGTGGAAGATCAGATCTTACGAAGTGAAAACTATATATAATGAATAAAAGATTGAGAACAGTTTGGATATAACAAGTAGATCTAAAATGGCTGATAAATGTATAGAATATTATGATCATTTGAAGAAAAGGTTGATCAGTTTATTCTTGATTGTATATGGTATTAAATAATTTCTTATATTAAGTTATTTTATAATATTTGGACTAATAATCTCATATCCAAATTTTAAAACAAACAAGACATTTGTGATTAATAGTATTATCTCAAATGTAATCTTTGCAAACAAACGTAACCTTGATGTGTTGCAGTAGTTTACGTAATCTAATACTCCTTCTCTTCAGAATACAAATTTTAGTTGATTTTTTACGCATATTAATAAAGGGATAAAATGACAAAATTATACATATTTAAATTCTTATTTAATTGCATAATTTTTTGTACATAATTAGTGATAATTCATAAATATACATAAATAATATAAATATGACAATTAATACTAAGAGTATTATAGACAAATTATTATAAAAATTAATTATTGAAAATAAGTAAACAGTTAACTTGAGACTACCGAAATTAATAATAAGCATTTTTATTTTTGGACGGAGGGAGTAATGTAGTAATATATGTGACGCCCCAGAATAGGTTCACACAATTAATTCTGGGTCGTCAAATACACACTACAAAATTCAAATACAAACTTCATTTATACAATTATTAACTGTCGTGTAAAATACTACAACACATAAGCTGTGAGTTTCAATACAAATATCCTTGAAATTTACGCTTCATCTAGTATCGTTTTACAAGAATATTTTTGTTATGAACATTCTTGTTAAATTTTGATCTTTTCATATAAGGTACTATTCACGGGGTACTATTCACTCAGGTATTATTCACCCGGGCTGTGATGCCCCCAAAATAGGTCCATTCCATCCAACCCATTCTGAGTCGCCAAATACATGGTACAGAAAATAACTACAACTTTATTAATACATTTGTCGTGCAAAATACGACAACACATATACTGTGAGTTTAAATACAAATATTGTCATCTAGACATTATTCATACTCAATTAAGTCCTCATTATACTTATTGATACACTATTTTACAAAATAGTGAGGACTACTAAAACAACTGTCTTGAACCATCATTCCACACCCCGACTAGTACTCGCTACATTCTCGCCTCCTGAGAAGAAAAATGGAACAACAAGAAAAAGGGTGAGCTCAACTAGCCCAGTAAAGAATATTATGACTAAGATAATATACAACAAATTATCCTTAGTATTCATCAGGAAAAAATCTAATAGAATACAATAGACAACAAGTTTTAAATCAATAACTGCAGCGGAAACAGCAAACCATTAGAAGAGTCAAGTAGAGAATGAGTTCTACTATCTTCTAAGATTTAAAAGTCCATCATCAATATTTTATCCCTGTAACAACAATCAATAACCATCTTTAATCAAATATTCATCTTTGCACTACAAGCCAAAGATATTCATTTGTATCACCAGTCGATCATGTTCATCTCAACACATGTTCATCTTTGCACTACGGGCCAAAGATATTCATCAGAAATCATCAATCTTTGCACTACAGGCCAAAGATATTCATCAGAAATCATCAATCTTTGCACTACAGGCCAAAGATATTCAATTATATCATCATTTAGGACTGAGGATGATGAAAAATATTTTAAAGGAAACGAATCCAGTGAAACAAAAGAACAAATATTAGGGATTCGTATTACAGTTTATCCATGTCCAAAAATACCTCATAAACAATTATAGTGGAGTAAAATTCAAGAATGATCAAAACATGGATACAATCAAAGCTAGTATCCAGAATAGATATTTTGACGAAAAGAAGAAATTTTTATTTTTTGGTGAATAGTAACTCGTGAATAGTAACTCATGAATAGTAACCCCGACATGAAAAGTTCCAAATTTGATAAAAAGTTCAGATCAATACTTCGGCATAATGATATTGAAGAAAATAATATCATTTAAGAAGAAATAACATCCCTTACCTCGGAAATACGGTACTTCTGACTGGAATACTAGATATAGTTGTAAGACCCCGAATTTTATGAAATAAAAGTATTCAATTTTTCTTATAATTACTATTCAGTAAATGGTTAAATTGATAAATGTTAAAGTTAAGGGTGATATATGATTTTTTTTCAAAATACACAAGTGGTTATAAAATAATCATTGTTGTCGGGGAATATTCGTTTGGTCGTGGAATATTCTTTCTGTCGGGGAATATTCGTACGACGGCGCAGCTATTTGTGGGCCCCATAACGAATAACTGTCGGGTGAAGAAAACGACAAATTTAAGTTTTTACAAATAACGGCGTAGTTGTTACCGTTAACACTGTTGGAATACCCGGTGATTAAAATACAGTAATACGCGTTATTGCACAGTAGCACACGGTATTGCACAGTATTTTTGAAATTATTGATTCTTACGTAAGAAGGCACTACTCAATAATTATTACAGTAATTACTGTTCAATATTTTATTTTATTGATTCAATAATTGCTACGTTGAAATTTTGTATTATTGTTGTTCAATAATTGTTGCTGCACAGTATTTCCCATTATCAGATCAATAATTCATATTATTTGAATAGTATTATTAGATAGCATTATTGACAATGTCTAGAAAGTTCTATCTAAGGAGAGGTTTGGTCATCTAATTGCGCGCCAGTAAGGAGAAATCCTTATTGGAAAGCCCCCTCTTTCCTGGGAACGGCCTGGTTGTCATAAATGTGATTCTGTAATATTATTTGTGAATAATTAATTATTGATTTATATGATAAGAAAATATTTATTTTATGTGGATATAAATGAGGGATATATTTTTGTGGTTAAAAATGAAGGAGTTAATGTTGAGGTTTTTATCAGTATTTTTGTCGGAATGGAGGTATTAAAAATTAGGATTTTTGAGATATTTTGCGGGATTTATAATATTTAATCCGACCGTTGGATCGTGGTAATTTTTGGATATGTTATACATATATAAGTTGAGTATATATCCACAAATTTTGAACCGTTAAAAATGAACGTATGATTTGTTATAAATTTTACGAGATGACTGGTTCAGAAATTGTTGAATTTTCGGAGTTTATCATTTTGGTGGAAAATTCTAGAATTGGTGGGCCCCACTTGTGGTTGGTGAAGAAATGTGCTGAATTATATTTCAAATGTGGTGGGTGGGAATAGTAGCAGGTAAAGCCATCAGGTTGCAGGTCAAACCTACCAAAATTTTCCTATAAATAGAGGGCTAAGTTAGAATTGAAAAACACACCAGAAACATAAGTTTTCTCTCTTTCTCTCTCTAGATTATTAAGTTTATTTTGTGAGTATTTAGATACTTGGTGAGTTGATATTCATCAGTGCAAGTTTTCTTCAGCGTCATATCCGATATCCAGTCAGAAGTGCTGCTCTTTTGAGGTAAGGGATTGTAAGGGATAGTAAGGGATTTTAAGGGTTGTTATGATCTTTAATTTCGTAATTTTTCTGACCTTCAAAAATTCTGGAAAAATTTGAAATGATATTTTGATGAGTTTTCTTGATTGTGTCCAAAAATGGTGATTTTTGGATGTATAGATTGAGAGTTATGAATTTTATGAGAAGAAACTATTTTAAAAGTAACAGCTTATAATTCCTTGTGGTTAACTCCAAAATTGATGAAATTTTTATTAGGAGTACATGTATATGATAGAAGTATACTCTGTAAATTTCAGAATTTTTAGACAAAAGAACAATTTTTGATAAATGTCTAAATATTCGGCTATTTTGGCCATATGAAAAATAGTAAATGACTTTTAAAAATTCTAAGAAAAATATATGTTCACTATGAGACTATATTATAATAAATTCCAGAAAAGAAATATTTTTGGAACGGATTTGGTATTTTTCATAAAAATAGTCTAGTTATGAGAAAATGAATTAAATATGTTATGTGAAGTAAGAAAATTGGAAAATAGGATTTTATGGCTTGAGAATCCTATATGAGGTATATGCAGATTTTTGATGAGGGTTTTGATTATTGGTGATAAAATCTTATGAGTTTGGTATTTTAGAATGATTAAATGCATTATTTAGTAAAGTGTAAACAATTTAAATAAATTGTTTATAAGCTTAAGAAATATTATTCTTTCAATATCATTATACCGAAATACTGGTATGAATTTTATTGTAGAATTTCTACCTTTTTGTGTCGAGTTACTATTCATGAGTTACTATTCACGAGTTACTATTCACGATAAAAATTGGTTTCTTTTTCTAGCCAAATTATAGCTGAGTTATGAATATTACTCTTGAGATTAAAACTATGTATTGATTATATTGATTTTATTATCATATATAACATTTTTATAACCCTGATGTTGAAATTCTCTTTCACTATAGTGTAAAGATGGGTAGATTATTGGTATGATCATGACTAGGGTTCTCTTTGGCCTGTAGTGCAAAGTTGAATTGTGACTGGTATGATCATGACCATTGAATTTATAAGTGAATATCTTTAGCTTAAGTGCAAAGGTGAATTGATCAACATGGTTATAATTATTGTTTATATAAATTCTGAAATGATTATATATTTCTTTGAGATATTAATATCTTTGTCCTGTAGTGCAAAGATGAAATATTGATGAATATCTTTGGCCTGTAGTGCAAAGATGAATTGTTGATGAATATCTTTGGCCCGTAGTGCAAAGATGACATGTTGTTGAATATCTTTGGCCAGTAGTGCAAAGATGAACAGATGTTGAGATAAACATGACCAACTGGTGATACAAATGAATATCTTTGGACGTAGTGCAAAGATGAAGTTATTAGTATGATTATGAACAGGAAATGTGATTTGGTGTAACCATGATCTTTGATGTTTCAGGTAAAGATAGGTGATGAAAATTATCATCGTCCTGGATGAGAAGAGGAATTTAGAACTACAGTTATGATTATGAGTTATTCATATGATTGTGAACCAGAATTGTTGATTGATGTTACAGGGATAAAACATTGTTGGTGGATTTTTAACATGGAGAAGATAATAGACTTTATAGTCTATTTGACTCTTCTAATGGATTGCTCGTTCCGCTGCAACTATGGTTGAAATTTTTATCATTTACCATATGTTCTAAATCTCTGATTTATTATTGATGAATGCTATTGATAATTAAATTATCTTTAGTCATGATATTCTTTACTGAGCTAGTTGTGCTCACCCTTTTGCTTCACAATTCCTTTCAGGTAATAAGAGTGTAGCTGGGTCGAGCGGGGGTAACAAGGGAATAGAACGGTGGTCATCATTTAGTAGTTATATTTGGTGAAGAAAATAGGGTGAGGCGAACCCAACGTTGGAAGGGTGTTTTGTCACTATCATACAAGATGTCTAATGACATACAACCTCGTGTCATCATAAGACAGTGTTGTGCTCATCCACTTGCCGAGTATATCTATGGGCACTACCTATATAATCTTGGTGTTTGTTTGAAGTATAATTCTCAATTAGAGACAGTGAAGATAATGATAAGTCAAGAGAAGACTCACCATTGGGAAGAATATGATAGTAATCTTCTCGTTTTTCTTTGGGGTCTATTGGGTCAACCAAGGATAATTCTGTGGCCATATGATATCTATCATAACCTAGACGCATGGCCTCCCATGTACGAAGGTTTCCTTGAGCACTTCCCAAAGATTCTAATTTCTAAAACAGTTTTTGACTATTCCTTTATGTAAGGTGTCATTGTGAGGTGATGTCCACGGTTGGAACATGAGTCACATTTGGTATATATTTGTATCCAAACTCACAGCGTATGTGTTGTTGTATTTTACATGACAATTGTTGTAATAAAGTTGTAGTTATTTTCTGTACCATGTATTTGGCGACTCAGAATAGGTTGGATGGAATGGACCTATTTTGGAGTCGTTACATTTGGTATCAGAGCTTAGGGATATGATCTCTGGCGGAGATCGGAGAATACAACTAGGAGGGGAGAGCTGAGTAAATCCTTCGCTAGTGTGTCCTACCTAAGCTTATTTGTTGGTCAGTCATAATATCGAGATATTATGTGATATGTTAATTTGTTAAATTAACACTTATTTTGAAGCTGTATTCTAGAATGTTATTTGAAATACAGGAGATGAGCAATGGAGAAATTATGATGACAGAGAAGATGGAATTTGAAATGAAAGGAAGGTATTCTCAACTCTTTGAAATACCAGGTACGTAAATTTCGGGGACGAAATTTCATAAGGAGGGGAGATTGTAAGACCCCGAATTTTATGAAATAAAAGTATTCAATTTTTCTTATAATTACTATTCAGTAAATGGTTAAATTGATAAATGTTAAAGTTAAGGGTGATATATGATTTTTTTTCAAAATACACAAGTGGTTATAAAATAATCATTGTTGTCGGGGAATATTCGTTTGGTCGTGGAATATTCTTTCTGTCGGGGAATATTCGTACGACGGCGCAGCTATTTGTGGGCCCCATAACGAATAACTGTCGGGTGAAGAAAACGACAAATTTAAGTTTTTACAAATAACGGCGTAGTTGTTACCGTTAACACTGTTGGAATACCCGGTGATTAAAATACAGTAATACGCGTTATTGCACAGTAGCACACGGTATTGCACAGTATTTTTGAAATTATTGATTCTTACGTAAGAAGGCACTACTCAATAATTATTACAGTAATTACTGTTCAATATTTTATTTTATTGATTCAATAATTGCTACGTTGAAATTTTGTATTATTGTTGTTCAATAATTGTTGCTGCACAGTATTTCCCATTATCAGATCAATAATTCATATTATTTGAATAGTATTATTAGATAGCATTATTGACAATGTCTAGAAAGTTCTATCTAAGGAGAGGTTTGGTCATCTAATTGCGCGCCAGTAAGGAGAAATCCTTATTGGAAAGCCCCCTCTTTCCTGGGAACGGCCTGGTTGTCATAAATGTGATTCTGTAATATTATTTGTGAATAATTAATTATTGATTTATATGATAAGAAAATATTTATTTTATGTGGATATAAATGAGGGATATATTTTTGTGGTTAAAAATGAAGGAGTTAATGTTGAGGTTTTTATCAGTATTTTTGTCGGAATGGAGGTATTAAAAATTAGGATTTTTGAGATATTTTGCGGGATTTATAATATTTAATCCGACCGTTGGATCGTGGTAATTTTTGGATATGTTATACATATATAAGTTGAGTATATATCCACAAATTTTGAACCGTTAAAAATGAACGTATGATTTGTTATAAATTTTACGAGATGACTGGTTCAGAAATTGTTGAATTTTCGGAGTTTATCATTTTGGTGGAAAATTCTAGAATTGGTGGGCCCCACTTGTGGTTGGTGAAGAAATGTGCTGAATTATATTTCAAATGTGGTGGGTGGGAATAGTAGCAGGTAAAGCCATCAGGTTGCAGGTCAAACCTACCAAAATTTTCCTATAAATAGAGGGCTAAGTTAGAATTGAAAAACACACCAGAAACATAAGTTTTCTCTCTTTCTCTCTCTAGATTATTAAGTTTATTTTGTGAGTATTTAGATACTTGGTGAGTTGATATTCATCAGTGCAAGTTTTCTTCAGCGTCATATCCGATATCCAGTCAGAAGTGCTGCTCTTTTGAGGTAAGGGATTGTAAGGGATAGTAAGGGATTTTAAGGGTTGTTATGATCTTTAATTTCGTAATTTTTCTGACCTTCAAAAATTCTGGAAAAATTTGAAATGATATTTTGATGAGTTTTCTTGATTGTGTCCAAAAATGGTGATTTTTGGATGTATAGATTGAGAGTTATGAATTTTATGAGAAGAAACTATTTTAAAAGTAACAGCTTATAATTCCTTGTGGTTAACTCCAAAATTGATGAAATTTTTATTAGGAGTACATGTATATGATAGAAGTATACTCTGTAAATTTCAGAATTTTTAGACAAAAGAACAATTTTTGATAAATGTCTAAATATTCGGCTATTTTGGCCATATGAAAAATAGTAAATGACTTTTAAAAATTCTAAGAAAAATATATGTTCACTATGAGACTATATTATAATAAATTCCAGAAAAGAAATATTTTTGGAACGGATTTGGTATTTTTCATAAAAATAGTCTAGTTATGAGAAAATGAATTAAATATGTTATGTGAAGTAAGAAAATTGGAAAATAGGATTTTATGGCTTGAGAATCCTATATGAGGTATATGCAGATTTTTGATGAGGGTTTTGATTATTGGTGATAAAATCTTATGAGTTTGGTATTTTAGAATGATTAAATGCATTATTTAGTAAAGTGTAAACAATTTAAATAAATTGTTTATAAGCTTAAGAAATATTATTCTTTCAATATCATTATACCGAAATACTGGTATGAATTTTATTGTAGAATTTCTACCTTTTTGTGTCGAGTTACTATTCATGAGTTACTATTCACGAGTTACTATTCACGATAAAAATTGGTTTCTTTTTCTAGCCAAATTATAGCTGAGTTATGAATATTACTCTTGAGATTAAAACTATGTATTGATTATATTGATTTTATTATCATATATAACATTTTTATAACCCTGATGTTGAAATTCTCTTTCACTATAGTGTAAAGATGGGTAGATTATTGGTATGATCATGACTAGGGTTCTCTTTGGCCTGTAGTGCAAAGTTGAATTGTGACTGGTATGATCATGACCATTGAATTTATAAGTGAATATCTTTAGCTTAAGTGCAAAGGTGAATTGATCAACATGGTTATAATTATTGTTTATATAAATTCTGAAATGATTATATATTTCTTTGAGATATTAATATCTTTGTCCTGTAGTGCAAAGATGAAATATTGATGAATATCTTTGGCCTGTAGTGCAAAGATGAATTGTTGATGAATATCTTTGGCCCGTAGTGCAAAGATGACATGTTGTTGAATATCTTTGGCCAGTAGTGCAAAGATGAACAGATGTTGAGATAAACATGACCAACTGGTGATACAAATGAATATCTTTGGACGTAGTGCAAAGATGAAGTTATTAGTATGATTATGAACAGGAAATGTGATTTGGTGTAACCATGATCTTTGATGTTTCAGGTAAAGATAGGTGATGAAAATTATCATCGTCCTGGATGAGAAGAGGAATTTAGAACTACAGTTATGATTATGAGTTATTCATATGATTGTGAACCAGAATTGTTGATTGATGTTACAGGGATAAAACATTGTTGGTGGATTTTTAACATGGAGAAGATAATAGACTTTATAGTCTATTTGACTCTTCTAATGGATTGCTCGTTCCGCTGCAACTATGGTTGAAATTTTTATCATTTACCATATGTTCTAAATCTCTGATTTATTATTGATGAATGCTATTGATAATTAAATTATCTTTAGTCATGATATTCTTTACTGAGCTAGTTGTGCTCACCCTTTTGCTTCACAATTCCTTTCAGGTAATAAGAGTGTAGCTGGGTCGAGCGGGGGTAACAAGGGAATAGAACGGTGGTCATCATTTAGTAGTTATATTTGGTGAAGAAAATAGGGTGAGGCGAACCCAACGTTGGAAGGGTGTTTTGTCACTATCATACAAGATGTCTAATGACATACAACCTCGTGTCATCATAAGACAGTGTTGTGCTCATCCACTTGCCGAGTATATCTATGGGCACTACCTATATAATCTTGGTGTTTGTTTGAAGTATAATTCTCAATTAGAGACAGTGGAGATAATGATAAGTCAAGAGAAGACTCACCATTGGAAAGAATATGATAGTAATCTTCTCGTTTTTCTTTGGGGTCTATTGGGTCAACCAAGGATAATTCTGTGGCCATATGATATCTATCATAACCTAGACGCATGGCCTCCCATGTACGAAGGTTTCCTTGAGCACTTCCCAAAGATTCTAATTTCTAAAACAGTTTTTGACTATTCCTTTATGTAAGGTGTCATTGTGAGGTGATGTCCACGGTTGGAACATGAGTCACATTTGGTATATATTTGTATCCAAACTCACAGCGTATGTGTTGTTGTATTTTATATGACAATTGTTGTAATAAAGTTGTAGTTATTTTCTGTACCATGTATTTGGCGACTCAGAATAGGTTGGATGGAATGGACCTATTTTGGGGTCGTTACAATAGTGCTGAAAGAAACTTGCACCGTATAGCAACACTCAAGATATCAAAATACTCACAAGAATACACTCGATAATATAGAGAGAGAAATAGAGAGAAAACTTCAGTTTCTAGTGTGATTTTCAATTCTAACCTAAGCACCCTATTTATAGAAAAATGCTTAGAACACCAAAGCAGAAAATTTAATAAAATAATAATATATTTATATAATTGTCAAGCCCACCTCTTGAATCTGAATTTCAACAATTCACACATGCTAACCTTCTAGAAAAAGTAATAAAAAACGTTTTTCTCAAAATAATTAACTTAAACTCCCAAAAATCAATTATTTCGGAACTTCAGAACTTCAATAATTCATAATAAATAGTCCTTTGATCAGAAAATTCGAATCTCGCGAGTTTTTATAGGAAATTCAATTCTCTACAACTTTACAGAAAAAGTTTTTCCAAATTCTAAACAGAAATTGACCAAAATCCACAAACGGACGATTTTACAGTCAATAATAAATTTTCGGTCAAGAATTGTGTCCACCAACACACAAAACATGTGTTAATCATTTAATACCACAAAAATACTCTTCCTCCTCATATACTCATATATCCCACATTCATTGTAAAAATATCACCATCAATATATTATTAAAATAATATATTTAAATGAATTATTTTATCAGAAAACATAAAATATTAATTTTCAACAATTGTCACATTAAAAATTTTCTCCATCTATATCCACATAAAATTAATATTTTTCTCATCATATAAATCAATAATTAATTATACACAAATAATACTACAGAACCACAGTACTGGCAACCAGGCCGTTCCCAAGAAAGAGGGGGCTTTCCAATAAGGATCTCTCCTTACTGGCGCACAATTAGATGACCAAACCTCTCCTTAGACAGAACTTTCTAGACATTACTAATAATGTTAACTAATAATATTATTTAGATAATATAAATTATTGTTCCGATAATAGAAAATACTGTGTAGTGACAATTATTAAAATAACAGTAATATAAAATATCAACACAACAATTATTGAATCAATAAAATACAATATTGAACAGTAATTACTGTAACAATTATTGAGTAGTGTCTTCTTACGTAAGAATCAATAATTGGTGCAATACCGTGTGCTACTGTGCAACAACGCGTATTACTGTGTTTTAACCACCGGGTATTCCAACAGTATTAACGGTAACAACTATGCCGTTATTTATAAACAACTTATTTTTGTCGTTTTCTTCATCCAATCGCTTTTCATTATGGGGCCCACAAAAGACTGCGCCGTCATACGAATATTCTCCTCCAGGACCAAGCAAATATTCCCCGACAACAATGAATATTTTATAACCACTTGCTTATTTAAAATATTTACGCATTTCACCCATAACTAACCACATTAATCAAATCAACCCTTACTATTTCAAAATAATAAATAGAGGAAATTAAATTTCATTTATTAATAATTTGGGGTCTTACAACCTCCCCTCCTTATGAAATTTCGTCCTCGAAACTGACATACGTACCTGGTGTTTCGAAAAGATAAGGATACCTCGCTTTTATTTCCGTTTCCAACTCCCAGGTCATTTCCTCAAAAGCATCGTTTCTCCACAAAACTTTAACTTATGGTATGACCTTCGTGCGTAGGACATGCTCCTTCCTATCCAAGATCTTAACAGGTACCTCTTCGTACGTTAAGTCTTCGGCTATCTCGTTCGGTTCTAACTCAATAACGTGGTTCGGGTCGTCCACATATTTACGTAACATCGATACGTGAATAACGTTATGAACACGTGACATGCTTGGGGGTAACGCGAGTCTATAGGTCACATTTTCTACTCGGTCAAGAATCTGAAATGGACCAATAAATCGTGGATTGAGCTTTCCTCTCTTTCCAAATCTTGTAACTCCCTTCCATGGAGTAACTCGCAACAATACATGATCCCCAATATCAAATTCCACGTCCTTTCGATGAAGATCCGCATAACTCTTTTGTCGATCATGTGCCGCTTGTATACGTTGTCGAATCGTTTGGATCTTTTCTGAAGTCATTCGTACCAACTCTGGTCCCAACAACGTTGCTTCTCCCACCTCATCCCAACATACTGGAGAGCGACACTTTCGTCCATACAATGCTTCAAATGGAGCCACACCTATACTTGCCTGATAACTGTTATTGTAAGAGAATTTCACCAATGGTAGGTACTTATCCCAACTCCCTTTGAAATCTAGGACACAAAGTCTTAATAGATCTTCAAGAGTTTGAATAGTCCTCTCTGATTGTCCGTCCGTTTGAGGATGGTAAGCTGAACTAAATCGTAAATTCGTGCCTATAGCTTTTTGCAAGCTAATCCAAAATTTTAAAGTGAATCTTGGGTCACGATCCGAAACTATGGATACTGCCATGCCATGCAACCTCACAATCTCATTCACGTACATACTAGCAAGACGTTTAAGGGAATAAGTCTCCCATATCGGAAAGAAATGAGCAGACTTGGTTAATCTATCAACAATCACCCAAATAGCATTTATACCTTGAGAAACCTTGGGAAGACCCGTAACAAAATCCATAGTAATGTGTTCCCACTTCCATTTCGGAATCTCAAGTGGTTGCAATGGACCCTTTGGTACTTGATGCTCCGCCTTTACACGTTGACAAGTTAAACATCTCGAGATAAACTCCGCGATCTCTCTTTTCATATTGCTCCACCAAAATGTATGTCGAAGATCGTGATACATTTTAGTACTCCCAGGATGGATTGCAAACGGTATGTTGTGTGCCTCCATCATTATTCTATGCTTCAAGTCAAAATCGTTAGGAACACAAAGTCTGGAGTTGACTCGAAGTATTCCTTCTTCATCAATTCTTGCTTCTGGAATAGCACATTCTTACACTTTCTTCTTCATATGCATAAGCTCCATGTCCGTAGCTTGAGCAACTTTAACTTTATCGATTAAAGTCGGTTCTACGCGTATACTTGACATCATTACACTCGTTCTTACATATGATCTTCTACTCAATGCGTCAGCTACCACGTTTGCTTTTCTAGGATGGTATTGGATGGTATGATCGAAATCTTTCAACAGCTCGAGCCAACGTCGGTGTCGCATGTTGAGTTCTTTTTGAGTGAAGAAATATTTGAGGCTTTTATGGCCTGAATATATCTCCACTTTCTCCCCATATAGATAGTGCCTCCAGATCTTTAGCGCGAAAACGACTGCTGCCAACTCTAGATCATGAGTAGGATAATTCGTCTCATACTCTTTAAGTTGTCGCGAGGCATAGGCTATGACTTTCCCACGTTACATGAGAACACATCCTAACCCTTTGCCTGAAGCATCGCTGTAGATAACAAATCCATCTGAACCAGATGGTATTGTCAGAACAGGTGCCGAAATGAGTCTCCTCTTAAGCTCTTGGAAACTCTTCTCGCATTCTTCGCTCCATACGAATCTGATATCCTTCTTGAGTCAGCTGAGTTAATAGAGTAGTGATTCGAGAAAATTCTTACACGAATCTCTGATAATAACCAGCTAAGCCTAGAAAGCTACGTATTTCGATTACTGACTTAGGTTGCTCTCAACTGTGACTCATATCCCAATCTTGGATAGAACGTCACAATGGCACCTATCAGTTTACTACCATACGAATATGGCATCCCCTACGGAGAGTCTGGCTTCAATACATTCCACAAAGAAAGTCACCAGATAAAGGCTCGGTTATCAACTTCTATAGTTGGATTTTTGACTCCTGAAGTTCAATAGGAGCCATTCGATATGAGATTTTAGAAATGGGTTTTGTACCGGGTTCAAAAATGATACAAAATTCAATATCACACGTAGGCCAAGAGATTCTTCAGGAAATACGTCAGGGATTTACTAACAATAGAAATATCATTCAAATCTGACGTATTTTGTTCAAGTCCATATCATAGCTAAGAAAGCTTGACATCCGTTTTTCAATAAACGAATGACTTTATGGCTTGATATGAAAGAGTTTGACTTCAATGGTTTGGTTGCTTGAATTTGAATAACAGGTTGCTTAGGAATATGAAAACTAACAAACTTACGAAAGCAATCAATTTTGGCGTGATGAGTAGTTAACCAATCAATTTCTAAAATCACATCAAAAGCAAGTATCATTAAAGAGATAAGATCAACAGGTAATGTGATGGTGCCAATTTGGATCAAACAAGATTTATAAACAGTGGATGTAACGAAAGTTTCTCCTAACGGAGTTTCCACAGATAAATCAAAGTCTAATTTCTCCGGAGTCAAGTTTAAACGTTGAGCACAAGCAGGAGAAATAAATAAATGGGTAGAACCGGTATCTAATAAGGTATATACTTCGCAAAAATTTATAATTAACTAACCCGTGCTAACTTCGTTCGGGTTCCTCGCATTCTGACCAGTCACGAAAAACGCTCTTCCAGGAACCGTTGACTTTGACTTTTCTGGAACAACTTTTTGAGTCACCACCCCCGTTGGACTTGGTTTCGCTACAGTACAATCTCGAGCGATATGTCCTTCCTTTCCACAATTATAACATACCTTAAACTGTTGTGGGCAGTTTGGGCTGATATGTCCTTCTTTTCCGCACTTATAGCATATGACCGGTGGTCGCTCTCCTCCCTTGGAACCAGTTGCTGCTGGTGCTGACGTCTTTCTATTGTCATTGTTAAATCTCCTCTTTTTAAAATCTCCTCCCGACTCGCTTCTTCTATTCTCATGGCCACGATTACCACCAGAGTGGTTGTCGTTCTTGTCCGTATTCTTCTTTCTCCGCTGGTTATCGTTGTTCTGATGACTGCTGTCACCGGTATGATCCTGGTTGTGGTCCCTCGATTGACCGTACTCGTTATCTCACTCTAATAATTGAGCCCTGTTGACAACATCTGAATAGAGAGAAAAATTATGAGAAATGAGATATTGACGTATGTCGGGTTTCAAACCTCTCAGAAACATCCACGTCATACGTTCCTCATTCTCCACCAAATGAGGTGCAAACCTGGACAACTCTGCAAATTTCGCCTCGTACTGGGACACCGTCATGTTATTCTGCTCCAGTCTAATAAACTCTACCTCCTTCATATGACGAATACTTTCAGGAAAGTACTTGTCATTGAATAGTTTCTGAAATGTCTCCCAAGACATGCTGAGTGCGGCTGGATGGGTACGTTTCACAGACTCCCACCAGTAGTCTGCCTCGCCACGAAACATAAAGGTGGCGAATGGAACCTTCTGTTCCTCCGTGCATCCCAAGACATCAAATATCTTGGTAATTTGCTTGACCCATGTCTCCGCCTTAATCGGATCTGGCTTTCCCCAGAATTCTGGTGGTCCCAACTCTTTGAACTGCTTGGCTGTGACAAGCCGCGCATTGCTATCATTTCCACCCGTATTCTGTACACGAGTCTCCCTCGTCTGATTTTGCATGAACCGAAAAAAACTTCTAAACATCTCATCGTTCATCGTCTGCTCAGTGGTGTTGTTCACAGGAGGAACATTGCCAGCCTGTTGCACGTTTTTCTCGTTGGTGAGTATAAGCATCTCCACCGTCTCATTTACTCCAGTGTTAACATTCTCAGTCGACATTCTCAAATACTGCCATAAACAAGGGTTAATTTAACAAATTAACAAATCACATAATATCCCTATATTATGACCGACCAACAGATAAGCTTAGGTAGCACATACTAGCGAAGGATTTACTCGTCTCTCCCCTCCTAGTTCTATTCCCCGATCTCCTCCAGAGATCATATCCCTAAGCTCTGATACCAACTGTGACGCCCCCAAAATAGGTCCATTCCATCCAACCCATTCTGAGTCGCCAAATACATGGTACAGAAAATAACTACAACTTTATTAATACATTTGTCGTGTAAAATACGACAACACATATACTGTGAGTTTAAATACAAATATTGTCATTTAGACAGTATTCATACTCAATTAAGTCCTCATTATACTTATTGATACACTATTTTACAAAATAGTGAGGACTACTAAAACAACTGTCTTGAACCATCATTCCACACCCCGACTAGTACTCGCTACATTCTCGCCTCCTGAGAAGAAAAATGGAACAACAAGGAAAAGGGTGAGCTCAACTAGCCTAGTAAAGAATATTATGACTAAGATAATATACAACAAATTATCCTTAGTCTTCAACAGGGAAAAATCTAATAGAATACAATAGACAACAAGTTTTAAATCAATAACTGCAGCGGAAACAGCAAACCATTAGAAGAGTCAAGTAGAGAATGAGTTCTACTATCTTCTAAGATTTAAAAGTCCATCATCAATATTTTATCCCTGTAACAACAATCAATAACCATCTTTAATCAAATATTCATCTTTGCACTACAGGCCAAAGATATTCATTTGTATCACCAGTCGATCATGTTCATCTCAACACCTGTTCATCTTTGCACTACGGGCCAAAGATATTCATCAGAAATCATCAATCTTTGCACTACAGGCCAAAGATATTCATCAGAAATCATCAATCTTTGCACTACAGGCCAAAGATATTCAATTATATCATCATTTAAGACTGAGGATGATGAAAAATATTTTAAAGGAAACGAATCCAGTGAAACAAAAGAACAAATATTAGGGATTCGTATTACAGTTTATCCATGTCCAAAAATACCTCATAAACAATCATAGTGGAGTAAAATTCAAGAATGATCAAAACATGGATACAATCAAAGCTAGTATCCAGAATAGATATTTTGACGAAAAGAAGAAATTTTCATTTTTTGGTGAATAGTAACTCGTGAATAGTAACTCATGAATAGTAACCCCGACATGAAAAGTTCTAAATTTGATAAAAAGTTCAGATCAATACTTCGGCATAATGATATTGAAGAAAATAATATCATTTAAGAAGAAATAACATCCCTTACTTCGGAAATACGGTACTTCTGACTGGAATACTAGATATAGTGCTGAAGGAAACTTGCACCGTATAGCAACACTCAAGATATCAAAATACTCACAAGAATACACTCGATAATATAGAGAGAGAAATAGAGAGAAAACTTCAGTTTCTAGTGTGATTTTCAATTCTAACCTAAGCACCCTATTTATAGAAAAATGCTTAGAACACCAAAGCAGAAAATTTAATAAAATAATAATATATTTATATAATTGTCAAGCCCACCTCTTGAATCTGAATTTCAGCAATTCACCCATGCTAACCTTCTAGAAAAAGTAAGAAAAAACGTTTTTCTCAAAATAATTAACTTAAACTCCCAAAAATCAATTATTTCAGAACTTCAGAACTTCAATAATTCATAATAAATAGTCCTTTGATCAGAAAATTCGAATCTCGCGAGTTTTTATAGGAAATTCAATTCTCTACAACTTTGCAGAAGAAAGTTTTTTTAAATTCCAAACAAAAATTGACCAAAATCCACAAACGGACGATTTTACAGTCAATAATAAATTTTCGGTCAAGAATTGTGTCCACCAACACACAAAACATGTGTTAATCATTTAATACCACAAAAATACTCTTCCTCCTTATATACTCATATATCTCACATTCATTGTAAAAATATCACCATCAATATATTATTAAAATAATATATTTAAATGAATTATTTTATCAGAAAATATAAAATATTAATTTTCAACAATTGTCACATTAAAAATTTTCTCCATCTATATCCACATAAAATCAATATTTTTCTCATCATATAAATTAATAATTAATTATACACAAATAATACTACAGAACCACAGTACTGGCAACCAAGCCGTTCCCAGGAAAGAGGGGGCTTTCCAATAAGAATCTCTCCTTACTGGCGCACAATTAGATGACCAAACCTCTCCTTAGACAGAACTTTCTAGACATTGCCAATAATGTTAACTAATAATATTATTCAGATAATATAAATTATTGTTCCGATAATAGAAAATACTGTGTAGTTATAATTATTAAAACAACAGTAATATAAAATATCAACGCAACAATTATTGAATCAATAAAATACAATATTTAACAGTAATTACTGTAACAATTATTGAGTAGTGCCTTCTTACGTAAGAATCAATAATTGGTGCAATACCGTGTGCTACTGTGCAACAACGCGTATTACTGTGTTTTAACCACCGGGTATTCCAACAGTATTAACGGTAACAACTATGCCGTTATTTATAAACAACTTGTTTTTGTCGTTTTCTTCATCCAATCGCTTTCCATTATGGGGCCCACAAAAGACTGCGCCGTCATACGAATATTCTCCTACAGTAAGAATATTCCACGACCAAGCGAATATTCCCCGACAACAATGAATATTTTATAACCACTTGCTTATTTAAAATATTTGCGCATTTCACCCATAACTAACCACATTAATCAAATCAACCCTTACTATTTCAAAATAATAAATAGAGGAAATTAAATTTTATTTATTAATAATTTGGGGTCTTACACAGGCACTATTCATGATAAAATTAATTTTTTTCTGTCCAAATTATTTTTGATACATGAATATTATTCTTGAATTTTACTCCATAAAGCAGTTATCATGTTGACAATTTTGTCATTCTTGAACTATGGATAAATTGATCTTTAAAATTTATCCTTGCTCTTACTTAATTGAATTTTTATATCATTGTCATCATCCTCATGCTTATATTGTGATGAAAGTCGTCTTTGGCCTGTAATGCATAGATGAACTGTTGATTGGTATGATTATGACTATGTATCGGTATAATCATGATCTGTAATATTATAAATGATATGGTAAAAGTCCTCATTGGCCCGTAGTGCATTAATGATGAACAGTTGTTGGCATGATCATGACCATTGGTGATACTAACGAATATCCTTGGCCCGTAGTACATAGATAATTCGTGAATGTAATAAAAATGAATATTCTTGGTCCGTAGTGCATGAATAATTCATGGATGTGATAGTAACGAATATCATTGGCCCGTAGTGTATGGATAATTCGATGATGTAGATTATTTATTGAGTTGTGTTACAGTGATAAAATATTGATGATGAACTTTTAAATCATAGAAGATAGTAGATATTATGCTCTACTTAACACTTCTAATGGATTGTTTGTTCCGCTGCAGTTAGATTTGTTGTCTATTATAATCTATCAGTTTTACACTGCTTATGGTTAACTATAATTTATTCTGCATTATCTTAGTCATAATATTCTTTACTAGGCTAGTTGAGCTCACCTTTTGCTTTCATTGTTCTCTTCAAGAAATGAGAATATAGCTGAGACTAGTCGAGAAATGGAGTGACGGTCCAAGATGGTTGCTATAGTAGTCCTCACTAGCTATTCTATGAAATTGTGTGATAATAAATGTAATGAGGACTCTATTTGAGTTTGTATATTGTCTACGAGACTATATTCGTGTTAAAAAATTTTAGCTACGTTTTGTCGTATTGTATAAATTAAGTTTGTATTTGATTTCTGTATTATGTATTTGGCGACTCAGAATGAGTTATGTATTTAAATTTTGGGGACGTCACATATATAATATTGTAAAATTCCAAAATACGAATTTATTGGGTTGTCACAGTTAGTAATGTTGAAACTTATATATATGTATAATATAATATTATAAAGGTATATTATTATAAAATTCAAAAATCGGTGTAATTATGTAGGACAGATGAAAACCAGAGTAATGGATGAGCATATTAATTATGTAGGATGTTCGGGAGTGTTTTCCCGACCCTCTTTTGTTCTGAAGGCTTGGGTCCGGTCAAAGGAGGTCGGGCTCGTATGTTCAGAGATGTAAGATCAGGGTCGGTTACCCGATCCCAATAGGCTGGGGCCCGTGGTCATCGTGAGGGTTGAGTTCGGGCCTGTTGGGTTTGGCTATTGGTTTGGGCCTGAGCGTATGAGCAGTCCACATGCAGAGTTGGTGCGACAAGGAGTTTACGTGATTAAGGGCATCAACCCTAATCCTACGTCAACAAGGTAACTCTGGATGTAGTGATGGAAAGGGATTCCACTTGCACTTTTTAAGGAGATTGTGTTGGACCCAAATATGGTAGCTAACATATTTAGGAGTCCTACTCTAATCCAAAGAATAGGATACCAATGTGGTGGGAGCTCTATAAATACAAGGCCAAGGTTACAATTAACGGGTAATATCTACTTTGAGCACTAAACATATAAACCTCCATTGTTAAACCTTGTGAACGGCCTGTGCTTATTCTCACACCGGAGCTATCCCCCGGCGGTACGGCCGTCAAGCTTCTGTGTGATCTGTTATTGTGCAGGATTCAGCGCGTGAATTTTGTGATTGGACGCGCAGACGAAACTTGGCGTTAACATTGGCGCTAGAAGGAGGGGTGCTTCTTTGCAACCACAAATACTTTTCTTCGGCAGCAATCATGACGAGTAGAGATAATATCGCTGTCTCGGAAAGGGCCAAAACCCAGCAGTCCCACCAAACAACTCAGGCGAGGGGGTCAGTGAAGGACCGACTGGGGTCTAAAATACAGGAGGTAGAAGAGTTACCGGTCCATGATCTTCGGCGGAAGCTCTTCCCCGAGAGTCAACACACGCCTCATCAGGCGAGTCAGGCCGACGAGAGGCACTCTCAAGCCCTCGTGAGGCAAGACCGGGGAGCAGGAAGCCGAGACCAACGAGAGTTTCTCTTGCAGAAGAGACTGGACCAGAATAAAGACGCCATGTTGGCGCTCCAGCTACAACAATTGGAGTTGGAGAGACAGATGGCCAACATGGTCGGGGATCAAGAAGTGAGTTCCAGAAGGCGTAGGAATCGAAGCCGGTCCCGATCGCCTCGGCGGGGAGAGGCAGGAAGAGAACAGAGCAGGCACCGGAGTCGCTCTAGAGATGGAAAGAGCAGAAGGAGGAGTCCTTTGGCCGGGCGCCGATCAGAACACCGAGGCAGGACGGGGCAGATAGAAAGGGAAGCGTCTCCTGATTATGGGAGGGACAAACCCCGATCGTCCCCTCATAAGGAAGGATCCGACCCCCTTACCCGGAGAGTGTCTGAATTAGAAAGGTTGCTAGGGACAAAAAACTCGACGGGGACATCTTCGGCAGGTTTAGGATCTCCCTTTTCGCCCGAAATCAACCGGGTGATAGCCGATCCAAAGAAGAAGATGCCCCCAATGGAGACATACGACGGATTGGGAGACCCCTACGACCATTCGGATGGATATGATCGCCTGATGTCGTACTATGGGCATTCGGATGCAGCCAAATGCCACATGTTCGCTACAACACTTAAGAAGAGTGCCAGGGAGTGGTTGGGGACCCTGGCACCAGGATCAATCGGGTCATGGAACGATCTTCGTGAAAAATTCCATGCTCGGTTCGGCAGCAACCGAAGACGAGGGAAGATCACGGCGTCCCTCATGCAGGTACGGCAGAAATCAGACGAGACCCTAAGTCAGTTCGTCAAATGATTTAGAGAGGCAGTGGGATCTGTAGCGGAGCTGAATTCCCCACAAGCACTGGAATTTTTTACGACCGGCTTAGACATCGGGAGATCTAAGAAGCTGGTAAAGGATTTGGTGATTAACCCTCCGGCAGACTTGACCGAGGCCTTTCATCGGGCAGAAGGGTTCATCGCTATAGAGGAAGCTTTGGGAAATTTCAAACCACACCAACAACCTTACGAGAAAGCTAAAGATCGGGAAAAACCGACCTACCAACGTTCGGACAATAACCAGTGGAAATCGGACCGAACGGAAAAGAAAAACTTCAACAGGGGAGGTTCCGGTAGCAACCGGCCTCCACTACCCAACCGTAACGTCAGCAAGGTCTATACTCCCCTCACCGCGGATCGGTCGAAAATCCTGCAGGAAATGAAAAACCAACCATTCTACGAGCCATGCCCCAGGCGAACTAAGCCCGGAAAGCGTGGTCGGGACAAGTATTGTGAATACCATCAGAGTACCGGACACTCGACCGAAGCATGCGTTAATCTGATGGATATGATCGAGAAAAATGTCCAAAACGGACAACTGTTACAATACGTGGCAGGCCGGGGAAATGCCGAGGTGCCCAGAGAGGAGACCGCAGATCAGATCCCGGATACCCAGGCGCCGCAGAACCCCCCAGCCCGAGGTGTAGTTGATGTCATTTCGGGGGGTTCCGTTAGACGGGTATCGGGAAGAAAAAGAAGTGGGACTCTGGAAGCAGTGCTATCTGTTTCGGGGTCAACCCCTAGAAAGGATCGGGCATATCCGGGAACGTCTATCTCATTTACGGACGAAGACTACCCGACAGATCTCATTGAGCCCCACGATGGTGCTTTGGTAATAACGGCTCAGGTCGGGATAGTGGATATGAAAAGAATGATGATAGATAACGGGTCTTCGGTAGACATCCTGTATTCCCACGCCTATCAGAGGTTAGACCTGCAAGGAAAGAAGATGGATTTGGGAGGGGAAGGCCCCTTGTACGGATTTAGTGGAGATCCGGTGCTTGTGTTGGGCACCATCGAGATGCCAGTCAAATTTGGTACGGCACCTAATCAAGTCGAAATAGTGGTGAAATTTTTTGTCGTCCAAATAGACTCGGCATACAACGCGATCCTCGGAAGGCCTACCTTGGCAGCCCTGCAAGCAGTAACATCAATACCCCATTTTAAAATCAAGTTTCCAACACCGAACGGGATCGGGGAGGTAAAAGGTGACCTAGATATAGCCCGAAGGTGTTACCGAAACAGCTTGATTTCTTCAGGGGTCGGGGTCTGCAAACAAAAACAGACAATGGCCATTGAGATCGAACCATTCACGGAGGGAAGCACGGAGCCACTTGCTCTTCCGGCCGAAGAAACTGATGATGTACAATTGGTACCTGGGCAGGAAGACAAAATAATTAGGATCGGGTCGGGGTTATCAGAACCCTTCCGGACCGGGCTGATAGAATTACTCCGAGTCTATGCCGATATCTTTGCATGGGAACCCAGTGACATGCCGGGGGTAAGTGAATCAGTGGCTCTACACCGGCTGCACGTGGACCCGGACAAGAAACCGGTCATACAGAAGCGGAGGATTTTCGCCCCAGAAAGGCAAAAAATCATCGACGAAGAGATCGCCAAGCTCCTGGAGGCCGAATTCATCTTCGAGATTGATTACCCGGAGTGGTTGGCCAACGTGGTATTGGTCCAGAAGCAAAATGGGAAATGGAGGTTGTGTATTGATTACACGGATCTAAACAGGGCGTGTCCGAAGGATTTCTACCCTTTGCCCAACATAGATCAACTGATCGACGCCACGTCGGGATACGGTATGTTGAGTTTTATGGATGCATTCTCTGGGTACCACCAGATTTCGATGAACAAGGAAGACATCCCGAAGACAAGTTTTATCACACATCGGGCGATATACGCATACAGGAAAATGACCTTCGGCCTATTAAATGCCGGGGCAACTTATCAACGAATGATGAACCTGGTGTTCACGAAGCAATTGGGGAGGAGCATGGAGGTCTACGTAGACGACATGATCGTTAAAAGCATGTCAGTCCGCAAACATCTTGAAGATCTGGAGGACTGTTTCGAGACGGTCCGAAAACGCAAGCTAAGGCTAAACCCGACCAAATGCACTTTTGGGCTGGGATCGGGTAAATTTCTAGGATACTTGGTCAGCAAAAGGGGAATCGAAGCAAACCCAGAGAAAATCCAGGCAGTCCTGGATATGAAATCACCAAAGTCATACAAGGATGTGCAGAGACTAACGGGTCGGATTGCGGCCCTACGAAGGTTCGTCTCTAAATCAGCTGAGAGGTGCCTTCCATTTTTTGACACCCTGAAAGGACCCACGAACAAGAAAAGCTTCCAGTGGACCTCAGAATGCGAGGACGCGTTCCAAGGGATCAAACGATATCTTTCTTCGGCACCTCTGCTGATGAAACCAATCCCTTCAGAACCCCTATATCTTTATCTGGCGGCGAGTTCGATGGCCTCTGTGTAAATGGTTGGCCAGTAATACCCCTGTCTTAGAATTTTATTCGCCAGCGACTTGGCGCCCATGTGATCTCCACAGATCCCTTCATGTACCTCCCGAAGTGCGTAGATTGCCTCTGACGGTGTTAAACATTTAAGTAAGGGAGAGCTGAAGGCCCTTCGATACAAATCTCCATCAATCAGTACGAAATTCGAACTTCGATGCTTGATCTTTCTTGCTAGGATGCGGTCTGATGGTAAGGTTCCGTCAGCCAGATAATGGATGTAGGGCGTAAGCCAACAGTCTAGCCGATCAACACATAATGTCTCTTCTTTTGAGACACTAGGCTGCTCCAATGTCTCTAGATATACCGAACCGTTGAAGGAGTTGGCATCGGTTGTCGCCAGTCTGGCCAGGGCATCTGCTATTGTATTGTCGGATCGGTCAATTCCCTGACAGCTGACCGTGTGGAAGTATGTCAGTTTATTCTTTGTCTCAGCTAAGTTCTTCGTCATTCTCGCCCCCCGAGCCGCATACTCTCCCGATATCTGTTTGACGACCAGCTGCGAGTCACTGTAGATGACCAAGTTTTGTACTTCCAGGCTTCGGGCCAATTTTAACCCGGCTAGAACGGCCTCATATTCTGCTTCGTTGTTGGTCGCTCTGAACTTAAATCGAATAGCTTGTTGGACCTTGAATCCTTCGGGGCTCGTCAGTATGACCCCTGCACCACTGATGTCTGACGTGGACGAGCCATCGACATATAGTGTCCATGAAGTCTTTATGGGTTGTGTTTCGGCCACCGATCCCACATCTGGCTCCGAAAACGAACATTCCACGACGAAGTCTGCTAGCGCCTACCCTTTGATTGCCGTTCGGGGATGATACTCTATCGCGAACTGTGTTAGCTCCATTGCCCATGCCGCCAGTCTTCCAGAAACCTCAGGTCGGTGTAGAATTTTCTTCAACGGCTGATCGGTGTATACCAGAGCCGCTGACGACTCTCCTTCAGACGAGGCTGTTCTAATTGCCGAAATGTCTGTCGGTTCGTCAACCGGCCCTCTTCCCAAACCTTCCAAGGCTGACGCTTCCACGAAAAGTGTGTTGCAGATGAAGGGCGTAAAACTTCTTGAAGGCTGCCGAACGACTCTTCGGAAATTTGTTGACCTTCATGGGGACATCTTCGGGACCGGCCCAGTTGGGGAGAAGGTTAAGATCGGTTCCCCTCATGAAGAACCATTGTGAATGCCACCCCTTGTTGTTGGATGGGGTCTTCACGAAGGTGTCCCGTCCAGGAACACGGTTCAGATGGCGAAGGCCGGGCTCCTTTGACTGACCCACCGAGAACAGGACGAAGAAGAAATCCAGCCCGGGGGTGATGCCAGCCTCCTGGCAGAGGGCGATGAAGCTGATCAGCTGGATATAGGAGTTGGGAGCCAACTGGGAGAACCCGATCCCTACCAGGCAGAGGAAAGAGGAGATGAATTCGTGGAGGGGGAACCGAACCCCGTACCTTAGGGCATACAGATGGACGGCTACCCATTCGCCCTCGGGTCGGTGGTACATCCTCTCGCTGGCCTCGGGAACCCGAAGCTTGTATTCTTTGGGGATGTTGAATAAAGTTTGGATGTCCGACAGTTGAGAGTGGGTGATGGAAGATTTGGTGTTGATGACAGCGTAGTCGGTTTCCGAAGCGTAGAATTGGCGAATTCTGGTTTCGGCGTTCTCCACGGAGAGTTCGACCGGAGTAGCCTCCAGCTCGATTTGGAGAAGGTCACCGGAGTTAAGAGTGGGAGTGCCGGCTGCTATGGTTGGTAGAGGACGAGGATCGCTGGAATCAGCCATTTATGGTGGGAAGAAGGAAAGAGAGGTACAAGACAAGAGCTTAGTGGAGAAATGGCACGGACTGAAGAAATCTGGAAAAATGAGTGTCTCGCCGGAAATCGCTCTTGCCGGAAAAGTTCGACAGAGATTCAAAATATTAAAGGCTCGAAAAAGTGACGCTGCTGAATGTTGGGGGGCTTATATAGCCCGTCTGGCACGGCTTCCAAAGGCGGCTATTTATGGCAGGTGGGCCCAGTTGTGAGAAAACGTGTACTAGCTCGCGGACCGAGGAGAAACCGTTTGGGTTCCCGAGACAACTCATCATTATGGCGTGACTATCCGAATTCATGTCCTTTCAAGTCTCGTGTCATAAATATCTTATAACAAGAGACTGGAGGGCAATGTTCGGGAGTGTTTTCCCGACCCTCTTTTGTTCTGAAGGCTTGGGTCGGGTCAAAGGAGGTCGGGCTCGTATGTTCAGAGATGTAAGATCGGGGTCGGTTACCCGATCCCAATAGGCTGGGGCCCGTGGTCATCGTGAGGGTTGAGTTCGGGCCTGTTGGGTTTGGCTATTGGTTTAGGCCTGAGCGTATGAGCAGTCCACATGCAGAGTTGGTGCGACAAGGAGTTTACGTGATTAAGGGCATCAACCCTAATCCTACGTCAACAAGGTAACTCTGGATGTAGTGATGGAAAGGGATTCCACTTGCACTTTTTAAGGAGATTGTGTTGGACCCAAATATGGTAGCTAACATATTTAGGAGTCCTACTCTAATCCAAAGAAGAGGATACCAATGTGGTGGGAGCTCTATAAATACAAGGCCAAGGTTACAATTAACGGGTAATATCTACTTTGAGCACTAAACATATAAACCTCCATTGTTAAACCTTGTGAACGGCCTGTGCTTATTCTCACACCGGAGCTATCCCCCGGCGGTACGGCCGTCAAGCTTCTGTGTGATCTGTTATTGTGCAGGATTCAGCGCGTGGATTTTGTGATTGGACGCGCAGACGAAACTTGGCGTTAATATAGGACATGTGTTACAATATGAAAATGACGGATATTATGCAATGATGTTATATACTGTAATTTAATATATTTAATAGATTAGATGGAATTGGAGGGAAGGTACATAATGCCTGCGTGATTTTTGTTACACTGGTAGTACTAGATTGATAACACACCATGCAAGGAATGTGTTAATTTTTAAAAATGACATATTCAAATTTTATGTAATATAGAGAAACAATATAAATAAACAATTACAGTTAGCAACTTTTCATAAATTTAATTTCTTATAAACTTGACACATAATATAGAGAAATTTGAAAAGAGTAGATACATGCACCTACAAATTATTACTTAGTTTTTTTCAAGAATATTTGTAGAGCATATGTTTTACAAAATATATATATTTCCAAAATATGTCTAGATAAACTTGAAAACATTGGATACATGCATTCACAAATTAATTATTTCATACCTGCATGCATATATATATATATATATATATATATATATATATATATATATATATATATATATATATATATAAATTCAACCATCATATATATTTCACCGGATGCAAAAAGTTTATACATGCATCGTCTCAAAGAATAGTGTCTTGAATGATAAACTCGGTATTGACTCGTAACCAACCAAAATGACTTGATAAAATTATAAATTTATTTTGAGTCGACACAAGATATGTTAAGATCTTCTAATATTTTGTTATATTTAATTATTGATTAGAATTAATCAAGAAAAAAGTGTTGAAATTGTTATTACACCAACCCTGGCGCTTGGGTCCTCCAATGTAAATTCATTTTCTTACCCAACTTCCTAACCCGCTCCAACTCAATCTCCCTCTGCTCCGACAACCCGCAAAACTTCTGCAACCCTTGATCCACCATATCATCATGAAGCTTCCACCACCTCCAATGCGCAATGTCGCTTGCATAAACATGAAAATAACCAATATCCCAATTACAATCATAATCTCTATAACATTCCCACGGCTTCAACCCCAAGTAATGTATTGCATATAATTTTGGAGGATCCGACCCGAAGAGTTGGTTCTTGACATAAGTTTCCGTTGTAGTATTGGACCAAAAATTGGTCAAAAAATTTACCCTCCTCGGCAACCTATGCCACCATACGAAGATTTCATTGAGGAACCCTTGGTCACCACCATTATACGACACAACCTCTCGAACACGTTGCACGAACGTAGTGAATGTACAATTTGATGGCTCGATGACCATGACACCCGAATTGAATATTGACCCGTCATTTCCTGTTGCAGATAGTTGAGGAAAATGGAATAAGATGTCAATATTACGCAAAACAATGATATCAGAGTCGAGGAAAATGATCTTATCGTAGTCGGTCAGCTGCCACAATCTGAACTTGCTATAATTATACTCGTTGTATGAATTGTTTCTTGCTCTAGGGTTTCGGATCCTCTCGATGATTCGGATCTTCCAGCCGGCCGAGGCGAGGGCCTCCTGTTTGGGTACGGAGATGGAGGAGTTGTCCAGGAGGAGGATAAGGTCGCGTTTGGTACCGGTTTGAAGAAGAGACCGGGCCAGAGTAATTGCACCACAAACATAGGATTCAGAAGAATGGAGGACAGTGGCGTACGCTTCTCGTTTTATTGTCTTGCTGCTATGCTTAATCTTGGACATGGTGTACACCTCGTCCATTCCTGAAAATTTGTTCACTTTTATTTTATAAATATATAATAAAATTTTACTTTATAAGTAGTTAACTTACTAACTATTGCATTTATAATAATCAAATAAATTCACACCAAATTAAAATTTAAAATTTCATAAATCAATTATTATAATTAAAATTAAATCGGGGGGAAAATTCCAACCCCATCAAAATGAGAATCTAAGTTTAAAATTAAACTGCCAATTCTCATTATATTTAATAAGAATAATACTATGCATGTATACAAATTAATACATAAAATTTTAATTGCATGCTAATAAAAATGTGTAAAACATTTCATAAGAAGTACTATTTTTTTTATATATATATACTATTTGTGCATAATTTTTTTGTGCATAATTTATGCCCATACTCCGTAATCCGTAACATTACTCTTTGGACAAGGACCTTTGGTTATATTAAAATCAAACTTGTTCCATTGACCTACATGACTTTATATTATTGATTTTTAGGTTAAATCAAATTAATATATGGATTAAAGTAGTTTTTTTAATATTCTTCTAGGCCTTTTGCAAAATGTTCCATAGCACTCCTAAGATAGGTTCAAAAAAAAGAAGAGGGCAAGCGCCTGTAGCTCAGTGGATAGAGCGTCTGTTTCCTAAGCAGAAAGTCGTAGGTTCGACCCCTACCTGGCGCGTTTTAATTATTTTATGAAACAAATGAGTAGTTAGTTAAACAAACTCATGAGAATGAGAATGAGAATGTAAAGATAGTGTGTGTGTGTACCTCTTCCCCGGAGAGGCGAAGCCAAATTGCACGAGCCAACAGGCAATGAAACCTTGTGCTCCAACCTCACCATCTCCGGCATATAAAACCACCAATCGCCGTCCCGTTGGACCAAATCATCGCACCGGAATACCTCCAACATAGGCCTACACTTGCTGAAAAACACCACTTTTGTAACTCTCCTATTTTTCCAATATGATCTCCTCCCTCTCTTCACAGCCAAATTCGCAGCTATTAGGTGCACTTGCAGCCTAAAAACATCCCTCCCCCACCCTTCTTCCGGCCATTTGCATGGCAATTTTGCAACTAAAATATCCATTTTCCCATAACGTTCAATTCTTGGCAATGGAATTTTAGGACACAATGGACGATCGTTCTCTTCTTCCTCGTCGATCCATTCGGGAAATAAGTCCTTCCATTCCAAAAAGTAGTTGGAAACATGTTGAAAATATATAGGGATAATTTGTCCATGCATTTTCCATTCACTCAAATCCTCTCCTTCCATATTCACCATCCCAATCTTCATTCCTCTTCCCATTTTATTCAAGAAACTTGGCTTCTCTCTCCTACCCAAAATTCTTTCATTTACTTCTAATCCATTTGATTGAGACTGTTCCAAGACTGTCTGCAGCTTAATGCCTTTATCCATGGCCACGGGCATGGCTACCTATATATATAGAAAAAACATTCAAATTTAACCAAATGGTAATAATATATCAGAAAAAGCTATATATATATATATATATATATATATATATATATATATATATATATATATATATATATATATATATTAATCTTTAATTCTTGTAACCAAGGACTTAAGTGATACTCCCCCTGTTAGTTTCTCATTTTTTTAAAAATGACACAATATCATAAAGTTATGAGCATATATAATTTGGTTATCATATCATAATTAATAAACTAAATACTCCAAAAATTAATTTATGAGAAAAAATGTAATATAGTCTATAAATATTTCAAACATTAATTAGTATATATATATATATATATATATATATATATATATATATATATATATATATATATATATATACATACCTTGTGATGGCACTCGCGTAAGAAGCAGCTAACAAGCGATGCTGCATTCTGGTGATAGACGAAAGTGGATTGTCGGAGCAGAATCATGGCATAGACGACTACGAAGAAGAAAGCCTGGAAAATTAGGTAATTTTTCATGGCGACCAAACCTTTTGAAGGAGGGGACTTCATCATTTAATTTTTCCTCCAAACACCATACCATAGGGAAATTAAAAGAGAGTTACACATATTATATATATATATATATCACTTTTTTTTTTTGCTAATTGTTTTGCAAGAGGCTGGGTATCAACTGAATCAAGACCAGTGGGTATATATATATATTAAGAAGATGCATGGTGCCTGCAGGTTGAAGTTGATAGAGTCATCAGACAGGGTGGGGGAAAGCGAGTAATAAAAGTCAACTCGAAGTAGTTAAATTAAACAACTCAGATATATAGTCATCTTCGTTCGTTATTTTGTAATTTTCATTGGGGCCAAATGTCAGCCACTATGCTAATCTCGTTATTTCATTCCTTCTTGGAACAAAAGGGTCGGACCAAAATCAAATGACTCTATGCTAATTCAGTATATATACGATGTTAAAATTACGGTCGCAAATAACTATCTTATATTGTATGCAATCTTTTGTCACTAATGTATTATTATAATAAAACTAATTTTAAGAAATTGTGTGTTCGTGGTGTCTTTTTATTATTAGTAGATTCATAATTCGTACAAGGTACGGGCTAATGTCAATAATATAATACAAGCTTCCCCACCTGCATGGCAATCGACTCTTCTTAGCAATTTAACGATATTTCTTGTGGGTTCTCCAATTCTTGTATCTTGGTTGTCACTCTTCGGCATTGCAGCAACTAATTTCTTACTTGGTACTCTCATTTGGCATGCTTTCGGCCCTTCTGGTTTTCTTTTGGTTGCTACTTATTTTGTTCTTGCAAGTGGAAGTTTAATTAGTTTGATTCTGGGTATTAAGATTTGATTCTGGTTTAGCATAATTGTTTGATGATGAAATTGGCATATTTTGGTATAAATGTGATTACAAGTTAATACAAAAGTTCGTGATTTTCCATTTACAAGAAGAAATTAGAGACTTCAAGGGAGAATTGGGGCCGTTAGATGAACTCATTTCTTCTTCTATCTTCTTCCTCTTGTGTTTGTTTAGGTCGTTGCAAAAGGAGGAGCCCAATCCGCAGTGGGAGATGAGGACTTGCCAAGGGATGCGAAGATTGTTAAAACACTGCTAAAATCAATGGGACTGAGAGGTTTGTGGCTGTGAGAGCACAAAAACAAAACCAGCTGGAACCCATCTCTATGATTTTACATGCTCAGTTTAATACTGCTGACAAGATACTTCTACAAGAGAGTATTTTGGACCTTTGTCTTGTCTGTAATATTAAATTGTGGAATACTAAAATTTAAACTGCGGACGAGAGTCATATTAATCGTTAGATATTCGAATGGATGATTAAAATTTGTTGTAAGGCTAGACTCTTTTTTACAACGTTAACTATAAATCGGTCCCTATATATATATATATACACTATTGGAATAGTACAACACATGATACGAAAAATTGTTATACTTATGAGCATAACATACATTAATTGTATCAACTCCATCAACTTACTAATAGTCAATTTATTATATATAATTAATAATAAATTGATATTTTTTAAAATTAATTGCTATTTCCTTTTAGAAATTGAAACATTCTAAATATAAGTGCCAACAACGGCGAGTACTTACACATTTAATGTAAGTGCCAACAACGGCGAGTACTTGCTCTATAAAGATTTTTTTTCCAAGTCTAGTATATAAATATATCAAGTTTTTTAACTCAAAATAAATTAGTAATAAAAAAAATTGGCTTAAGTCATTATATATTGAACATAATTTTTCAAAGTATTTAATGTGAAACAAGATATATAATCTAACACTTATTCTCATGTTTTTTTTTTAAAAAAAAAAGAAGGAAAAAGAAAAACGGAAGTGCCAAAGAAGGCCGTGATCAAAATATTTCAATTAATATCATTCATAATATATATATATATATATATATATATATATATATATATATATATGTGTGTGTGTGTGTGTGTGTGTGTGTGTGTGTGTGTGTGTGTGTGTGTGTGTGTAAACTTGCAATAAATAAGAGAACTTAACAGGATTTATTTAGGAGGCTTAATTATGGTGCTGATCATGTGCTTAATTAATTTTAACAGTCAAAACAGGTAGATTGGTAGAGTTATACTCCCTCCGTCCCTTAATATAAGACGTTTAGAATTGTACACAAATATTAAGAAAATCATTATATAACATTAAATATAATATCAATTGTCTATATTATCCTTATATTGAAAAAAGAGATTGTTATTTATTAGGCAAAAAATAGTGAAAGAACCAAAATTATATTTAATACTTAGGATAATATTAGAAACTAAACAATTAATGTTTACTTAAAATTCTAAAACGTCTTATATTAAGGAACAAAAATATTATCCAAAAATTAAAAATCTGACGGTAATCACGCACAACACCACCAACACCAACTACATGGTTGGCCTGTCAAGTTTTACGTGCTACGAACTACTATTGCTTAATTTTTAGGTGTACTAAATTTCAATTCACCAATCTCTTATGCTCTTTTCTTTTCTGAATCAGTAAATCAATACAAATATGATTATATATTTTGTTAATAAAATTTAACCAAGATATCATCAACCAATCACTTCATTGAGCCCACAGTGGTCCCTACAAAGTATTAATTGTCAAACTAACAAACTTGAGATCACGTTCTAACACAAATAGAAATAATATAATATTTCCAACACAAATAGATAGAATAACGGTACCTAATGCTGGTGCTTAATTACGATCTTAGTTTCATTTTTCGGAGCACCTAAATACCTAATTGAAAAATGACACTATCTGACTGCTTTTGTGATTTTTTTTAACTTCCTTTTTTTTAATCAATCAGTCTAATCGACTGTGATATACCTTACACAATAGGAATTGCCAGAAGAAGATACCTTACACATCAAATTGCGGGGAATCTAAACCAGGAGAAGAACCTCTATGCCATTCTTACTGCAATTTCTAAATTCCCCTGCAGACCCCATAATTAGTTCACTTGCGTGAACACCCATCACCTACATGTAAGCATCAAGCAGAAGCAATTTTATGATAATTCCTGGTTTCTTCCATGATCCAAAAAAGATAAATTAAACATGTAATGGCGTCATCAAATGTAAGCTCTCATATTTTCAATGTAGTTGTCTACCAAATACTACTAATAACATGAAAGGTTGGATAATATTATTGCCATGTCACAAAGAAAGTCCACTTTTCATTCTACTAACAATAGGTAAAGGTGCGATATTATGAGTATAGAGTAATGGCCTATCTCATTAGATATAATCACTAATACAAGGTTGTAAGAAAAAAGGTGTCAAAATCATCAGACCTCCAATTTCCATCACTCTTTGTGTACAAAGTCTGCATTTACTGACTCACCTAATTACATGTTAGTTGATTTTTGTTCACTAAAGTCACCTCCTGATAACGCGTCTCTTCTCTGTAGTTACTCCAGAGAATTACCTGACCATAAGAAAATTCATTTCTTAAGACACCCACTTCCGTGAGATGTTAATGGATTAGTGTCTAGTGATAAATGATGACCTGCACTGCTAGGAAACTTGAGAAATGCATTGTGTTCCCTTGCTTGAAGATTTTGTGGTGTCGGTGTTTGCAGCCCACGTTATCATGCTTTTGCGATTTCCTGGATGTGTTGAGAGTGGCTTTTACCGGGCGGAATGAATATCAGATCTTCCCAGCCAGAATTCTTTTCGTTCATCTGGCATCCAAGACGAGAGATGTAATAAAAGCCGTGAATAAAAAAAATATTACATCAAGAGCAAATTCTGGAATTAAAAAAAAAAAAGAAAAAAGTATCTTGAGCAAGTAACCTCCATCTTCCTCAGAACATCTTCCAGACTTCCCACCTATATGGGAGAAAAAGAGCATCTTAATTAAGGTGTTTGTGTCCAAGGAAATATGTGAATATAAAGTGTTGAGAAAAATACAGAAATTCAATTACTGCATTGCACATTACATATCTAGCATATATCATGGCTCAAGAAGAGTATTCAACTCTGGGAAAATTTGACTAGGTAGTAATTCCACAATAACATGAAAATTTGGCAATTCCTTATCCCACCCACCCACCCACCCACCCACCCACCTAAAGAAGGCATTATTTATATTTATATAAATATAATGAATTTGTTCCTCTTACTTCTAACTCTGACTATTAAAAGGGAAGATAGAAACCCCAACAGCAAGTCAGTAACTGGGTTTGGAAATAAACACGAAGGTCTGTGATTGGTTACCGTATCTGTTTTGTGTCCATTTTCGGTTTTATCCCTATTTTTAGTTTGTTTTTTCCTAAATTTTCATAAATGAGAACGTTGTATTTTTAGGCGAAAGAAACTGTATAGAATAAGTATTATATATAGATAAAAACCATTTCTTTAACATCTAAGTTTACAAAACCTCAAAAAAGTACATTTGTGGTCGTTTTAGGTCACTTCTTATGACTACAGAATACTGTATCCCAACAAAATTCAAAGGCTTTGAAGATGCTGTACAAAGTCCCCTATATTTCGGCATGCAGCAAAAATTATTGCACCTACTACATTATATTATTTTAATTTTTGATTAGTAAAAATCTGGATTTGTTGTGGAATTTCAAAGTTGATTGTAGTGCCCATGGATCGAATATTACACTACTTTACGGAGAGCACTTTTTCCACATGTATTTTTGATATTCCAAATGAACCCCTTCACGTGAAGGTGCGATCCACTTTATTCTCATGTGTGAGAGGATCACGTGAAAATATCAAGAACACATGTAGAATTATTAATTCCCTATTTTATTTAACTTCTTCAACATTTTACTACTTTTGCCATTCTTCCCTTGTCTGTACGTTGGGAAGTAGTTGTATGATTTTGTTCGGGAAGAAGTTGTATGATTTCGTTAGGATGATGTGATGTCGTGCAAGAGTTTCCAAGTTCAATTCCTGAAGTGGCCCTTCTAGCAAACCAAACTTTATCAAAATTGGGAACCAGGAATTCTAGGATAGTTGGGCAAAGATAACCCCCAACCCTCACATGCACACCAATGGAACATAGGGTCAAAGTCTCATTCCCTCCTCGATCCTGTACGAAATATCAATGTGGATGAAACGTTGAGTAGCGCCTATGTTAGCTAAAGAAATCGCAGACTTACCAAGGCACTCAATAATGGAAATACATTTTTTTTTGGATGGTATCCCAATATGACTAAAAATAATCCTATACATAGCGAAGCCAAAATATCAGGATATCTACTAATGAGGAAAAAATGCAATGGTAAGAGCTCTTTGTTACAAAATACAAAAACCAGGCATCTTTGACTGCAAGAAGGGAAATTTATAGATACCACAACAGATAAAAAAAAGTGTCATATAATTCTTGAACAAATTCTTCATCATCTCTCATTAATCAAAAACATTCAGCAATAAGCATAAGGTATGTATGAGAAAATAAGTAACAAGAAAAGGACTGAATAAGTTACCATTATGTGTTGAGTGACACCAGGTCCTCTTGATGCCCTTGAGACTGTTGACAATTCTTTTTCAATATCTTCCTGAAAACAACAGGCAGAACTCAGCCAGTAAGCAATAAACTCTTGAATGCATCCAAGTGGTTTTGTCAACAATGTCACAATATCAAACCTTCCGGAAATATATTGGGCAGTAGCGCTTATTTTTCTTCTTCACAACCAAGAGGTCCGACTGTATATACACATAAATAAAAGAAAACAGTAAGTGTTCGATAAAATAATTCAAGCATTACATAAATTTTAATACCACAAAACTGGGGAGCAGGACAATAATACTATGTACTACTTAATATAGAGTAGCCATTAATGTGTACCAAACAATCAAGCGTGCCGATCGCTAAAAGTAAAAATGAAGTTGATCCTACCACATGAACACATTGATAATGCATTTAAAGAACTTAAGTTTCCGTACCAAGTACAATTCAATTATAAGAGCCAACAGATCATCAAAAAAATTGGCGTACCTGGAAAACAGGAACTCCATCAAACCCACTCCTGCTATCTGAAGCTTTCAGCTAGCAGACATGAAACTTAAATGTGAGATAGAGTTAAATGTTAACTGATAGATACGGTAAACAACAATGTTCAAGTTCAAACAATGTATAGAAAATAAAAAATGTTGCTGGCGTGATAACAGCTTTATTTGAAGCTGAGTGGCCCTTTTACCAAATCTTCCTCTTTCAACATGATATAATTACAGGTTGAAATCCCAATAACCTTGTTCACATGTTTTCAAGATTAGAAATTTCAATTTATTTAAAAGTTCAGCAAGTATTCATATAAAGACATTTGCATGGGAGATAAAAATTCCAACTTTTCAAAATTTAAGAAAAACAAAAGACCTTGAATTTTCAGTGTCGGGGATACTTCAAACATAAACAGTCAAACTTTACTGAAAACCCACCAGAAGGTCAGATGATATAATCTGGGAAGATTTCTACCCTCTTTCTTTACAAATTAGTAGAATTTGGAAGATTGGAACCTAATATAGATGTCAACACAGCAGGCTTAGTAGCGCACCCCATTTTTTTACTCATAAGAAAGCCAAGAACACCAAAAACACTAACTGTATTAAAATGTGTAACCAACCTACCCTCCTTAGGAAGAAGAATCATAAAACATTATTTCTTGTTTTAATGCTAAGCAAATGAGAATAATTTAGCAGTCTTATTATTACATTTCAACTGAAATTATCAACCAATTCTTAGTAACAAGACTGGCACTAACATGCATCAAGTTGATTGAACTTCATTGAATCATCGCACACTTGTTAGGGTAGGCTGAAAATGAATCCGTATTTAAGCGAAAAAGTAGAAAGGCAAGAAATAAAGAAGACTTTAAGACAACTTTAGTGATAAAAAGATAGACAAATAAAATATAAAAAGAAATCACATCGACATATATAAAAAATACAAACATACAAATATTTTGTTTATTTAAAAAAAGTTAAAATGAATACCAAAAAGAAATGCAGGGTAAAAGAGAGAAACAAAAAATAAAATAAGAACTGTAATATATCATTCCCAAGACTAGAAACACAAAGTACTAACCTCAATAGCATTTTTTATTTGAATAGGATCAGGCATAAATCGGAATGCAATTCCTTCAACCTTCAGCAAGTAGACCTATATTTCAGAGGAGGCAAAAGAAATCAGTTTATTAAGTCAAGATGTTAGCAGGATAATTACATAAGTTAATAACTGGAATATGTATATCATGGCTGGAAATTGAATGCACAATTTGCAGTCCACCGAATGTAATATAATTAAAAGATGTGTGGTTTCCGATCATTAAATATTTAAACGCATAAATCACTACAATGAGAAAGATAAATAAGAACCAATGTATGTCGAGTTTCGACAATTAACCTATTTAAATTTCTAGTTTTTCAATAAGAAAATTCCATTATAAGTGTCAAAAGGAGGCAAACCCAAGTAAACTATCCAAGAAATTAAAAGGCATATCTATGCGGCAAGAAACCAAAGACTCTCCCTACACAGGGCCTCCCAAAAATATTCCAACACTAGTCTTCTAATGCAAAAGTTACCAAAAATCCACAAAATAAACAACATAGCTATGCATGTATGTGTCCTTATTAAACAATGGCGTAGGCCGTAGGGAAAATACAACTGGATTAAGTGCAGTTATTGACATTCTTTGAATAAGGCTGATTTTTTGGTTACTAGAACCAGGGTCTCAGGAATGGCGACACTACCATCTTATTGCTGCACAAAACAATGAATATCCTCTGCTTACTAGGACTCAATCAGTATATCTTTGCACTAAATAGCTACTAACAAGCCTCCTAAGTGCTGAGCTCCTATAGTCAGAACTATTAAGAAGTCATAACACCTACATATCTGTTACAGAACCTCAAAATCTCTTATCATAACCTAAAATCTCTTATCATACATCAATAATTACAACTACGTAGTTATCTGAAATTGTGAGTTGCTTAACAAATATGTTGGTTAAAAAAATTCAATAACAGTTCAATATATACAACGACCTAGTAATCCAAAATTGTGAGTAGCTTAACAAATAAGCTGGTTAAACAATTGAATAACACTGCAGTTGTATTTTCAATTTACTATGACGATCAAGTACTTGCATACTGTTCTTGGCACTACAAAACTTGATCAGCTCACTTTTCTAAGAAAAAAAATTGATCTTTTTCCAAAATTACACTAAAATTCAACAATTAATTGGATATCTGAGTTCCAGCACTTAATCCAAATCTGGAAAGAAAAAAATAATAATAATCAAACAAAAACAATTTGTAATTTGTAAGCTCCTAATTGATCACCTGATCAAGTGTAATTGGGACAACCTTAGCCGAACCACGGAATCCTCCCTTCCGCGATCTAACCTGAAATTTACCCCAAAAACACATCAATTATATTCTTCGCACTCAAATAGAGAGTGTGCGATAGAGAGCTCAGGGAACTGACCTGAGCAAGAAAGGCCTCAGCATCCTCTTGTCGAAAGCAAAGCAATCCAATAGATTTTACTCCATTAGGATCAGACATGAGCACAAACTCATTATTGGAGTTGCTGACGGTGTAAACTGCCGTTCCGGCGAGCGTATTCGCCACGAGATCGAGGCTCAGAGCAACATCAAAGGCGTGCTTTCCCTCCCGATGATGATGCGACACCGAGGCGAAAGGTAATGAGGAGAGAGAATGTATTGGAGGACGCGAACGCCTCAGAGCCGGCGCCGCTGCCGGCCAGTTGGCGGCGAGGATTTGACGGGTGTCTTCTAGTCGAGAGGCGAGCTCAGTTCCGAGACGGTGGCAATGTTGGCTGATGAAAGTAGATATACAAAGTAGAAGATTTGGAGGTCCCGACGAAACTTTTGGAGACTCCATTGCGGAGAGAACGGAATCACCGATGAGGAGGAAAGCTGAAACTTGAAAGAATGGTCTCTGGACCAAATAACCCTACTTTGGGCTTTTCAAAGGACTTTGGTGATTTAGAGTTGAAGTGGGTTAGTTGGAAACAAGTGGGCCTGGACCTGATGTTAACATAAAAACATCTTAAAAGATAACTGAATCCCAGTTGAGCCCAATGAGTGTCGTTTAGGGCGACATTAAATAACGATTTGTGCTTTCATTGGTTGTAACGGATACTATATATAACGATTTATTTAATCCATGTATTACTTTATTATTTTATCGCATTTACTTCTACATTAGTTGCAATTCACATTTTATATTAAACTAGTTAAATGTTTCGTGCGAAGCACGATTTTATTATTCAAATAGCATAATTTTAAATTTATTATTCATTTTATATATAATGATTATAAACTAATTTTTAAAATTTTATTAATTAACTTACTATTATTATTAGAATGTCTATAAATTTCGCTCAGAAAAACAAAATAATATAATTAATGAGCTAAATAAATCTTATAAGGAATAAAATTGTTATAAGATACTAAATTACTATTATGATAAAATTGAAAACTAAATTTAAACATGCACTAATTTGTTTTGATACACTAATTAGTCATAATACTTTTTTATATATTTTTAATTAGGAATAGAATTGTAGTAAAATAAAGATTTATCATTATAATTTTTAATTTTAAAATTAATTAACTAAATTTTAATCACTAATATAAAATTTAGAATTGATTTCATAATATTAATCATTAATTTTGACCCATTTTTATGTTTTTTTCCATGCTTGCATGCACTATACCTCAGTCGTCTTGTTTTGATTTCTTTTCTTTTCATGTACAGTTATGTGTCCATAAAGGTGCGTGTTAGTGTTACTACTTTGATTGAACGGATTTTATAATCAATTAAAAAAATTGTTAATTTAAAAATAATAATATAATAATAAAATTATTATGACATTATCTCATCATAAACTAAGATCAATAAAAATATTACTCTATCAGTTTCAAAATTAGAGATACATTTTGAATTTTTTAAAATTTGAACAAAATTATATCAACTTGGAGTTTTAGGATTTCACTAATTAATTTTAAAAAGTCAAAATGTATCTCTAATTTTGGAACGAAGACCGTACTTTTTCTGAAAAAAATACAAATTAGATTCTTTTTAAGAGTACAATGCAATTATAAAAATGCTTATATATAATATTTGGTCATTAAAGAAAAGAACAAAAAAAGAAAATATTATTTTGTGACGAATAGATTTTTTTCTAAATTTAATTATGTTTCGTACATATGTTAAAATTGGTGCTAGCTAGGCCTCTTATTCTCTTTTACATTAATTAATCACGTGTTAGGTATTTTTTTTCTAATTGACGTTGATGAATTTCTGAATTTGGATTAATTAATTTTCAAGTTTAATTGGTGCATGAGTTTGAAAAAAATGTTAATTTTGTCCAACAAAAAACTTGAAGCACCACAAGTAACTAAATTTTAGAGGGTGTATAAAAATTTTAGAGAGAGAAGTTAGAAAAATCAATATGAAGTAATTATTTAATTGGACCATAATAATAACAAGTTTGAAATTTAAAATATTGGTTGACCTATATTTGATTCATAACTATTTGGTTCCAACACACAACCCATATTAAAAATAGGTAATATAGTTTTAATTCTTAAATGGAACTATAACCAAATTTTATATATATATATATATATATATATATATATATATATATATATATATATATATATTACTCATTGTATTTCAAATTATAAAATTATTATTAAAATTTAAGATTAATTTAAAACATTTTCAAATTCAAATGAATAAAATTAAGAAACAATAAAAAAAATTTAATTAGTACTTCCTCCGGTCCTTTTTCCATTGGCTGTATATATATATATATATATATATATATATATATATATATATATATAGTCAAGCATATTATCCTCAAGCAATCCACTGTACTTTCTTTATCCCCTACTTCATTAATCATGACCCCAGCATTAATATTTGGATTCGCATAACGGGCGTTAATGCTAAAGTTCTTTTCAGCAACCATATTACCGCCACTAGGGGAAAGATGTTTTCCTTCATTTCCATGACTCGGCTCTGGTTTTTAACTCTCCAATGAAACGGTGATAATAATAATAATAATAATAATAATAATAATAAATAATAATAATTTAGTAGAGTTTGGGGGCATAGTCTCCGATCCAAATTGTGTAGATAATTTTATATTTATTGGTTGAAATAAGATTTTTCTTGTATCATAAAGCTAATTGAAGGGAAATCATAAAATTTGATACTCGTATAATAATAACCAAAAAATGAGAGGAACGATAAATTTATAATTTTACCTATATTTCAAATTAACTCAAACCATTAAAGATAACTCTTATATTTGGAATAGATGTACATTCTTATAATATATTATATATATTTTTATCTATCTAGGGGGGCCTAAAGTAAAAATATCAATAATAATAATAATAATAATAATAATAATTACTATTAATAAGACCTGTTGAGATTCAAACTATTACAAAGTACTCTTACCAAGCTTATTGTAATATAGGAAATTGATATTTCCACAACACTTTTTGACATTTTCGTATGAAAAGTGTCGCTACAGATGTATAGCGATAGAGAAAACCGCTATAAGATCTATAGTGACACTTTTCATGTAAAAATATTATTGTCTGTTATAAAAATATCAATTTCCTTGTATATATTCTAGGAGATTATTATACTCATTAGTTTTGAGCCTGAATGGTGTAACATGAATTGTATCGGCAAAGACAACTTAATTTATTAATGTGTAAACTAGACTCGATATATAATACGTCACGTGTGAAATAATAAAAACTCTACGTGGATATAAAAATTGGACATGAATGTATTTGAATTTTATTTATTTGTATTTTGACCCCAATAGTAAGTAAAAATACAAATATATCTATTTTTTCATGTCTAATTTTTATATCCACCTAAAAAAGGTAGTGAAATAATGTGGGCTGGCTGAGATACAAAGTCACATGCATGATGTCTTTTTGTTATACCCAAGCCTGCGGGCATCTTTTGTAGGTCTAAGCCTTCACAAACAAGATACCTTCATCATGATAAGTTGGAATCAAATAAAGGTGTCTTGAAGAAGATCGAATATATAGCACTCTAACAAAGTCTAAAATAAAAAATAGTAGTTTATTCATGCATGCAATGCAATGCCATGCCTATATATAGTGGATATATATATTATTATTAATTTAAGAGTAAGTAATTAAGTTGCTTCTATATATAATAGTACGCATACATGCATATATATACTTAATTGCAGATTTAATTAATTTGCTGCAATGACTATTCACAATGGTCGTCCTACTCCACCTTATAATTACTCTGGCAATCGTGAAATGACTATCAAGGAGTTTAAGGAGAAATTTGATGCGGATGGAGACGGTCGACTAAGCAAAGCTGAGCTCCGGGAAGCCATTCGTGCCGCCGGAGGTTGGTTCTCTAGGTGGAAGGCTGAGCGTGGCGTTAGATCTGCTGACATCGATTGCAACGGCTTCATCGACGACGACGAGATCAAAAACCTTGTGGACTTTGCTCTCAAGGAATTAGGAATCAGAATTGTCGTCTTTTAGTCATCAAACTGAAAATTGTCGCTGTAACAATAAATGTTTACGAGTGTATGCTAAATATATAAATATTTGCACTGAAAGTATTAATAATTGGACTAGAATCTCCTCAATTACGCTTATTATCCGGGATAAAGAGTATTAATAGAGAAATTAATATTTTTATTTAAAAACCGTCCTCATAAATCCTATAACGATGATTTTTATCCGTCGCTATACAGATAATTTACATGTGAAAATATTAAAAAGCCATGTAAGAATTGCACTTTTCTATACTCGTGTAACCAAACTTTGATTATTAAAGTTGATAAGCAATTAGTTAAGTTATATGTATGGCTGAAATGCAAAATTAACCCTTCAATTTGTACCTATTTTTACGAATTCCTTTTACAATTTTTTTTTTTTTGCATAACTTATCATCCAAATGGACTAGGGGTATATATAGTAGGAACAATAGATTAAAAAATACAAAATGAAATAGAAATTATTTCAAAAAAAAATAACAATTAAACATTAAAATAAACAAAGAAAAAATAAATATAAAAAATTAAAATTATAAACTAATGCATAATTTTAAAAATAGATTTAAAATTTAAAAGTTAAAAAATGAAATTAAGAATTAATACTAAAAAGATTTCACATTCACAATGTCACTTACCTTGATTAAGGTCACTATTTTAATCATTTTAATTCTACCATTATCATTACTATTACTATAAACATTCCTTTAACACCTATATAAATTAAGGGTAAAATTGTAATTTTTGCTTTAAGTTATGGTTATTACTAATAAAATTTTTTTTATTACTGATAAAAAAATCATAAGATCCAAAAGACTCCAATCCTACAAATTTTACATGCTTGCACTCAAACTAGATATACATGCATTTACTAGATACAGAAATAGAGCAAATATGTGAATATTAAAACATTTATTCCACAGTTTCAAATATGTTCTTTTTATGATTTTCTGACTCAGGCCTCCATCCAATATCTCATTCCTTAAAAAGGTTTCGAAAAGAATCTGATGACAGAAGTTAAAGACGATCTGAGTTTCCTCTTAAATAACATAATTCTCTTAAATAACATATTTTTATTAAAATTATATTTTAGAGATTCTTTTAAAAAATAAAATAATATTAAAAAAAAGTGATTCCACTTACTTTTTTTTATTTATAAAAATACTACCCGCGACCCCATTTATTTTTTAAAAAAATCTCTAAAACGACGTAATTTTAATAAAAAAAATATAATATATATATATATATATATATATATATATATATATATATATATGGCTATATGTATATACACATCTGTGTATTACACAGTCGGACTATGACGACAGGTTTTTTGGACTATGGCGACAGTTCACCCGTCCGTCGCCGTAGCCTAGAATAACTATGGCGACGGATGAAACCGTCGCAATAGCCCAAAAAATCGTCGCATATGGGGAAAATGTATGTACACAGCTGTGTAATACACAGTCGGTTATGACGACGATTTTTTGGGCTATAACGACAGTTGTCGTTATAGCTATTCTGGGCTATGGCGACAGTTTACCGTCGCTATAGTTCAAAAAATTCATCGTCATAGCCCTACTGTGTAATACACAGCTGTATATATATATATATAGCCCATATATATATATATATATATATATATATATATATATATATATATATATATATATATATATATATATATATATATATATATGGAAATGATTCATAACAAGTATTTGCTATGCATAAAAAATAGGCAAATAACATCATAATCATCCATTGCAATAATTAAGGGCGGAGATTAAAAAGAGAAACACGACTTCCGCTAGTTGGAGTAACGGAAGGTAAAAAATAATAAGCCACGTCCACCAGATGAATAAGCGGAGGCTAAAAAAAAATTTGGTATCCCCAAATTACCTTTCCAAACGGATATATAAGCCACCCAACAATTTAGTAAATTAGTATAAGCCAACAGTTTTGTAAATTAGTATAAGCCAATAGTCAACTAGCGTAGCAGTCAAACAAGGAATCTGTCAATATGCAATCGCATTACATTAAAAAACAGAAATCGCAACAGCAGTCGCAGGAGTTTATGCGATTTCAGCAGTCGCTGGGAGGGGTTTATGCGATTTCAGCAGTCGCAGAGGTTCAGTCGCAGGGAGGGGTTTATGCGATTTCAGCAGGGGAGACGTTTATGTGATTTCAGCAGTCACAGGGGTTCAATCGCAAGGAGGGGTCGTAGGGGTTCAGTCGCAGGGAGGAGGACAAGTTTGTCTCAAAATTTATTTTTTACCTTCTGCTACTCCAACTAGCGGAAGTCGTGTTTTCCTTTTTAATCTCCGCCCTTAATTATTGAAATAAATGATTATGATGCTATTTGTTCATTTTTCATTTATAACAAATACTTGTTATAGTTCATTTTTCATATATATATATATAGGGGTTCTATCCACAGCAACCGGTTGCTGTAGATTAACCCTTTTTTGGCCTGTTGAATTTTTTATTTTTTTTGCTCCGGCCAAAATTTTAACAAGCTAAACAAGGAGTTGCTCTACAGCAACCGGTTGCTGTGGATGGAACCCCATATATATATATATAAAGAGTCCGGATCTTAAGCTCACCTCTTATCCAACTCACCCGAGCTCACTACCCTTTAGCGACGGACTCAGAGACGGTTCGGTCATACAACCGTTATCTATACTTTTAGCGACGGACAACATATAGCGTCGCTAAAAGTATAGACGACGGTTGTATGACCAAACCGTCGTCAGGTCCATCGCTAAAGGAGGGATGAGCTCATGTGAATTGGATAAGAGGTGAGCTTAAGATCCGGACCGTATATATATATATATATATATATATATATATATATATTTCTCATTCTAGACTAAGAGCTTGAGTGGTGTAACATGCATGGTATTGACAAAGACAACTTTATTACTACCTCCGTTCTTAAAAGATTGTCGTTTAAGATTTTGACACATGGATTAAGAAAGTATTATTTACCAAATAAAATTTGATTGAAATTTCATTACTACTCCTTTATGGGAAGTTGAAAATAATTAATACAAGGGAGAGAATTTTTTGGGACAATGAGAGAAGGTAGGGGTAATATAGGAAAGTAAATAATTTATTCTCCTCAAAAGTTATAAACGACAAATTTGTTAAAATAATTTTTTTTTTAAAACGATAATATTTTAAGAATAGAGGGAATAATGTGTAAAGCTCATTAAATGGCTTACGTACTCCGGTTCACGCAATCTAAATTAGACTAATTAATACGTCACACGTAAAATATGCTTGTTTCGCCGAGATACCAAGTCACATGTTGGGTGATATAAGATAAGATTATCAGAACTAATTTCAAAAGAGTGTTAGATATGTATTAATAAAATTTTTAATTTAATTATAATTATGACGTATGTGTATATATATATTTTAAAATTTTATTAAAAATAATTTTATTCTAACTTATTTTTTCTCATCACAGTCCAACTTCCTTACATATTTGCGGACATATATATCATTTTCCTTTCAAAAACAACAAAAAGAGAATTGAAAGCGTTAGCTCAGTTGGTATGAGGTCTACGTTTAGATTGAAGGAATAGAATAGAGAATGGAATGATTCATTTCATTCTAGTTGTAATGAGTTATTCCATATTCTCTATTTCCAAAAAATAAAATTCATAAATTTAAGAGAAATAAAAATAGTTCAATTCATTCTAATCTCAACCAAACATAATTTTTTATATTTTGTAAGAATAAATTATTCCATTCCTATCTTCCTTATTTCAATCTAAACTTAGCATAGTTCAATACTCCCCTCCAGGGAAAAAAAAAATTGTTCTACTTTGGGGGAATCTTTTGGTGGTCCAACTCTTTACAAACAAGATCTTCATCAAGATATGTTGGAATAAAATAAAGGAGTCTTCAAGAGAATATATCTGGATCTAGAGTCTTCAAGATATATACGTTGGAATAAAATAAATGAGTATATATATATATATATATATGTGTGTGTGTGTGTGTAAGAACTTTGGTATTAGTACTCTAAAAAATTAAGCCAAATAAAGTTGTGGTGAAAATAAAGAGCCAGCATTGATGCTAAAGTTCTTTTTAACAAGCTTATTTCCACCATGAGGGAAAAGTTGTCTTCCTTTCCATGACTGAACTCGATTCTCGAGTGAAATAATAATAATAATATAAAAAAATAACAAAATTAAAGATACCCTCAAGGTATACATAATTATTTTTTATTGGGACATGAGAAAAAAAATAATTATCTGTTGTCCTCAAATGACAATCTCATTTAATTTTTAATTTATGCAAGGCAAGTTAGGATATGCATGTTTAGGTGTCGTAATATTATTATTTTGTTATTCCAAGTTTTTACAAACAAGATAGCTTCATCATGATAAGTTGGAATATATATATATATATAAGGATTCAATCCATGACAACCGATTGTCATGGACACTGTTCTAACAATCCCTTTTCGAATCGTTGATAAACTTATTGGAAGACTTAGATCGAAACATAAAATATGCCCAGCCAGCACAGCTTGTTGTGCTTAAAAAACAAGTTGTACCGGCTTTTATTTTAATATAAGGGCCCCATATGGTCAACATGTTAGTATATTTAAACAAAACGAATTTTTATTATTGAAAAACACCAGCCGGCACAGCTTGTACCGGCTGTCATTTTTTTTTAACGTCCCCCATAATGTGAGGCAGTTTTTGATGGTGACAGCAAGAACAATATATTAATGTCAAGTGTTGTGTGAGAGAATAAGATGCATGGGGAGTAGTATTTATGATAAAGTAAAATACTCTCCTATTCCGAATTATTGATTTTTAAAAATTAATTTATTAGATTTTTAAATTTAAAATTAAATTAACAATTTTTTTTAATTTTAATTAATATAATGATAAATATAGTAAACTAAAGTATTATTCGATGCAAATTCTATTATTTTATAAATTTTAATGAGTCGTCTCAATTTTAAGTTTGAAAATATTTCAAATTGACGAAGGGCACTGCTTCTGTTGGAAATGGGTTTGGAAAATAAATATTAGAGTCCATGCACCAATGCGTTCTCCTCCGCGAGGAGTATAACGTGGTATACTTATTTGTTTAAATCCATTAATTATTGAATGAAAAAATTGACTCCAAAGTTACCTACTTGAAATATTGTATTCAAACTTGTCATAAACACCTTGTCCTACATAGAAAGTTTGAGGGAAAGGTGAAGAATTTATATATGGGATGTTTGCACAATAGGAAGGGCACCAAGGGGCACCTCACTTTTGTGGAGGGAAGAGGACCTAGCCAAGGCTTAGTTCGAACCCACATGCACGCGCCGTCAACCGACCGACGGACTGGGCGGGTAGGCCGGGATTGTGATATATAAATTTTTTTGTGACAACCTCAAAATAGGTCCATTCTATCCAACCCATTCTGAGTCGCCAAATACATGGTACAGAAAATAACTACAACTTTATTACAACAATTGTCGTGTAAAATACAATAATACATATGCTGTGAGTTTGGATACAAATATATACCAAATGTGACTCATGTCCCAACCGTGGACAACACCTCACAATGACACCTTACATAAAGGTATAGTCAAAAATTATTTTAGAAATTAGAATCTTTAGAAAGTGCTCAAGGAAACCTTCGTACATGGGAGACCATGCTTCTAGGTTATGATAGATATCATATGGCCACAGAATTATCCTTGGTTGACCCAATAGACCCCAAAGAAAAACGAGAAGATTACTATCATATTCTTCCCAATTGTGAGTCTTCTCTTGACTTATCATTATCTCCACTGTCTTTAATTGTGAATTATACTTCAAACAAACACCAAGATTATATAGGTAGTGCTCGTAGATATACTCAGCAAGTAGATGTGCACAACCGTGTCTTATGATGACACGATGTTGTATGTCATTAGACATCTTGTATGATAGTGACAAAATACCCTTCCAACGTTGGGTTTGCCTCACCCTATTTGATTCACCAAATATAACTACTAAATGATGACCACCGTTCTATTCCCCTATTACCCCCGCTCGACCCAGCTACACTCTTATTACTTAAAAGTAATTGTGAAATAGAAGGGTGATCACAACTAGCCCAATAAAGAATATCATTACTAATGATAAATAAATTATCAATAGCCTTTAACAATAATAAATCAGAGATTTAGAACATATGGTAGATGATAAAAATTTTCAACCATAGTTGCAGCGGAACGAGCAATCCATTAGAAGAGTCAAATAGACTATAAAGTCTATTATCTTCTCCACGTTAAAAGTCCACCAACAATATTTTATCCCTGTAACATCAATCAACAGTTAATTTGCATAATTATATGAATAACTCATAATCATAATTGTGATTCTAAATTCCTCTTCTCATCCAGGACGAAGATAATTTTTATCACCTGTCTTTACTTGAAACATCAAAGATCATGGTTACACCAAATCACATTTTCTGTTCATAATTATACTAATAACTTCATCTTTGCACTACGGGCCAAAGATATTCGTCACCAGTTCATCTTTGCACTACTGACCAAAGATATTCAACAACAGGTCATCTTTGCACTACGGGCCAAAGATATTCATCACCAGTTCATCTTTGCACTACAGACCAAAGATATTCAACAACAGTTCATATTTGCACTACAGGCCAAATATATTCATCAACAGTTCATATTTGCACTATAGGCCAAATATATTAATATCTCAAAGAAATATATAATCATTTCAGAATTTATATAAACAATAATTATAACCATGTTGATCATTTCACCTTTGCACGTAAGTTAAAGATATTCAATTATAAATTCAATGGTCATGATCATACCAGTCAATAATTCAACTTTGCACTGCTGGCCAAAGAGAATCCATAGTCATGATCATACCAAAAATCTACCCATCTTTACACTCAAGTCAAAGAGAAATATCATCATTAGAGTTATAAAAATGTTATATATGATAATAAAATCAATATAATCAACATATAGATTTAATCTCAAGAGTAATATTCATAAATTAACTATAATTTGGTCAGAAAAAGAATTAATAATTAATATTTTTCTCATCATATAAATTAATAATTAAGATTTTCTCCATCTATATCCACATAAAATTAATATTTTTCTCATCATATAAATTAATAATTAATTATTCACAAATAATATTACAGAATCACAGTACTGGCAACCAGGCCGTTCCCAAGAAAGAGGGGACTTTTCAATAAGGATTTCTCTTTATTGGCGCGCAATTAGATGACCAAACTTTTCTTTAGACAGAACTTTCTAGACATTGCCAATAATGCTATCTAATAATATTATTCAAATAATATGAATTATTGATCTGATATGTGACGCCCCCAAAATTAGGTATACATCACCCATCTTGGGTCGTCAGATACATAGTACAGAATATAAATACAACTTACTAACACAACTGTCGTGTACAATACGACAAAACATAAACTGTGAGTTTGAATACAAATATTATCTTCTAGAGAGTATTCATACTCAAAAGGAGTCCTCATTATATTTATTAACACATCATTACATAGAATAGTGAGGACTACTAACTAATACTATCATTCGGACCATCACTCCGTTTCTCGACTTGTCCCAGCTACGTTCTCATTTCCTGAAGAGAACAGTGAAAGAAAGGGTGAGCTCAACTAGCCTAGTAAGAAATATTATGACTAAGATAATGCAGAATAAATTATCATTAGCCTTCAACAATGTTAAACTGATAAAATATAATAGACATCAAGTTTAACTGCAGCGGAACAAACAATCCATTAAAAGAGTCAAGTAGAAAATAAACTCTACTATCTTTTATGATTTAAAAGGTTTTTCAACACTGTGATCGCTGGGACTCAGCTTAATAAAATAATCCACATCATCGAATCACCCCTGCACTACGGCCAAGGATATTCGTATATTCATTAATGGTCATGATCATGTCAACAACTGTCCATCAACGCACTACGGGCCAATGAGGACTTTTACCACATCATTTGTAACATTACAGTCATGATTATACCGAATAATTCCTTGTCATAATCATACCAAGTCCATCTATGCACTTCAGGCCACAGATGACTTTCAACATTTTATAAACATGAGGATGATGACAATGATATAAGAATTCAATAAAACAAGTTCAAGAATTACTTTATCCAAGAATTAACAACGTCCAAATTGTCAACATGATACTGCTTTGTGGAGTAAAATTCAAGAATGCTTAGAAGAATATTTTCATGAAAAGATACTGGATGAAACGCAATTATCAAGGATATTCCACAAAGTTCATGGAGTATAGAAGTCAAAACTTAACCAACTGAGTATAATAAAGAATGGAATAATAAAAGAAATCACCATGCATGCGATAGACCGCACAGACAGGTTATTCCCACAGAATAATAAATAATGGAACCAGGTCCGGCGTAAAACGCATAGACAGGATATTCCAACAGAATAATAATAAAGACGGAATCAGGTCCGGTGTAAAACACACAGACAGGATGTTCTAACAGAATAATAATAAAAACGGAACCAGGCCCGGTGTAAAACACACAGACAGGATGTTCCAACAGAATAATAATAAAAATGGAACCAGGTTCGGTGTAAAATACACAGACAGGATGTTCCAACAGAATAATAGAAGAATGTCACCAAGTATAGGGTAGACCGCGTATACAGGTTATTTTAACAGAATAATAAGAAATAGAATAACAACAGTTCTCTTCATGAATAAGAAAGAATAACACCCCTTACCGTGAAGAGAACTGTTGTTATTCTATTTCTTATTATTCTGTTGGAATAACCTGTATACGCGGTCTACCCTATACTTGGTGACATTCTTCTATTATTCTGTTGGAACATTCTGTCTGTGTGTTTTACACCGGACCTGGTTCCGTTTTTATTATTATTCTGTTGGAACATCCTGTCTGTGTGTTTTACACCGGACCTGGTTCCGTCTTGTTATTATTCTGTTGGAACATCCTGTCTGTGCATTTACGCCGGACCTGGTTCCATTATCTATTATTCTGTCAGAATATCCTGTCTGTGCGTTTACGCCGGACCTGGTTCTATTATTTATTATTCTGTCGGAATATCCTGTCAGTGCGTTTACGCATGACCTGGTTCCGTTATTTATTATTCTGTTGGAATAACCTGTCTGTGCGGTCCATCGCATGCCTGGTGATTTATTTTGTTATTCCATTCTTTATTATACTCAGTTGGTTAAAGTTTTGGCTTTTATACTCCATGAAATTAGTGGAATATCCTTGATAATTGCGGTTCATCCAGTATCTTTTCATGAAAATATTCTTCTAAGCATTCTTGAATTTTACTCCACAAAGCAGTATCATGTTAACAATTTGGACGTTGTTAATTCTTGGATAAATTAATTCTTGAACTTGTTTTATTGAATTCTTATATCATTGTCATCATCCTCATGTTTATAAAATGTTGAAAGTCATCTGTGGTCTGTAGTGCATAGATGGACTTGGTATGATTATGACCAGGGATTATTCGGTATAATCATGACCGTAATGTTACAAATGATGTGGTAAAAGTCCTCATTGGCCCGTAGTGCATTGATGGACAGTTGTTGACATGATCATGACCATTAATGAGTACACAAATATTCTTGGCCCGTAGTGCATGGATAATTGTGGTCGTGATACTAAAGAATATCCTTGGCCGTAGTGCATGGGTGATTCGATGATGTGGATTATTTTATTAAGTTGAGTCCCAGCGATAACTGTGACGACCCCAAAATAGGTCCATTCCACCCAACCCATTCTGAGTCATCAAATACATGGTACAGAAAATAACTACAACTTTAATACAATAATTATCGTGTAAAATACAACAACACATATGCTGTGAACCAACTGTGACATTAGACACCATCATGTATCAACACCTCACAAAGGTACCTTACATAAAGGTACAGTCAAAAACTGTTTTAGAAACTAGAATTTTTAGGAAGTGCTCAAGAAAACCTTCGTACATGGGAGGCCATGCTTCTAGGTTATGATAGATATCATATGGCCACAGAATTATCCTTGGTTGACCCAATAGACCCCAAAGAAAAACGAGAAGATTACTATCATATTCTTCCCAATGGTGAGTCTTCTCTTGACTTATCATTATCTCCACTGTCTCTAATTGAGAATTATACTTCAAATAAAACACCAATATTATATAGGTAGTGCTCGTAGATATACTCAGCAAGTGGATGAGCACAACCCTATCTTATGATGACACGAGGTTGTATGTCATTAGACATCTTGTATGATAGTGACGAAACACCCTTCCAACGTTGGGTTCGCCTCATCCTATTTTCTTCACCAAATATAACTACTAAATACTGACCACCGTTCTATTCCCTTGTTACCCCCGCTCGACCCAGCTACACTCTTATTACCTGAAAGGAATTGTGAAACAAAAGGGTGAGCACAACTAGCCCAGTAAAGAATATCATGACTAAAGATAAATAAATTATCAATAGTCTTCATCAGTAATAAATCAGAGATTTAGAACATATGGTAGATGATAAAAATTTCAACCATAGTTGCAGCGGAACGAGCAATCCATTAGAAGAGTCAAATAGACTATAAAGTCTATTATCTTCTCCATGTTAAAAATCCACCAACAATGTTTTATCCCTGTAACACCAATCAACAATTCTGGTCCACAATCATATGAATAACTCATAATCATAACTGTAGTTCTAAATTCCTCTTCTCATCCAGGACGAAGATAATTTTCATCACCTATCTTTACCTGAAACATCAAAGATCATGGTTACACCAAATCACATTTCCTGTTCATAAGCATACTAATAACTTCATCTTTGCACTACGGCCAAAGATATTCATTTGTATCACCAGTTGGCCATGTTCATCTCAACATCTGTTCATCTTTGCACTACTGGCCAAAGATATTCAACAACATGTCATCTTTGCACTACGGGCCAAAGATATTCATCAACAATTCATCTTTGCACTACATGCCAAAGATATTCCTCAACAGTTCATATTTACACTACGGCTAAATATATTCATCAACAGTTCATATTTGCATTACAGGCCAAATATATTAATATCTCAAAGAAATATATAATCATATCAGAATTTATATAAACAATAATTATAACCATGTTGATCAATTCACCTTTGCACTTAAGCTAAAGATATTCACTTATAAATTCAATGGTCATGATCATACCAGTCAACAATTCAACTTTGCACTACTGGCCAAAGAGAACCCATAGTCATGATCATACCAATAATCTACCCATCTTTACACTCCAGTGAAAGAGAATTTCAACATCAGGGTTATAAAAATGTTATGTATGATAATAAAAATAATATGATCAACATATAGATTTAATCTCAAGAGTAATATTTATAAATCAACTATAAGTTGGTTAGAAAAAAGAAACTAATTTTATCGTGAATAGTAACTCGTGAATAGTAACTTATGAATAGTAACTTGTGAATAGTAACTCATGAATAGTAACTCCGACACAAAAAGGTAGAAATTTTACAATAAAATACATACCAATATTTCGGTATAATGATATTGAAAGAATAATATTCTTAAGCTTATAAATAATTTATTTAAATTGTTTACACTTTACTAATTAATGCATTTAATCATCATAAAATGCCAACTCTTATAATTTCATCATCAATAACCAAAACCCTCATCAAAAATCTGCATATACCTCATATATAGGATTCTCAAGCCATAAATTTCTATTTTTCAATTTTCTTACTTCACATAACATATTTAATTCATTTTCTCATAACTAGACTATTTTCATGAAAAATATCCAATCCGTTCCAAAAATATTTCTTTTCTAGGATTTAGCATAATATAGTCCCATAGTGAACATATATTTTTCTCAGAATTTTTAAAAGTCATTTACTATTTTTCATATGGCCAAAATAGCCGAATATTTAGACATTTATCAAAAATTGTACTTTTGTCTAAAAATTCTGAAATTTACAGAGTATACTTATATCATATACATGTACTCCCAATAAAAATTTCATCAATTTTGGAGTTAACCACAAGGAATTATAAGCTGTTACTTTTAAAATAGTCTTTTCTCATAAAATTCATAACTCTCAATCTATACATCCAAAAATCACCATTTTTGGACACAATCAAGAAAACTCATCAAAATATCATTTCAAATTTTTCCAAAATTTTTGAAGATCAGAAAAATTACGAAACTGAAAATCATAACAACCCTTAAAATCCCTTAAAATTCCTTAATATCCCTTACCTCAAAAGAGCAGTACTTCTGACTGGATATCGGATATGATGCTGAAGGAAACTTGCACTGATTAATAGCAACTCACCAAGTATCTAAAAACTCACAAAATATGCTTCATAATATAGAGAGAGAAAGAGAGAAAGCTTATGTTTCTGGTGTGATTTTCAATTCTAACTTAGCCCTCTATTTATAGGAAAATTTTGGTAGGTTTGACCTGCAACCTGATGGCTTTACCTGCTACTATTCCCACCCACCACATTTAAAATATAATTCAGCACATTTCTTCACCAACCACAAGTGGGGCCCACCAATTCTAGAATTTTCTACCAAAAATGATTTATAACCTGATTTCCGAATCAGCCACCTCTTAAAATTCATAACAAATCATACGTTCATTTTTAACGGTTCAAAATTTGTGGACATATACTCAACTTATATATGTATAACATATCCAAATACTACCACGATCCAACGGTCGGATTAAAAATTATAACCCCCGCAATATTTCTCAAAAACCCTAATTTGATTTTCAATACCTCCGTTCCGACAAAAATACAGATAAAATACCTCAACATTAATTCCTTCATTTATAACAACATAAATAAATCCATCATTTATATCCACATCAAATAAATATTTCATTATCATATAAATCAATAATTAATTATTCACAAATAATATTACAGAATCACAATAATGACAACCAGGCAGTTCCCAGGAAAGAGGGGGCTTTCCAATAAGAATTTCTCCTTACTGGCGCGCAATTAAATGACCAAATCTCTCCTTAGACAGAACTTTCTAGACATTATCAGTAATGCTATCTAATAATATTATTTAAATAATATGAATTATTGATCTGATAATGAAAAATACTGTGCAGCAACAATTATTAAAACAACAATAATATAAAATATCAATGCAGCAATTATTGAATCAATAATAAAATATTAAACAGTAATTACTGTAATAATTATTGAGTAGTGCCTTCTTACGTAAGAATCAATAATTTCAAAAATACTGTGCAATACCGTGTGATACTGTGCAATAACGCGTATTACTGTATTTTAACCACCGGGTATTCCAACAGTGTTAACGGTAACAACTACGTCGTTATTTGTAAAAACTCAAATTTATCATTTTCTTCACCCGACAGTTATTCGTTATGGGGCCCACAAATAGCTGCGCCGTCGTACGAATATTCTCCGACAGAAAGAATATTCCACGACCAAACGAATATTTCCCGACAACAATGATTATTTTATAACCACTTGCTTATTTTGAAAAAAATTCATATTTCACCCATAACTTTAAACTTTTATCAATTTAACCATTTACTGAATAGTAATTATAAGAAAAATTGAATACTTTTATTTCATAAAATTCGGGGTCTTACAATCTCCCCTCCTTATGAAATTTCGTCCCCGAATTTTACGTACCTGGTATTTCGAAGAGTTGAGAATACCTTGCTTTCATTTTAGATTCCATCTTCCCTGTCATCACGATTTCTCTATTGATCATCTCCTGTATTTTAGATATCATTCTAGAATACAGCTTCAAAACAATGGTTAATTTTACAAATTAACATATCACATAATATCCCGATATTATGACTGACCAACAAATAAGCTTAGGTAGGACACACTAGCGAAGGATTTACTCATCTCTCCCCTCCTAGTTATATTCCCCGATCTCCGCCAGAGATCATATCCCTAAGCTCTGATACCAAATGTAACTCTGGACACCAACCTATGTCAGCACCTTACATTGATACCTATCAGCTTGCCACCGCAGAACGGCGTCCCCTACGGAGAGTCTGGCTTCGGTGCATCCCCCATCAACAGGAAGTCACCAGCGAGAGGCTCGGGGCTCGGGGCTCTTTACTTATAGCTCTGATACCAAATGTAACGCCCCCAAAATAGGTCCATTCCACCCAACCCATTCTGAGTCGCCAAATACATGGTACAGAAAATAACTACAACTTTATTACAACAATTGTCGTGCAAAATACAACAACACATATGCTGTGAGTTTGGATACAAATATATACCAAATGTGACTCATGTTTCAACCGTGGACATCACCTCACAATAACACCTTACATAAAGGTATAGTCAAAAACTGTTTTAGAAATTAGAATCTTTGGGAAATGCTCAAGAAAACCTTCGTACATGGGAGGCCACGCGTCTAGGTTATGATAGATATCATATGGCCACAGAATTATCCTTGGTTGACACAATAGACCCCAAAGAAAAACGAGAAGATTACTATCATATTCTTCCCAATGGTGAGTCTTCAATTTACTTATCATTATCTCCACTGTCTCTAATTGAGAATTATACTTCAAACAAACACCAAGATTATATAGGTAGTGCCCATAGATATACTCAGCAAGTGGATGAGCACAACCCTGTCCTATGATGACACGAGGTTGTATGTCATTAGACATCTTGTATGATAGTGACAAAACACCCTTCCAACGTTGGGTTCGCCTCACCCTATTTTCTTCACCAAATATAACTACTAAATGATGACCACCGTTCTATTCCCTTGTTACCTCCGCTCGACCCAGCTACACTCTTATTACCTGAAAGGAATTGTGAAGCAAAAGGGTGAGCACAACTAGCTCAGTAAAGAATATCATGACTAAAGATAATTAAATTATCAATAGCCTTCATCAATAATAAATCAGAGATTTAGAACATATGGTAAATGATAAAAATTTCAACCATAGTTGCAGCGGAACGAGCAATCCATTAGAAGAGTCAAATAGACTATAAAGTCTATTATCTTCTCCATATTAAAAATCCACCAACAATGTTTTATCCCTGTAACATCAATCAACAGTTCTGGTCCACAATCATATGAATAACTCATAATCATAAATGTAGTTCTAAATTCCTCTTCTCATCCAGGACGAAGATAATTTTCATCACCTATCTTTACCTGAAACATCAAAGATCATGGTTACACCAAATCACATTTCCTGTTCATAATCATACTAATAACTTCATCTTTGCACTACAGCCAAAGATATTCATTTGTATCACCAGTTGGTCATGTTCATCTCAACATCTGTTCATCTTTGCACTACTGGCCAAAGATATTCAACAACATGTCATCTTTGCACTACGGGCCAAAGATATTCATCAACAATTCATCTTTGCACTACAGGCCAAAGATATTCATCAATAATTCATCTTTGCACTACAGGCCAAAGATATTTCTCAACAGTTTATATTTGCACTACGACCAAATATATTCATCAACAGTTCATATTTGCACTACAGGCCAAATATATTAATATCTCAAAGAAATATATAATCATTTCAGAATTTATATAAACAATAATTATAACCATGTTGATCAATTCACCTTTGCACTTAAGCTAAAGATATTCAATTATAAATTCAATGGTCATGATCATACCAGTCACAATTCAACTTTGCACTACAGGCCAAAGAGAACCCTAGTCATGATCATACCAATAATCTACCCATCTTTACACTCCAGTGAAAGAAAATTTCAACATCAGGGTTATAAAAATGTTATATATGATGATAAAAATAATATGATCAACATATAGTTTTATTCTCAAGAGTAATATTCGTAACTCATGAATAGTAAATCGTGAATAGTAACTCATGAATAGTAACCCCGACACAAAAGATAGAAATTCTACAATAAAATTCATACCAATATTTCGGTATAATGATATTGAAAGAATAACATTACTTAAATTTATAAACAATTTATTTTAATTGTTTACATTTTACTAATTAATGCATTTAATCATCATAAAATGCCAACTCTTACAATTTTATCATCAATAACCAAAACCCTCATCAAAAATCTGCATATACCTCATATAGGATTCTCAAGCCATAAAATCCTATTTTCCAATTTTCTTTCTTCACAAAACATATTTAATTCATTTACTCATAACTAGACTATTTTTATGAAAAATACCAAATCAGTTCCAAAAATATTTCTTTTCTGGGATTTAGCATAATATAGTCCCATAGTGAACATATATTTTTCTCAGAATTTTTAAAAGTCATTTACTATTTTTTATATGGCCAAAATAGCCAAATATTTAGACATTTATCAAAAATTGTACTTTTGTCTAAAAATTTTGAAATTTACAGAGTATACTTATATCATATACATGTACTCCCAATAAAAATTTCATCAATTTTGGAGTTAACCACAAGGAATTATAAGCTGTTACTTTTAAAATAGTCTTTTCTCATAAAATTCATAACTCTCAATCTATACATCCAAAAATCACCATTTTTGGACACAATCAAGAAAACTCATCAAAATATCATTTCAAATTTTTTCAGAATTTTTGAAGATTAGAAAAATTACGAAACTGAAAATCATAACAACCCTTAAAATTCCTTAATATCCCTTACCTCAAAAGAGCAGTACTTCTGACTGGATATCGGATATGATGCTGAAGGAAACTTGCACTGATTAATAGCAACTCACCAAGTATCTAAAAACTCACAAAATATGCTTCATAATATAGAGAGAGAAAGAGAGAAAGCTTATGTTTCTGGTGTGATTTTCAATTCTAACTTAGCCCTCTATTTATAGGAAAATTTTGGTAGGTTTGACCTGCAACCTGATGGCTTTACCTGCTACTATTCCCACCCACCACATTTGAAATATAATTCAGCACATTTCTTCACCAACCACAAGTGGGGCCCACCAATTCTAGAATTTTCCACCAAAAATGATTTATAACCTGATTTCCGAATCAGCCACCTCTTAAAATTCATAACAAATCATACGTTCATTTTTAACGGTTCAAAATTTGTGGACATATACTCAACTTATATATGTATAACATATCCAAATATTACCACGATCCAACGGTCGGATTAAAAATTATAACCCCCGCAATATATCTCAAAAACCCTAATTTGATTTTCAATACCTCCATTCCGACAAAAATACAGATAAAATACCTCAACATTAACTCCTTCATTTTTAACAACATAAATAAATCCCTCATTTATATCCACATAAAATAAATATTTCATTATCATATAAATCAATAATTAATTATTCACAAATAATATTACAGAATCACATTTATGACAACCAGGCAGTTCCCAGGAAAGAGGGGGCTTTCCAATAAGAATTTCTCCTTACTGGCGCGCAATTAAATGACCAAACCTCTCCTTAGACAGAACTTTCTAGACATTATCAGTAATGCTATCTAATAATATTATTTAAATAATATGAATTATTGATCTGATAATGGAAAATACTGTGCAGCAACAATTATTAAAACAACAATAATATAAAATATCAATGCAGCAATTATTGAATCAATAATAAAATATTAAACAGTAATTACTGTAATAATTATTGAGTAGTGCCTTCTTACGTAAGAATCAATAATTTTAAAAATACTGTGCAATACCGTGTGATACTGTGCAATAATGCGTATTACTGTATTTTAACCACCGGGTATTCCAACAGTGTTAACGGTAACAACTACGTCGTTATTTGTAAAAACTCAAATTTGTCGTTTTCTTCACCCGACAGTTATTCGTTATGGGGCCCACAAATAGCTGCGCCGTCGTACGAATATTCCCCGACAGAAAGAATATTCCACGACCAAACGAATATTTCCCGACAACAATGATTATTTTATAACCACTTGCTTATTTTGAAAAAAATTCATATTTCACCCATAACTTTAAACTTTTATCAATTTAACCATTTACTGAATAGTAATTATAAGAAAAATTGAATACTTTTATTTCATAAAATTCGGGGTCTTACAAATTATTCACAAATAATATTACAGAATCACATTTATGACAACCAGGCCGTTCCCAGGAAAGAGGGGGCTTTCCAATAAGAATTTTTCCCTACTGGCGCGCAATTAGGTGACCAAACCTCTCCTTAGACAGAACTTTCTAGACATTGCCAATAATGTTATCTAATAATATTATTCAAATAATATGAATTATTGATCTGATAATGGGAAATACTGTGCAGTGACAATTATTGAACAACAATAATATAAAATTTTAACGTAGCAATTATTAAATCAATAAAATAAAATATTGAACAGTAATTACTGTAACAATTATTGAGTAGTGCCTTCTTACGTAAGAATCAATAATTTCAAATATACTATGCAATACCGTGTGCTACTGTGCAATAACGCGTATTACTGTATTTTAACCACCGGGTATTCCAACAGTGTTAACGGTAACAACTACGCCGTTATTTGTAAAAACTCAAATTTGTCGTTTTCTTCACCCGACAGTTATTCGTTATGGGGCCCACAAATAGCTGCGCCGTCGTACGAATATTCCCCGACAGAAAGAATATTCCACGACCAAACGAATATTCCCCGACAACAATGATTATTTTATAACCACTTGCTTATTTTGAAAAAAAATTCATATTTCACCCATAACTTTAAACTTTTATCAATTTAACCATTTACTGAATAGTAATTATAAGAAAAATTGAATACTTTTATTTCATAAAATTCGGGGTCTTACAATAACAGTGTTGAAAAACCTTTTAAATCATAGAAGATAGTAGATTTTATTCTCTACTTGACTCTTTTAATGGATTGCTTGTTCCGCTGTAGTTAAACTTGATGTTCGTTATAGTTTATCAGTTTAACACTGTTGAAGGCGAATGATAATTTATTCTATATTATCTTAGTCATAATATTTCTTACTGGGCTAGTTGAGCTCACCCTTTCTTTCAATGTTCTCTTCAGAAAATGAGAATATAGTTGGGACAAGTCAGGGAAAGGAGTGATGGTCCAGAAGATTGCATTAGTAGTCCTCACTATTCTGTTAAATAGTGTGACAATAAATGTAATGAGGACTCCTTGAGTATGGATATTGTCTAGATGACAATATTCCTATTAGAACTCTCAGTTTATGTATTGTCGTATATTACACGACATTTGTATAATTAAGTTTGTATTTGTATTTTGTACCATGTATCTGACGACCCAAGATGGGTGATGTATACCTAATTTTGGGGGTGTCACAGTTGGTATCAGAGCTTAGAGATATGATCGCTGGCTAAGATGTGAGAATAGAACTAGGAGGGGAGAGACGGGGAATTCCTTCGCTAGTATGATCTACCTAAGTTTATTTTGTATTTAATTGGTCGGTCAGAATATAGGGGTATTATGTGATATGTCAATTAACCCTTATTTTAAAACTATATTCTAGAATGATATTTGAAATACAGGAGATGAGAAATGAAAAATCATGATAGAGAGTAAATTATCGAGAAGGACAATCCGAAAAAAAGCAAGGTATTCTCATCTCTTCGAATACCAGGTACGTACGTAAATTTTGAGGGCAAAATTTCATAAGGAGGGGAGATTGTGAGACCCCAAATTTTATGAAATGAAAGTATTCAATTTTCTTATAATTATTCTATTTTGGTAAATGGTTAAATTGATAAAAGGTTAAAGTTAAGGGTGATATGTGAAAATTTTTTAAAGTAGACAAGTTGTCATAAAATACCCGGTTACTATTCACTCTAGTATTGTTCACTTGAGTATTTGGGGTACTTTTTGTGTCGGAGTACTATTTACGAGTTACTATTCACGAGTTACTACTCACGAGTTACTATTCACGAGTTACTATTCACGAGTTACTATTCATGAGTTACTATTCATGAGCTACTATTCACAGGGAATATTCGATTAGTCGGGAAATATTCGTACGACGGTACAATTATTGGTGGATCCCACAACGGAATTATTGTTGGATTGAGAAAATGACAAAAATATTTTATTAAAAATAACGGTGAAAGTTTTACCATTGATACTGTTGAACTATTCGATAGTAAAAGTATAGTAATACATGTAGTTGTATAGTAGCACACGATATTGATTATTAATGCTTATGTGAGAAGTCACTCAGTTCGATTCAATTATTGTCAATTAATAATATGAATTATTTAGCGATAATGAAGTTTTGTTTTATTCGTATTATTAACGTAATAAAACAGAAACATCTTTTTATATAAAATAAGAATACTTTATTAAAGTCATTCTATAAATATAATATATTATATTTTATTTAAAAGATTTTTTTTTTAAATATGGACCGTCAAATTAAAGTAAATCAATCTGGACCGTTCATGGATTAGTTACTATGCATTCTATTTTCCTATAAATAGAAGCTCATTCCTTCATTATTTCTTACTGATTCACTGAACTCTAGAGAGAGAAACTATAGAGAGAAACTATAGAGAGAGAGAGAAGAAAAGTATTCTGTTACTTAACTACTTCCTTATTTCAGTTCTTCTTTAAAACGGTAAGGGGTGTTATTCTTTCTTATTCATAAAGAGAACTGTTGTTATTTCATTTCTTATTATTCTGTTGGAATAACCTGTATACGCGGTCTACCCTATACTTGGTGACATTCTTCTATTATTCTGTTGGAACATTCTATCTGTGTGTTTTACACCGGACCTGGTTTCGTTTTTATTATTATTCTGTTGGAACATCCTGTCTGTGTGTTTTACATCGGACCTGGTTTCGTCTTGTTATTATTTTGTTGGAACATTCTGTCTGTGCATTTACGCCGGACCTGGTTCCATTATCTATTATTCTGTCGGAATATCCTGTCTGTGCGTTTACGCCGGACCTGGTTCTATTATTTATTATTCTGTCGGAATATCCTGTCAATGCGTTTACGCATGACCTAGTTTCGTTATTTATTATTCTGTTGGAATAAACTGTCTGTGCGGTCCATCGCATGCCTGGTGATTTCTTTTGTTATTCCATTCTTTATTATACTCAATTGGTTAAAGTTTTGGCTTTTATACTCCATGAAATTAATAGAATATCCTTGATAATTGCGGTTCATCCAGTATCTTTTCATGAAAATATTCTTCTAAGCATTCTTAAATTTTACTCTACAAAGCAGTATCATGTTGACAATTTGGACGTTGTTAATTCTTGGATAAATTAATTCTTGAACTTATTTTATTGAATTCTTATATCATTGTCATCATCCTCATGTTTATAAATGTTGAAAGTCATCTGTGGCCTGTAGTGCATAGATGGACTTGGTATGATTATGACTAGGGATTATTCGATATAATCATGACCGTAATGTTACAAATGATGTGGTAAAAGTTCTCATTGGCCCTAGTGCATTGATGGAAAGTTATTGGCATGATCATGACCATTAATGAGTACACAAATATTCTTGGCCCGTAGTGCATGGATAATTGTGGTCGTGATACTAAAGAATATCCTTGGCCGTAGTGCATGGGTGATTCGATGATGTGGATTATTTTATTAAGCTGAGTCCCAGCGATAACAGTGTTGAAAAACCTTTTAAATCATAGAAGATAGTAGATTTTATTCTCTACTTGACTCTTTTAATGGATTGCTTGTTCCGCTGCAGTTAAACTTGATGTTCGTTATAGTTTACCAGTTTAACACTGTTGAAGGCTAATGATAATTTATTTTGCATTATCTTAGTCATAATATTTTTTACTGGGCTAGTTGAGCTCACCCTTTCTTTCAATGTTCTCTTCAGGAAATGAGAATATAGCTGGGACGAGTCAGGAAAAGGAGTGATGGTCCAGAAGATAGCATTAGTAGTCCTCACTATTCTGTTAAATAGAGTGACAATAAATGTAATGAGGACTCCTTGAGTATGGATATTGTCTAGATGACAATATTCCTATTAGAACTCTCAGTTTATGTATTGTCGTATGTTACACGACATTTGTATAATTAAGTTTGTATTTATATTTTGTACCATGTATCTGACGACCCAAGATGGGTGATGTATACCTAATTTTGGGAGCGTCACAGTTGTTGTCATTTCCTCTGGGTTTTAATGTTCTAGTGTAGTTATTAAGCAGTAATGTGCACATCTAATAGTCTTATTTTCGTTTGACACTTGCAATTTTATAGTCTTACTCCAAACTTGTGATTTTTGAACAGGTGGATGATAAACTTTATATATATTTGGAATATGTTCCTGGTGGCTCCATCTATAAGCTTCTCCAAGAATATGGACTATTGAGGCTGCTCGAGTTCAGCATCTCTTCTTAGATGTAACTAAAATATTGTATTGTAATGATTGTAATGTTGTGAATGATTCTAATGTTGTAAAATATCTCTTCTTATATTGTAATGTTGTAATGTGAATGATTTTAAATGATGTATATAATATTTTTTATATTGTATTTGTGTTTGTTGAATAAATGTGCATTATTAATTATTTTTTTTTAAATATAAAAAGGCTATAGCGACGGTCATCGACCGTAGCTATAGTATTCTATAAAACACAGGCCTATATCTATAGCTACGGTCATGACTGTAGCAATAACTTTCAGCGATCGTTGGTAAAGAGAAAATACACGATTTTGACATGACCTATAGCTAGGGTCGGTGACCGTCGCTATAGGCTTTACCGACTGGTTCTATGGCGACGGTTGGCGACCGTCGCTAAAACTTTTAGCGACGGTCTTTTGGCCTATAGCGACGGTCGGCGACCGTCGCTATAGGCTGATTTTCTATTAGTGATGTCTTGCCAACGGTAATGTCCCATCACGAAATCATCATATAAATAGCCTAACCGGGCAGCAATTCAAGATAATTTAATTTTTCCTTCTTGCCATTCATCATTCATCATTCATCAAGTACATAACATAGAAATTGAGTTTGAAGAATTCTTAATTTTGAAGTGCTTATAATTTTGAATTGGAAATCCGTTTTAGCTTGGGAAGTTATTATTCAAAAATCCTTTAGCACCAGTGAGGGAATAAATTTGTTTCAAGGAGACTTTGTGAATTCAAAGGACTCGGATTTGTTTGTCGTTGTTTTTCTAGATTCTGATTTTCAATTAAGTACATTGAACTTTTTAAATCTGATTTGCTTACTAAATTTAAAAAACTATTTTATTGTATATTAAATATTTACTATATTTATAGAGATTACAATCTTGAAGTAAAATTTATCTTTTCTGTAATTATAGTTTTATTTAATATCATTATGTAATTTGTATCTCTTTTTAAAAGAAAATTACAGTTTATTTATTTGAACAGAAATCCGTTCTATAAACCAGATTTCTGTAAAAACAGAATTTGTTATTTGAATTTCTGAAAATTTGATTAATTTTCAATACACATTATTCTGTTAAATTTCCTACTTTATACAACAGAAATTTGTTTATGTTTTTTTTAATGTTTTTCCTTCTTTGTACATTTCTTAAATTACTCTATGTTTGTATAACAGAAATGACATCTGCTAGCACCATCCCTGCTGTGAGTATGTCTCATGGAGAAAAGCCTGAAAAGTTCAATAGAATTGATTTCAAGCGTTGGCAACAAAAGATGCTCTTCTATCTCACAACTTTGAACTTGGCAATGTTTCTTGAAGAGAAATGTCCTACTCTTGTTGAAGGAGAAACTGATAAGGAGAAAGTGGATGCAGTCGAAGCATGAAAACATGCATGCTGATTTTCTTTATAGGAATTATGTATTGAACGGATTGGATAATCCACTTTATAATGTGTATTGTACAATTCAAACTGTAAAGGGACTTTGGGAATCTTTAGACAAGAAATATAAAACTGAAGATACTGGCTGTGACGCCCCCAAAATAGGTATACAACACCCATTCTGAGTCGCCAAATACATGGAACAAAAAGTAAACTACAACTTCAATAATACAATTGTCGTGCAAAATACGACAACACATACTGTGAGTTTAAATACAAATATTGTCTTCTAGACAATATCCACACTCAAATAAGTCCTCATTACAATTATTCAAACACTATTTTACAGAAATAGTGAGGACTGCTAAAACATCTTTTTAGAACCATCACTCCATACCCCGACTAGATCCTGCTATGTTCTCACCTCCTGAGAAGAAAAATGGAACAAAAAGAAAAAGGGTGAGCTCAACTAGCTCAGTAAATAATATTATGACTAAGATAATATACAACAAATTATCATTAGTATTCAACAGGAAAAAATCTGATAGAATATAATCGACAACAAGTTTTAGATCAACAACTGCAGCGGAAACAACAAACCATTAGAAGAGTCAAGTAGAGAATGAATTCTACTATCTTCTAAGATTTAAAAGTCCATCATCAATATTTTATCCATGTAACATCAATTAATAATCATCTTTAACCAAATATTCATCTTTGCACTACAGGACAAATATATTCATTTGTATCACCAGTCAATCATGTTCATCTCAACACCTGTTCATCTTTGCACTACAGGCCAAAGATATTCAGTAATATCATCATTTAAGACTGATGATGATGAAAAATATCTTAAAGAAAACGAATCCAGTGAGACAGAAGGACAAATAGTAGGGATTCGTATAACAGTTTATCCAAGATCAATAATACTTCATAATAATCAATTGTGAAGCAGAATTCAAAAATAAAGATCAAAACATGGATACAATCAAAGATAGTAACCATAATAGACATCTTGGACAAAAAGGAAAATTTTTATTTTTTGGTGAATAGTGCTGTATTCGTGAATAGTGCCGTATACGTGAATAGTGCTGTATACGTGAATAGTAACCCCGACATAAAAAGTTCCAAATTTGATAAAAAAACTCATATCAATATTTCAGCATAAAGATATTGAAGAAAATAATATCATTTAAGAAGAAAATAATATCCCTTACCTCAAAATAACCGTACTTCTGACTGAATATCGGATATGAGGCTGAATAAAACTTGTGCTGAATAGCAACTCTCAAAGTATCTAAATACTCACAAAATAAACTCAATAATCTAGAGAGAAAAAGAGAGAAAACTTATGAATTCTGGTGTGATTTTCAATTCTAACTTAGCCCTCTATTTATAGGAAAATGTTAGCACGCCGAAGCAGACTTAACCTGTAACCTGATGGCTTTACCTGCTACAATTCCCACCCACCACATTTGAATAAAAATCTCAGCACATTTCTTCACCAACTAAGAGTGGGGCCTACCAATTCTAGAATTTTCCACCAAAATGACAAATTTCGCAATTTCTATAATTTTTAAACCAGTCATCTCGTAAAATTCATAACAAATTATACGTTAATTTTTAACGGTTCAAAATTTGTGGACATATACTCAACTTATATATGTATAACATATCCAAAATCACAACGATCCAACGGTCGAATTAAAAATTATAACCCCCGCAATATATCTCAAAAATCCTGATTGATTTTTAATACCTCCATTCCGACAAAAATACTGATAAAACACCTCAACATTAACTCCTTCATTTTTAACCACAAAATATATCCAACATTTATATTCACATAAAATAAATATTTTCTTATCATATGAACCAATAATTAATTATCCACAATTAATATTATAGAATCACATTTATGACAACCAGGCTGTTCCTAGAAAAGAGGGGGCTTTCCAATAAGGATTTCTCCTTACTGGCGCGCAATTAGGTGACCAAACCTCTCCTTAGACAGAACTTTCTAGACATTGCCAATAATGCTATCTAATAATATTATTCAAATAATATAAATTATTGATCTGATAATGGAAAATATTGTGCAGTGATGATTATTGAAACAACAATAATAAAAAATATCAACGCATTAATTATTGAAGCAATAAAATAAAATATTAAACAGTAATTACTGTAACAATTATTGAGTAGTACCTTCCTTCGTAAGAATCAATAATTCAAAAATACTGTGCAATCCGTGTGCTACTGTGCAACCACGCGTATTACTGTATTTTAACCATCGGGTATTCCAACAGTGTTAACGGTAACAACTACGCCATTATTTATAAAAACTTAATTTTTATCGTTATCTTCATCCAATCGCTTTCCGTTATGGGGCCCACAAATAGCTGCGCCGTCGTACGAATATTCCCCGACAAAAGAATATTCTACGACCACACGAATATTCACCGACCAAAAATGAATATTTTATAACCACTTGCTTATTTGAAATATTTGCGCATTTTACCCATAACTAACCACATTAATCAAATCAACCCTTTCTATTTCAGAATAATAAATAGAGGAAATTTAATTTCATTTATTAATAAGTTGGGGTCTTACACTGGCATGAAGAAATTCATAGTCGGTAGATTTCTTGACTATAAGATGGTATATTCTAAAGCAGTCATCACCCAAGTTCAAGAATTATAAGTAATCATACACGACATTCATTCTGAAAGAACGTCACTAAGTGACTCATTCCATGTTACTGCAGTGATTGAGAAACTTCCACTGTAACGACCCCAAAATAGGTCCATTTCACCCAACCTATTTTGAGTTGCCAAATACATAGTACAGAAAATAACTATAACTTTATTACAATAATTGTCGTACAAAATACAACAACACATATGCTGTGAGTTTGGATACAAATATATACCAACTGTGACTCGTGTCCCAACCGTAATGTGACAAATGTCTCATCAGTGGACAACACCTCACAGTGATACCTACATAAAGGTATAGTCAAAAACTATTTTAAAAATTAGAATATTTGGAAAATGCTCAAGGAAACCTTCGTACATGGGAGGCCATGCTTCCAGGTTATGATAGATATCATATATCCATAGAATTATCCTTGGTTGACCTAATAGACCCCAAAGAAAAATAAGAAGATTACTATCATATTCTTTCCAATGGTGAGTCTTCTCTTGACATATCATTATCTCCACTGTCTTTAATCGTGAATTATACTTCAAACAAACACCAAGATTATATAGGTAGTGCTTGTAAATATACTCAGCAAGTGGATGTGCACAACCCTGTCTTATGATGACACGAGGTTGTATGTCGTTAGACATTTTGTATGATAGTGGCAAAATACCCTTCTAACATTGGGTTCGCCTCACCTTAGTTGATTCACCAAATATAACTACTAAATGATGACCACCGTTCTATTCCCCTGTTACCCCCGCTCGACCCAGCTACACTCTTATTACCTGAAAGAAATTATGAAGCAAAAGGGTGAGCACAACTAGCTCAGTAAAGAATATCATGACTAAAGATGATTAAATTATCAATAGCCTTCATCAATAATAAATCAGAGATTTAGAACATATGGTAGATGATAAAAAATTTCAACCATAGTTGTAGCGGAACGAGCAATCCATTAGAAGAGTCAAATAGACTATAAAGTCTATTAACTTCTCCATATTAAAAGTCCACCAACAATATTTTATCCCTGTAACATCAATCAACAGTTCCTTTCCACAATTATATGAATAACTCATAATTATAATTGTGATTCTAAATTCCTCTTCACATCCAGAACGAAGATAATTTTCATCACCTATCTTTACCTGAAACATCAAAGATCATGGTTACACCAAATCACATTTCCTATTCATAATCATACTAATAACTTCATCTTTGCACTACGGCCAAAGATATTCATTTGTATCACCAGTTGGTCATGTTCATCTCAACACCTGTTCATCTTTGCACTACTGGCCAAAGATATTTAACAACATGTCATCTTTGTACTATGGGTCAAAGATATTCATCAACAATTCATCTTTGCACTACTGGCCAAAGATATTCAAACACATGTCATCTTTACACTATGGGCCAAAGATATTCATCACCAGTTCATCTTTGCACTACAGGCCAAAGATATTCAATAATAGTTCATATTTGCACTACAGGCCAAATATATTCATCAATAGTTCATATTTGCACTATAGGCTAAATATATTAATGTGACGCCCCCAAAATAGGTATACAACACCCACTCTGAGTCGCCAAATACATGGTACAGAAAGTAAACTACAACTTCAATAATACAATTGTCGTGTAAAATATGACAACACTCAAATAAGTCCTCAATACAATTTGTAAGACCCCAACTTATTAATGAATAAAATCAAATTTTCTCTAAATATTATTGTGAATAATAAGGGGTTAATTTGATATAATACTTTGGTTATGGGTGAAATGTGCAAATTTTACAAAATAAGCAAGTGGTTATAAAATATTTATTTTTGGTCGGTGAATATTCGGTTGGTCGTGGAATATTCTTGCTGTCGGGGAATATTCGTACGACGACGCAGCCTTGTGTGGGCCCCATAACGGAAAGCGATTGGATGAAGAAAACGACAAGTATAAGTTGTTTATAAATAACGGCGTAGTTGTTACCGTTAATACTGTTGGAATACCCGGTGGTTAAAATACAGTAGCACACAGTATTGCACCAATTATTGATTCTTACGTAAGAAGGCACTACTCAATAATTATTACAGTAGTTATTATTCAATATTTTATTTTATTGATTCAATAATTGCTGCGTTGATATTTTATATTATTGTTGTTTCAATAATTGTTGCTGCACAGTATTTTCATTTATCAGATCAATAATTCATATTATTTGAATAATATTATTAGATAACATTATTGACAATGTCTAGAAAGTTCTGTCTAAGGAGAGGTTTGGTCATCTAATTGCGCGCCAGTAAGGAAAAATCCTTATTGGAAAGCCCCCTCTTTCCTGAGAACGGCCTGGTTGTCATAAATGTGATTCTGTAATATTATTTGTGAATAATTAATTATTGATTCATATGATAAGGAAATATTTATTTTATGTGGATATAAATGAGGGATATATTTTTGTGGTTAAAAATGAAGGAGTTAATGTTGAGGTTTTTGTCAGTATTTTTGTCGGAATGGAGGTATTAAAAATCAGGGTTTTTGAGATAGTTTGCGGGGGTTATAATTTTTAATCCGACCGTTGGATCGTGATAATTTTTGGATATGTTATACATATATAAGTTGAGTATATGTCCACAAATTTTGAACCGTTAAAAATGAACGTATGATTTATTACGAATTTTACAAGATGACTGGTTCAGAAATTGTTGAATTTTCGGAGTTTATCATTTTGATGGAAAATTCTAGAATTGGTGGGCCCCACTTGTGGTTGGTGAAGAAATATGCTGAATTATATTTCAAATGTGGTGGGTGGGAATAGTAGCAGGTAAAGCCATCAGGTTGCAGGTCAAGCCTACTAAAATTTTCCTATAAATAGAGGGCTAAGTTAGAATTGAAAATCACACCAGAAACAAGTTTTCTCTCTTTCTCTCTCTAGATTATTGAGTGTATTTTGTGAGTATTTAGATACTTTGAGAGTTTCTATTCATCAGAGCAAGTTTCTTTCAGCCTTATACCGGTATTCCGACCAGAAGTACTGAGGTAAGGGGTATTATTTATTTCACATTCTGAAGAGATATTATTTTTCGTATTCGTATGAATATTATTTCTGTTCAATATTCATAAGAAATTTTATATCGTTCAATATTCGCGAGAAATATTATATTCGTTTAATATTCGTAATGAATATTATTTTCGTTTAATATTCGTAAGGGATATTATTTTCTTCTTAAATGATATTATTTTCTTCAATATCATTATGCTGAAATATTGATAAGAGTTTTTATCAAATTTGGAATTTTTTGTGTCGGAGTTACTATTCACGTATACGATACTATTCACGTATACGGTACTATTCACGAATACGGCACTATTCACCAAAAAATAAAATTTTCCCTTTTTGTCCAAGATGTCTATTATGGTTACTATCTTTGATTGTATCCATGTTTTGATCTTTATTTTTGAATTCTGTTTCACAATTGATTATTATGAAGTATTATTGATCTTGGATAAACTGTTATACGAATCCCTAATATTTGTCCTTCTGTCTCAATGGATTCGTTCTCTTTAAGATATTTTTCATCATCCTCAGTCCTAAATGATGATATTACTGAATATCTTTGGCCTGTAGTGCAAAGATGTATAATTACTTGATGAATATCTTTGGCCTGTAGTGCAAAGATGAACAGGTGTTGAGATGAACATGACCGACTGATGATACAAATGAATATATTTGGCCTGTAGTGCAAAGATGAATATTTGGTTAAAGATGATTATTAATTGATGTTACAGGGATAAAATATTGATGATGGACTTTTAAATCTTAGAAGATAGTAGAATTCTTTCTCTACTTGACTATTCTAATGGGTTGCTGTTTCCGCTGCAGTTGTTGATCTAAAACTTGTTGTCGATTATATTCTATCAGATTTTTTCCCTGTTGAAGACTAACGATAATTTGTTGTATATTATCTTAGTCATAATATTCTTTACTGGGCTAGTTGAGCTCACCCTTTTCCTTTTTGTTCCATTTTTCTTCTCAGGAGATGAGAACATAGCAGGATCTAGTCGGGGTATGGAGTGATGGTTCTAGAAAGATGTTTTAGCAGTCCTCACTATTTCTGTAAAATAGTGTTTGAATAATTGTAATGAGGATTTAATTGAGTATGAATACTGTCTAGATGACAATATTTATATTTAAACTCATAGTATATGTGTTGTCGTATTTTGCACGACAATTGTAATAATAAAGTTGTAGTTATTTTTTGTACCATGTATTTGGCGACTCAGAATGGGTTGGATGGATTGGACCTATTTTGGGGGCGTCACAGTTGGTATCAGAGCTTAGGGATATGATCCCTGGCTGAGATGTGAGACAAGAACTAGGAGGGGAGAGACGGAGAATTCCTTCACTAGTATGACTTGACTAAGTTTATTTGGTATTTATTTGGTCGGTCAGAGTATAGGGATAATATATGACATGACTATTAACCCTTGTTTTATGGCAGTATTTAAGAATGGCAGCTGAGAATGTTAATAATAGAGTAAATCAGACCGTGGAGACACCTTTGATCACTACCCAGGGGAACGAGTAACAGGAAGGCAATATTCCTCCTGTAAACAACGTTACCGAGCAAACGATGAATGATGGAATGTTTAGGAGCTTTTTGCAGTTCATGCAAAATCAGACGAGGGAGACTCGTGTGCATAATACGGGTGGAAATGATAACAACGCGCGGTTTGTCACAGCTAAGCAGTTCAAAGAATTGGGACCACCAGAATTTAAGGGAAAGCCGGATCCGATCATGGCGGAAACGTGGGTCAAGCAAATTACCAAGATATTCGATGTCTTGGGATGCACGGAGGAACAGAAGGTTCCATTCGCCACCTTTATGTTCCGCAGTGAGGCAGACTACTGGTGGGAGTCTGTGAAGCGTACCCAGCCTGACGCACTCAACATGTCCTGGGAAACATTTCAAAAACTGTTCAATGACAAGTACTTTCCTGAAAGTATTCGTCATATGAAGGAGGTTGAGTTTATTAGACTGGAACAAAATAACATGACGGTGTCCCAGTACGAGGCGAAGTTTGCAAAGTTATCCAGGTTTGCACCTCATTTGGTCGAAAATGAGAAACGAATGACAAGGATGTTTCTGAGAGGTCTAAAACCCGAGATTCGGCAATATCTTATCTCTCATAAATTTTCTTTATATTCAGATATTGTAAACAGGGCTCAATTATTAGAGCGAGATAATGAGTATGTGCAACAGAGGGACCACAACCAGGGTCATACCGGTGGCGGCAGTCATCGAAGCAATGAAAACCAGCAGGGAGGAAAACATTCGGACAAAAGCGGTAACCACTCTGGTGGTAATCGTGGTCGTGATAATAGAAGGAGCGAGTCGGGAGGAGATTTCAAGAAGAGAAGGTACAACAATGATAACGTGAAGACGTCAGCACAAACATCAACTGTTTCTAGGGGAGGAGAACGACCACCGGTCATATGTTACAAATGTGGGAAAGAGGGACATATCAGCCCAAACTGCCCACAACAATCTAAGGTATGTTATAACTGTGGAAAGAAGGGTCATATAGCTCGAGAGTGTTCTGTAGCAAAACCAAGTTCAGCGGGGATGGTGACTCCAAAAGTTATCCCGGATAAGTCGAAATCAGCGGTTCCTGGAAGGGTGTTTGTCGTGACTGGCCAAAACGCGAGAAACCCAAACGAAGTTAGCACGGGTTTGTTAATTATAAATTTTTGCAAAGTCTGTACCTTATTAGATACCAGTTCTACCCATTCATTTATTTCTCCTGCTTGTGCTCAACGTTTAAACTTGACTCCGGAGAAATTAGACTTTGATTTATCTGTGGAAACTCCGTTAGGAGAAACCTTCGTTACATCTACAGTTTATAAATCTTGCATGATCCAAGTTGGCACTATCACATTACCTGTTGACCTTATTTCTTTAAAGATATTTGTTTTTGATGTGATTTTAAGGTTAACTACTCATCATGCCAAAATTGATTGCTTTTGTAAGGTTGTTAGTTTTCATATTCCTAAGCAACCTGTTATTCAAATTCAAGCAACCAAACCATTGAAGTCAAACTCTTTCATATCAAGCCGTAAAGTCATTCGTTTATTGAAAAACGAATGTCAAGCTTTCTTAGATATGTTATGGACTTGAATAAAAATACGTCAGATTTGAATTGTTAGTAAATCCCTGACGTATTTCCTGAAGAATTTCTTGGCCTACGCGTGATATTGAATTTTGTATCATCTTTGAATCTGGTACAAAACTCACTTCTAAAATCTCATATCGAATAGCTCCTATTGAACATCAGGAGTTAAAAACCTAACTGTAGAAGTTTGTACCCGAGCCTCTATCTGGTGACTTCCTTTGTGGAATACAATGAAGCCAGACTCTCCGTAAGGGACGTCATATTCGTGCGGTAGTAAACTGATAGGTGTCATTGTGACGTGATATCCAAGATTGGGATATAAGTAACAGTTGAGTGCAACCTAAGTCATTAATCGAAATATGTAGCTTTCTGGTTATTATCGGAGATTCGTAGAAGGGTTTTCTCGAATCGCTGCCCCGTTAACTCTGCTAACTCAGAAGGATATCAAATTCGTATGGAGTGAGGAATGCGAGAAGAGTTTCCAAGAACTCAAGAGGAGATTCATTTCGGCACCTGTTCTGACAATACCATCTGGTTCGGATGGATTTGTTATCTACAGTGATGCTTCAGGCAAAGGGTTAGAAAGTGTTCTCATGCAACATGGGAAAGTCATAGCCTATGCCTCGCGACAACTCAAAGAATATGAGAGGAATTATCCTACTCATGATTTGGAGTTGGCAGCAGTCATTTTTGCGTTGAAGATCTGGAGACACTACCTATATGGGGAGAAAGTGGAGATCTATACAGATCATAAAAGCCTCAAATATTTCTTCACCCAAAAGGAACTCAACATGCGGCAGTGACGTTGGCTCGAGCTGTTGAAAGATTACGATCATACCATCCAATATCATCCTGGAAAATCAAACGTAGTAGCTGACGCATTGAGTAGAAGATCATATGCGGGTACGAGTGCAATATTTTTAACACAAAGGCCCATTTTGTATGACTTGCAAAGGATGGAGATAGAGATGAAGGCTCCAAGTACCCACATGATGATATCAAATATACGAGTAGAACCGACTTTAATCAATAAAGTTAAAGCTGCTCAAGCTACGGATATAGAACTGATGCGTATGAAGAAGAAAGTGCAAGAAGGTGCTATTCCAGAAGCAAGAATCGATGAAGAAGGAATACTTCGAGTCAACTCCAGACTTTGTGTTCCTAAGGATTTTGACTTGAAGCATAGAATAATGATGGAGGCACACAACACACCGTTTGCAATCCATCCTGGGAGTACCAAAATGTATCACGATCTTCGACATACATTTTGGTGGAGCAATATGAAAAGAGAGATCGCGGAGTTTATCTCGAGATGTTTAACTTGTCAACGTGTAAAAGCGGAGCATCAAGTACCAAAGGGTCCATTGCAACCACTTGAGATTCCGAAATGGAAGTGGGAACACATTACTATGGATTTTGTTATGGGTCTTCCCAAGGTTTCTCAAGGCATAGATGCGATTTGGGTTATTGTTGATAGATTAACCAAGTCCGCTCATTTCTTGCCGATACGTGAGACTTATTCTCTTGAACGTCTTGCTAGTATGTACGTGAACGAGATTGTGAGATTGCATGGCATGCCAGTATCCATAGTTTCGGATCGTGACCCAAGATTCACTTCACGATTTTGGGTTAGCTTGCAGAAAGCTATGGGCACGGATTTACGATTCAGTTCAGCATACCATCCTCAAATGGACGGACAATCAGAGAGGACTATTCAAACTCTTGAAGATCTATTAAGACTTTGTGTCCTAGATCTCAAAGGGAGTTGGGATAAGTACCTACCATTGGTGGAATTCTCCTACAACAACAGTTATCAGGCGAGCATAGGTGTGGCTCTATTTGAGGCGTTGTATGGAAGAAAATGTCGTTCTCCAGTATGCTGGGACGAGGTGGGTGAAGCAACATTGTTGGGACCAGAGTTGGTACGCATTACTACAGAGAAGATCCAAATGACTCGACAACGTATACAAACGGCACATGATCGACAAAAGAGTTATGCGGATCTTCATCGGAAGGATGTGGAATTTAATATTGGGGATCATGTATTGTTACGTGTTGCACCATGGAAGGGAGTTACAAGATTTGGGAAGAGAGGAAAGCTCAATCCAAGATTTGTTGGTCCATTTGAGATTCTTGAGCGAATAGGAAATGTGGCATATAGACTCGCATTACCTCCAAGCATGTCTCGTGTTTATAATGTTTTCCACATATCTATGCTTCGTAAATATGTTAAAGACCCGAACCACATTATTGAGTTAGAACCAGACGAGATAGCTGAAGATTTAACGTACGAGGAGGTACCTGTTAAGATCTTGGATAGGAAAGAGCATGTCCTACGCACGAAGGTTATACCACAAGTTAAGGTTTTGTGGAGAAACCATGCTATTGAAGAAATGACCTGGGAGTTGGAATCAGAAATGAAAGCGAGGTATCCTCACCTTTTTGAAACATCAGGTACGTACGTCAATTTCGAGGAAGAAATTTCATAAGGAGGGGAGGTTGTAAGACCCCAACTTATTAATGAATAAAATCAAATTTTCTCTAAATATTATTGTGAATAATAAGGGGTTAATTTGATATAATACTTTGGTTATGGGTGAAATGTGCAAATTTTACAAAATAAGCAAGTTGTTATAAAATATTTATTTTTGGTCGGTGAATATTCGGTTGGTCGTGGAATATTCTTGCTGTCGGGGAATATTCGTACGACGACGCAGCCTTGTGTGGGCCCCATAACGGAAAGCGATTGGATGAAGAAAACGACAAGTATAAGTTGTTTATAAATAACGGCATAGTTGTTACCGTTAATACTGTTGGAATACCCGGTGGTTAAAATACAGTAGCACATGGTATTGCACCAATTATTGATTCTTACGTAAGAAGACACTACTCAATAATTATTACAGTAGTTATTATTCAATATTTTATTTTATTGATTCAATAATTGCTGCGTTGATATTTTATATTATTGTTGTTTCAATAATTGTTGCTGCACAGTATTTTCATTTATCAGATCAATAATTCATATTATTTGAATAATATTATTAGATAACATTATTGACAATGTCTAGAAAGTTCTGTCTAAGGAGAGGTTTGGTCATCTAATTGCGCGCCAGTAAGGAAAAATCCTTATTGGAAAGCCCCCCCTTTCCTGGGAACGGCCTGGTTATCATAAATGTGATTCTGTAATATTATTTGTGAATAATTAATTATTGATTCATATGATAAGGAAATATTTATTTTATGTGGATATAAATGAGGGATATATTTTTGTGGTTAAAAATGAAGGAGTTAATGTTGAGGTTTTTGTCAGTATTTTTGTCGGAATGGAGGTATTAAAAATCAGGGTTTTTGAGATATTTTGCGGGGGTTATAATTTTTAATCCGACCGTTGGATCGTGGTAATTTTTGGATATGTTATACATATATAAGTTGAGTATATGTCCACAAATTTTGAACCGTTAAAAATGAACGTATGATTTATTACGAATTTTACAAGATGACTGGTTCAGAAATTGTTGAATTTTCGGAGTTTATCATTTTGATGGAAAATTCTAGAATTGGTGGGCCCCACTTGTGGTTGGTGAAGAAATATGCTGAATTATATTTCAAATGTGGTGGGTGGGAATAGTAGCAGGTAAAGCCATCAGGTTGCAGGTCAAGCCTACTAAAATTTTCCTATAAATAGAGGGCTAAGTTAGAATTGAAAATCACACCAGAAACAAGTTTTCTCTCTTTCTCTCTCTAGATTATTGAGTGTATTTTGTGAGTATTTAGATACTTTGAGAGTTTCTATTCATCAGAGCAAGTTTCTTTCAGCCTTATACCGGTATTCCGACCAGAAGTACTGAGGTAAGGGGTATTATTTATTTCACATTCTGAAGAGATATTATTTTTCGTATTCGTATGAATATTATTTCTGTTCAATATTCATAAGAAATTTTATTTCGTTCAATATTCGCGAGAAATATTATATTCGTTTAATATTCGTAATGAATATTATTTTCGTTTAATATTCGTAAGGGATATTATTTTCTTCTTAAATGATATTATTTTCTTCAATATCATTATGCTGAAATATTGATAAGAGTTTTTATCAAATTTGGAATTTTTTGTGTCGGAGTTACTATTCACGTATACGATACTATTCACGTATACGGTACTATTCACGAATACGGCACTATTCACCAAAAAATAAAATTTTCCCTTTTTGTCCAAGATGTCTATTATGGTTACTATCTTTGATTGTATCCATGTTTTGATCTTTATTTTTGAATTCTGCTTCACAATTGATTATTATGAAGTATTATTGATCTTGGATAAACTGTTATACGAATCCCTAATATTTGTCCTTCTGTCTCAATGGATTCGTTCTCTTTAAGATATTTTTCATCATCCTCAGTCCTAAATGATGATATTACTGAATATCTTTGGCCTGTAGTGCAAAGATGTATAATTACTTGATGAATATCTTTGGCCTGTAGTGCAAAGATGAACAGATGTTGAGATGAACATGATCGACTGATGATACAAATGAATATCTTTGGCCTGTAGTGCAAAGATGAATATTTGGTTAAAGATGATTATTAATTGATGTTACAGGGATAAAATATTGATGATGGACTTTTAAATCTTAGAAGATAGTAGAATTCTTTCTCTACTTGACTATTCTAATGGGTTGCTGTTTCCGCTGCAGTTGTTGATCTAAAACTTGTTGTCGATTATATTCTATCAGATTTTTTCCCTGTTGAAGACTAACGATAATTTGTTGTATATTATCTTAGTCATAATATTCTTTACTGGGCTAGTTGAGCTCACCCTTTTCCTTTTTGTTCCATTTTTCTTCTCAGGAGATGAGAACATAGCAGGATCTAGTCGGGGTATGGAGTGATGGTTCTAGAAAGATGTTTTAGCAGTCATCACTATTTCTGTAAAATAGTGTTTGAATAATTTAGCATAATGATATTGAAGAAAATAATATCATTAAGAAGAAAATAATATCCCTTACCTCAAAATATCAGTACTTCTGGTCGGAATACCAGTATAAAGCTGAAAGAAACTTGCTCTGATGAATAGAAACTCTCAAAGTATCTAAATACTCACAAAATACACTCAATAATCTAGAGAGAGAAAGAGAGAAAACTTGTTTCTAGTGTGATTTTCAATTCTAACTTAGCCCTCTATTTATAGAAAAATGTTAGCACGCCGAAGCAGACTTAACCTGCAACCTGAAAAATATTATGAACACGAGACATATTTGGAGGTAACGCGAGTCTATAGGCCACATTTCCTACTTGGTCAAGAATCTAAAATGGACCAATAAATCGTGGATTGAGCTTTTCTCTCTTCCCAAATCTTGTAACTCCTTTCCATGGAGCCACACACAACAATACATAATCCCCAATGTCAAATTTCACGTCCTTTCGATGATGATCCGCATAACTCTTTTGTCGATCCTGTGCCGTTTGTATACGTTGTCGAATCGTTTGGATCTTCTTTGTAGTCGTGTGTACCAACTCTGGTCCCAACAATGTTGCTTCACCCACCTCGTCCCAGCATACTGGAGAACGACATTTTCTTCCATATAACGCCTCGAATGGAGCCACACCTATGCTCGCCTGATAACTGTTGTTGTAGGAGAATTCCACCAATGGTAGGTACTTATCCCAACTCCCTTTGAGATCTAGGACACAGAATCTTAATAGATCTTCAAGAGTTTGAATAGTCCTCTCTGATTGTCCGTCTGTTTGAGGATGGTATGCCGAACTGAATCGTAAATCCGTGCCCATAGCTTTCTTCATGCTAACCCAAAATCGTGAAGTGAATCTTGGGTCACGATCCGAAACTATGGATACTGGCATGCCATGCAATCTCACAATCTCGTTCACATACATACTAGCAAGATGTTCAAGGGAATAAGTCTCACGTATCGGTAAGAAATGAGCAGACTTGGTTAATCTATCAACAATAACCCAAATCGCATCTATGCCTTGAGAAACCTTAGGAAGACCCGTAACAAAATCCATAGTAATGTGTTCCCACTTCCATTTCGGGATCTCAAGTGGTTGCAATGGACCCTTTGGCACTTGATGTTCCGCCTTTACACGTTGACAAGTTAAACACCTCGAGATAAACTCCGCGATCTCTCTTTTCATATTGCTCCACCAAAATGTATGTCGAAGATCGTGATACATTTTGGTACTCCCAGGATGGATTGCAAACGGTGTGTTGTGTGCCTCCATCATTATTATATGTTTCAAGTCAAAATCGTTAGGAACACAAAGTCTGGAGTTGACTCAAAGTATTCCTTCTTCATCGATTCTTGCTTCTAGAATAGCACCTTCTTGCACTTTCTTCTTCATACGCATCAGCTCTATGTCCGTAGCTTGAGCAGCTTTAACTTTATCGATTAAAGTCGGTTCTACTCGTATATTTGATATCATCATGTGGGTACTTAGAGCCTTCATCTCTATATCCATCCTTTGCAAGTCATACAAAATGGGCCTTTGTGTTAACAATATTGCACTCGTACCCGCATATGATCTTCTACTCAATGCGTCAGCTACTACGTTTACTTTTCCAGGATGATATTGGATGGTATGATCGTAATCTTTCAACAGCTCGAGCCAACGTCGCTGTCGCATGTTGAGTTCCTTTTGGGTGAAGAAATATTTGAGTCTTTTATGATCTGTATAGATCTTCACTTTCTCCCCATACAGGTAGTGTCTCCAGATCTTCAACGCGAAAATGACTGCTGCCAACTCTAAATCATGAGTAGGATAATTCCTCTCATATTCTTTGAGTTGTCGCGAGGCATAGGCTATGACTTTCCCATGTTGTATGAGAACACATCCTAACCCTTTTCCTGAAGCATCGCTGTACATAACAAATCCATCCGAACCAGATGGTATTGTCAGAACAGGTGCCGAAATGAGTCTCCTCTTGAGTTCTTGGAAACTCTTCTCGCATTCCTCACTCCATACGAATTTTGTATCTTTCCGAGTCAGCTGAGTTAACGGAGTAGCGATTCGAGAAAATCCTTCCATAAATCCCCGATAATAACCAGCTAAGCCCAGAAAGCTACGTACTTCGGTTATCGACTTCGGTTGCTCCCAACTTTGTATGGCTTCAATCTTTGTCGGGTCGACAGATACTCCATGTTTTGACACCACGTGCCCAAGGAATTCTACTTCCTCAAGCCAGAACTCGCATTTCTTGAGTTTGGCATATAGCTTATTTTCACGAAGCCTTTATAATATCAGCTTCAAATGGCGCTCATGATCTTCTCGGCTTTTGGAATAGATGAGGATGTCATCATTAAAGACAACAACGAACTGATCCAAATATTCTTTGAATACACGGTTCATCATATCCATGAAGGCAGCAGGAGCATTAGCCAATCCAAAAGACATGACTAAGAATTCATAATGCCCGTACCGAGTTCTGAAGGCGGTCTTTGGAATATCCTCAGTTTTAATCTTTAGCTGATGATATCCAGAACGAAGATCGATCTTTGAAAAGAATTGTGCTCCTTGTAACTGGTCAAACATGTCATCAATGCGAGGTAGCGGATACCTATTCTTGATAGTGACATGATTCAATTCTCGATAGTCGATACAAAGTCGCATACTCCCGTCTTTCTTCTTTACGAATAACACAGGAGCACCCCAAAGAGATGTACTAGGACGAATAAAACCGATGTCCAACAACTCCTGTAGTTGGACTTTTAACTCTTGAAGTTCAATAGGAGCCATTCGATATGGGGTTTTAGAAATGGGCTTTCTACCGGGTTCAAGGTCAATAAAAAATTCAACTTCACGTTCTGGGGGTAGACCAGGAAGTTCTTCAGGAAATACATCGGGAAATTCTCTAACAATAGAAATATTATTCAAATCTGACTTGTCTTTGTTCAAATTCATAACATGGGCTAAGAAAGCTTGACATCCGTTTTTCAATAAACGAATAGCTTTGTGGCTTGATATGACAGTGAATGATTTTAGTGGTTTAGTAGTTTGAATTCGTATGACAGGTTGGTTAGGAATATGAAAACTAACAACCTTACGAAAACAATCAATTTTAGCATGGTGAGTGGTTAACCAATCAATTCCTAAAATCACATCAAAAGCAAGTATCTTTAAAGAGATAAGATCAATAGGTAATGTGATAGTGCCAACTTGGATCATGCAAGATTTATAAACTGTAGATGTAACAAAGGTTTCACCCAACGGAGTTTCAACAGATAAGTCAAAGTCCAATTTCTCTGGAGTCAAGTTTAAACGTTGAGCACAAGCAGGAGAGATAAAAGAATGGGTAGAACCGGTATCTAGTAAAGTATAAACTTCACAAGAATTCAAGATTAGCTTACCCGTGATCACCTCGTTCGGGTTTCTCGCATTTTGGCCAGTCACGACAAACGCTCTTTCAGGAACCGCTGATTTTGACTTATCCGGGACAGCTTTTGGAGTCACCATCCCCGCTGAACTTGATTTTGCTACAGAACACTCTCGAGCTATATGACCTTCCTTTCCACAATTCTAACATACCTTGGATTGTTGTGGGCAGTTTGGGCTGATATGTCCCTCTTTTCCACATTTGTAACATACGATCGGTGGTCGTTCTCTTCCCCTAGAAACAGTTGATGTTTGTGCTGACGTATTCACGTTATCATTGTTGTATCTTCTCTTCTTAAAATCTCCTCCCGACTCGCTCCTTTTATTATCACGACCACGATTACCACCAGAGTGGTTACCGCTTTTGTCCGAATGTTTTCCTCCCTGCTGGTTTTCATTGCTTCGATGACTGCCACCACCGGTATGACCCTGGTTGTGGTCCTTCGGTTGCACATACTCATTATCTTGCTCTAATAATTGAGCCCTGTTTACAACATCTGAATATAAAGAAAATTTATGAGAGATAAGATATTGTCGAATCTCGGGTTTTAGACCTCTCAGAAACATCCTTGTCATTCGTTCCTCATTTTCGACCAAATGAGGTGCAAACCTGGATAACTCTATAAATTTCGCCTCGTACTGGGACACCGTCATGTTATTTTTTTCCAGTCTGATAAACTCCACCTCCTTCATATGACGAATACTTTCAGGAAAGTACTTGTCATTGAACAGTTTTTAAAATATTTCCCAGAACATGTTGAGTGCGTCAGGCTGGGTACGCTTCACAAACTCCCACCAGTAGTCTGCCTCACCGCGGAACATAAAGGTGGCGAATAGAACTTTCTGTTCCTCCGTGCATCCCAAGACATTGAATATCTTGGTAATTTGCTTGACCCACGTTTCCGCCATGATCGGATCCGGCTTTCTCTTAAATTCTGGTGGTCCCAATTCTTTGAACTGCTTGGCTGTGACAAACCGCGTGTTGTTATCATTTCCACCTGTATTCTGCACACGAGTCTCCCTCGTCTGATTTTGCATGAACTGCAAAAAGCTCCTAAACATTCCATCATTCATCGTTTGCTCGGTAACGTTGTTTACAGGAGGAATATTGCCTTCCTGTTGCACGTTCCCCTGGGTGGTGATCAAAGGTGTCTCCACGGTCTGATTTACTCCATTATTAACGTTCTCAGCTGCCATTCTTAAATACTGCCATAAAACAAGGGTTAATAGTCATGTCATATATTATCCCTATACTCTGACCGACCAAATAAACACCAAATAAACTTAGTCAGGTCATACTAGCGAAGGAATTCCCCGTCTCTCCCCTTCTAGTTCTTATCTCACATCTCAGCCATGGATCATATCCCTAAGCTCTGATACCAACTGTGACGCCCCCAAAATAGGTATACAACACCCACTCTGAGTCGCCAAATACATGATACAGAAAGCAAACTACAACTTCAATAATACAATTGTCGTGCAAAATACGACAACACATACTGTGAGTTTAAATACAAATATTGTCTTCTATACAATATCCACACTCAAATAAGTCCTCAATACAATTATTCAAACACTATTTTACAGAAATAGTGAGGACTACTAAAACATCTTTCTAGAACCATCACTCCATACCCCGACTAGATCCTGCTATGTTCTCACCTCCTGAGAAGAAAAATGGAACAAAAAGACATATACGAAGAAGACATAATTCCATTAGACAATTGCTCTCAAATGGAATTATCTCAATTGACTATGTAAAGTCAAAAGATAATATTGCATATCTGTTTACGAAATGTTTAACAAGAGAGCAAATGGAAAGTTTATCAAAGGGAATGGGTTCAAACCCTATTGTTTAAATAAAAGTCGTCATAGTGGCAACCCAACCTAGTTAACTGAAGATCCCAAGATATAGGTTTAATGGACAAATCAAACTATGTAGTACTCAGTAAAACACTGAGGAGATATTTACTCCTAACCATTCCTATGATGAGAAAATGCACATCTACCGCGAGAATCAGGATAAGTTACGCTTTTAATGACTTTTATATCTTGAAATACGTTCAAGTGGGGTATTGCAGGATACTCTTGATAGAAGTCACCTACGTGAATAAGAAGGGGGCCACTTCTGTGAGAATTTTGAAGGCTGAATTCTCTAATATACTCACAGAACCAAGAGGTGTTTTAAGGCTAAAATGAACATAAACGTGAGAACTAACTATGTCTGAAGAGATATTTTGTCAATTTTATTTTCTTTGTTTACACAAAAAATTGACAATTCAAAGACATCAAGTCTACTGATTATCCAAATAAATCTGATAGACTTTACTATGGCAAGTTCAAAGCCACTAGGCTACTTAACCCGATGAAGTATCTTTTCTTATGCACTCGAACTAGTGACTGCATATCCATCATTTAATTTTATTTTTTATTTTATTTTTCATGTTGTAAAGTCAATTTTACATTAATGTGGGGGATTGTTGGAAATGGGGTTGAAAAATAAATATTAGAGCATTTTAAGGCTCAATTTAATATGGGACCCACACTCCGAAACTGTCGGGTCCATGCACCAATGCGTTCTCTTTCGCGAGGAGTACAACGTGGTATACTTATTTGTTCAAATCCATTAAGTATAGAATTAGAACTAGACGAGATAGCCGAAGATTTAACGTATGAGGTGATATCTGTTAAAATCTTGGATAAAAAGGAATATATTCTACGTTCAAAGGTTATACCTCAAGAGTTAGAATTTGCAAGGTATCCTCACCTATTCGACATACCAGGTACGTACGCCAATTTTGAGGACGAAATTTCATAAGAAGGGATCCCAACTTTTAATGAATATAGATTAATTTTCTCGAAATATTTTTTGAGTATTAAGGTGTTGATTTGATATAATGTTATAGTTGTGGGTAATATTTATAAATTTTGCAAAGTAAGTAAGTTGTTATAAAATATTCAATTGGTCGGGGAATATTCGTTTTATCAGGGAATATTCGTACAACGGCGTAATCATTGGTGGACCCCATAACGAAATTACTGTCGGAGTGAGAAAATGACATAAATATCTTTTTATGAAAATAATGGCGAAATTTTTACCGTTAACTGTTGAAATATTCGGTGATAAAGGTACAGTAATACGCGTCATTGTATAGTAGCATAGGGTATTGATTATTGATGCTTACGTGAGAAGTCACTCAGTTTTATTTCATTATTGCTACAGTAATTATTGCATAGTATCTCACGTTATTTGATTCAATTATTGTCATAATATTTTATAGTATTAAATCAATAATTAAGAGGACAAGTTATTCATATTATTATTTGCATAACTAATAATGTCTAGAAAGTTCTGTCGAGGAAAGGAGTTTGGTCACCTAATTATGTGCCAATAGGAAAAAATCTTTATCGGAAAGTCTCCTCTTTCCTGGGAACGATCTGATTGTTAATATTGCGAGTTATAATAATAATGACTAAATGATGTTAAAAATATTGAGAGGATTTTTATGAAATATTTGTTATAAATTTTGATTATTATTTGGACCCCCATTTACTTATTTTTTAAAATAATCGGTAGAAACTTATTCGGTATATATATATATATATATATATATATATATATATATATATATATATATATATATATATATAATAGATGGGGGCAACGAGTGGGGCCCACATGTTGGATGAAAAATGGGGGGGGGGAGGATTCGTGGGTGGAAAATACGGTGATGGTGATGTTTTGTTTTTTTATTATATATATATATATATATATATATATATATATATATATAATAAATTTTATTTTTTTTATAAAAAATAGAATATATTATATTTTATTATGCATAGTATTTGCATTATGTCTGCATAGTAAAAAAATTGAATATTAAGCGTCTGTGAATTCTTCAAATTATTTCGTCCGTGATTCCTCCTAATTGTGCATCCAAATAGTATAATTTCATTCTCCTATAAATAGGATGCTTAGTTTAGAATTGAAAATCACACTAGAATCAGAGAATTCTTCTTCTATAATATTGAGCGTATTTCTTTTGAGTTTAATGAAGCTTTGAGTGTAAAAAATAGTAAAAATTTTCTTCAAGAATATATCCGCTATATCAGTCGGAATTGCTCTCTTTTTGAGGTAAGGGGTATTATTTATTTTATATTCGCTTACGATATTTTTTTTCGTATTCGTAAGAAATTTTATTTCGTTCAATATTCGTAAGAAATATTATCTTCGTTTAATATTCGTAAAGAATATTATCTTCGTTCAATATTTGTAAGGAATATTATTTTCGTTCAATATTTGTAAGGGATGTTATTTTTGTTCAATACTCGTAAGATATAATATTTTCTTCCATACTCTGTAGTATGTAAGTAATATTATTTTGTTTCAGATTCTAAATTCTAAACTCATTTTGTTAAAGTATTGCTTCTATACTCCTTGAAATTAGTAGAATATCCTTGAAATTTACGCTTCACCTAGTATCATTTCACAAGAATATTTTTCTGAACATTCTTGTTCATTTTTAAGTCTTTCATGCCGAAGTACTATTCATGGGTACTATTCATTTATACGGCATTATTCATATGTACGACACTATTCATACATACGGTACTATTCATACGTACAAGTACTATTCACGAATTACTATTCATGGGATACTATTCACGAAGTACTATTCACTCGAATAATATTCACCCAGGGTGCTATTAATGACAAAAAATAATTTCTTTTCGGTCCAAATCATTTTTGATACAATATTATTCTTGAATTTTACTCCACAAAGCAGTATCATGTTGACAATTTGGACATTATTAAATTCTGGATAAATTAAATTGTAAATCTTTAAAATTTATCATTTGTTTTCATTTAATTGAATTCTTATATTATTGTCATCATCCTCATGCTTATATTGTGATGAAAGTCATCTTTAGCCCGTAGTGCATAGTTGGACTGTTGATCGGTATGATTATGATCATGGATTATTCGGTATAATCATGACCTGTAATGTTATAAGTGATGTGGATTATTTATTGAGCTGAGTCTTAGCGACCGTTATTGGTATGATCATGACCATGCGTTCTCTTCGGCCAAAGGTGCAAAGATGAATTGTTGTTTGGTATGTTCATGACCATTGGTGAAAACACGAATATCTTTGGCTCGTAGTGCATGGATATCTCTCATATTATTGATTCAATTATTATCACAGTATCATCTTATGACGCCCCCAAAATAGGTATACATCACCTATTCTGAGTCGCCAAATACATGGTACAGAATACAAATACAATCGTTAATATACGACAAGAGAGCTGTGAGTTTTAATACAAATACTATCTTCTAGACAATATCCACACTCAAAATAAGTCTTCGTTACATTTATTGTCACACTATTTAACAGAATAGTGAGGACTACTAATACTATCATCTGGTCCATCACTCTATTCTCCGAATCGTCCCAGCTATATTCTCATTTCCTGAAGAGAACAATAAAAGAAAGGGTGAGCTCAACTAGCCCAGTAAGAAATATTATGACTAAGATAATGCAGAATAAATTATCATTAGCCTTAAACAGTGTTAAACTGATATAATATAACAAACATCAAGTTTAACTACAGCGGAACAAGCAACCCATTAGAAGAGTCAAGTAGAGAATAAAATCTACTATCTTCTATGATTTAAAAGATTTTTCATGACTTTTATCGCTGGGACTCAGCTTAAAAAAATAATCCACATCATCGAATCACCCCTGCACTACAGCCAAGAATATTCTTTAGTATCACGACCACAATTATCCATGCACTACGGGCCAAGAATATTTGTGTATTCATTAATGGTCATGATCATGCCAACCACTGTCCATCAATGTATTACGGGCCAATGAGGACTTTTACCACATCATTTGTAACATTACGGTCATGATTATACCGAATAATCCCTGGTCATAATCATACCAAGTCCATCTATGCACTACAGGCCACATATGACTTTCAATAGAATATAAACATGAGGATGATGACAATGATATAAGAATTCAATAAAATAAGTTCAAGAATTAATTTATCCAGGAACCAATAACGTCCAAATTGTCAACATGATACTGCTTTGTGGAGTAAAATTCAAGAATGCTCGGAAGAATATTTTTATGAAAAGATACTGGATGAAGCGCAAATATCAAGGATATTCCACTAATTTCATGGAGTATAAAAGTTAAAACTTCAATCAACTGAATATAATAAAGAATGGAATAATAAAAGAATTTACCAAGCATGCGATAGACCACACAGACAGGTTATTCCAACAGAAAAATAAATAATGAAATCAGGTCATGCGTAAACGCATCGACAGGATATTTCGACATAATAATAAATAATGGAACCAGGTTCGGCGTAAACGCATAGACAGGATATTCTGACAGAATAATAAATAATGGAACCAGGTCTGGCGTAAAGCACAGACGGGATATTCCGACAGAATAATAAATAATGGAACCAGGTCCGGCGTGAAGCACAGATAGGATATTCCGACAGAATAATAAATAATGTAATAACAGAAGAATTTCACCAAGTATAGGGTAGCCCGCGTATACAGGTTATTCCAACAGAATAATAAAGAATGGAATAACAGAAGTTCTCTTCATGAATAAGAAAGAAAGAATATCCTTTACGAGTACAACAAATAATATCCCTTACCTTAAGAAGAAGAATACTGGATATATGACCAGTGCAGTAGCAGAATACTTTTTTTCTTTCTCTCTATAACTTCTCTCTCTAGAGTTTCAGTAAATTCGTAAGAAATAATGAAGGAATGAGCTTCTATTTATAGAAGAATGGACTGCATAGTAACTAATTAATGAACGGTCCAGATTGATTTACTTTAATCTGACGGTCCATATTTAAAGCAAAATCTTTTAAATAAAATATAATATATTCTATTTATAATCTAATAAAACGAATAACTTTATAAAAAATTTTACTATGCAAACACTATGCAAGCACTATACAAACACTATGCATAATAAAATATAATATATTATAATTATTGTCTAATAAAACAGATAACTTTATAAAAGTATTCTGTTTTACATAAAAAGATTGGGTAAAGTTCAGATGACCACCTGGGGTTTGGGCGGTTTTCCACTTAACCACCTGTAGTCAGTAAAGCTACATTTAAACTCTCGACTTTTTGAGTTAAAGTGAAAAAGTGCTTTCTGTCATAACTCTGTTATTTAAGTTGGATAAAGACCTCTGTTTCAATGACTACTCTGCTTTCTTCACGCAGCTACTCAGTTTCAATACATTTGGGCATTCAACATGACACAGACTAAAACTTAATTCAATTTACATTTCAAATAAGAAGAACATGAAAAGTTTTACACATCAAATTTCAATGCAAACCATAATAAAAAGGAAAGGGTGGAGATACAAAGTTTAAATGTTCACGAGCTTAATGCGAGGAGATATGTTATCTTATAACAGGTTTCACAGCAGTACCTCCTCAAGTTTTCTTTATTCTCTTTGTTATCTCCTTCATCTCCCTAGTTAAGTCTATACAAATTAAAAACTTAGAGAGACTGGCCATTGGAACTGCTTCTGAGCTCGTAACCCTCCTTCCATACTTCAACAAATAGTGATCACACTTTTTATTGTGTCTGCTATAAAACAGAATAGTCATATTCCCATTACCTTGAGATTTATAAACCTCAGAATGTAACTTGTGGCTCAGCTTATCTCATCTCTGATAATACTTCAATCCAGAGTGTAATCGTGTAGTGAATGTTCCCAAACTGTTCCATCAGGATTCTCATTCAATTGCCTATTGGCCCATACCCCAGTCTTCCCATAAATCCCCTATCTTCCAAACATCCAAACAGTTTAAATTTACTGAGCTAAAGTTCTTCACAATCCTTGGTGATCTGTTCAGTGCATGATGCAACTGCAACGCAAGTTCCTGGTCATCCAAACACTTATTCTTCCCACAATTCTCATCATTCTTGGCAACCAAGCCCAATACATCATTAGCGAATGCCACAACATTTTTAGCCGCCACCGCAACTAAGCCTAAGAGAGCCAAAATGAATTCCAAGACACACTGAGGCAAACTGTCGAGCACCTTGTTTGCGCTGCCCAAACTGAACTACCGAGCCTCTGTTGCAGTTATCTCTAACCCAAAAAAATTTTAAGCTGACCAAATCAATCAGTCAGAACATCCCAATGCAATTAAAAATCAAGGGAAAGCAATACCAAATTCGAAAGTTAAATAAGCAGCCCCAATGCATATCCTCAATAATTAGATGGATTCCCAGTAAAAATTGAATACCTATAACAGTTTGTTATCTAATTCTATGCTAAATCACACCTTGTAAAAGTTATAATATCTCCAAACTCGACTTATCATCACCATTATCATCTAGTACTACAGCTTGACTGCCATCAATGGCATTCAAAACGGTCGCATGATTTATGAAGGTCAAGCCCATACACTTGCACCCAAATCGCATGCTGGTGAAAAAATCAACTGAAAAAAATACCAAATCGCAAAAACTTAGGAATCAGCCGAGGTCAAGCCATTACTGAATCGAAGTGTGATTTATGAAGGTTTCGATTTTCAAGGGTCACGAACTAAGGCCATCCAACTTAGGGGATCAAAAGTTACGAACTGAGGACTCTCCAAATCTGAAGAAATAGTGGGCTCGAAATCTGTTTCAACTTCGATTTCTGATTTCGATGTTCTTCTGATTTCGACTTCGATTTCGACTAAGGCCATTCGATTTCTGAAGAAATAGTGGGATTTGATTTCTATTTCAAATCTGAAGAACTGAGGACTCTTCAGATTTGGAGAAGTTTTGTGAAGATTCAAATGGGGAAGGAACTTGGCTCGTTAGATCGACTGAGAGCACTCAAAGTGAGGAGAGAGAATGTCTTGAAGGAAGAAGAAGGGGCTATTTCGGACATTTACCTGTCTTTTTTTGCCCGTTACATCCTCTTTTACGCACTTTTGGCGTTTGACATACACGCACTGTTAAATTGGATGGAAAAGGTTACGTTTTCACTTTAACTCAAAAAGTCGGGAGTTTAAATATAACTTTACTGACTACAGGTGATTAAGTGGGAAACCGCCCAAACCCCAGGTGGTCATCTGAACTTAACCCAAAAAGATTTTACTATTAGCCTAATAAAACGAATAACTTTATAAAAGTATTCTGTTTTATATAAAAAGCTTTTCTGTTTTATTACATTAATAATACCAATAAAATAAAACTGAGTGACTTATCACGTAAGCCTCAATAATCAATACCGTATGCTACTATACAACCACACGTATTACTGTACTTTTACTACCGAGTAGTTCAACAGTATTAACGGTAAAACTTCTGCCGTTATTTTAATAAAATATTTTTGTCGTTTTCTCTATCCGACAATAATTCCGTTGTGGAGTCCACTAATAATTGTGCCGTCGTACAAATATTTCTCGACAAAAATAATATTTTCCGACCAATCGAATATAATACAACAACTTGCATACTTTGCAAAATTTATAAATACTACCCACAACTATAACATTATCTCAAATTCACACCATAATATTTAAAAAAAATATTTTGAAAAAATTAAATCTTTATTCATAAAATCTGGGGTTTCACAATATCCCCTCCTTATGAAATTTTGCACTCGAAATTTACGTACGTACCTGGTATGCCGAACAGATGAGGACACTTCGTCAAATTCTAACACTTGAGGTATAACCTTTGAGTGTTGAATACATTTTAGAATTTTAACAGGTACATCTTCATACGTTAAATTATCCGCTATCTCGTTCGGTTCTAAATCAATAATGTTGTTCGGGTCGTCCACATATTTACGTAACATCGATACGTTAAAAATGCTATGAACACGCGACATACTTAGCGGTAAAACGAGTCTATAAGCCACAGTTCCTACTCGATCGAGGATTTCAAATGGGTCAATTAAATCGAGGGTTGAGATAACGCCTTCTTGAACCTTCTTCTTCACATGCATCAGCTCTGAGTATGTAGCTTGAGCGGCTTTAACTTTATCGATTAAAGTCGATTCTAATCGTATATTCGTTATCTTCACGTGGGTCCCTAGAGTCTTTAACTCTATCTTCATCATTTGTAAGTTATACGAAATGAGTCTTTGTGTTAACAACATCTCACTCGCATACGATCTTCTACTCAACTCGTCAGCTACCACTTTCGTTCTTCCACGATGATATTGAATGGTATGGTCGTAATCTTCAACAGCTCGAGCCAACGTCTTTGGCGCATGATATGTTCGCTTTAGTTGAAGAAATATTTAAGAGTTTAAGAAATGGGTTTTGTACTGGGGTCAATACAAAATTCGATTTCAAGCTCTGGGGTAGGCTAAGATGTCTTCAAGAATATGTCAGGAACTTTATTAACAATAGAAATATCGTTCAAAACTGTGACCCTCATCCAAGACTTGGATAGCACGTCACATTGATACCTATCAACTTGCCATCGTCATTCACGACGTCGCCTACAAAAAGTCTGGCTTCGGTGCGTTCCACACAAGAAAGTCAACAACAAAAGGACCGGGGATCTTTACTTATGGCTTGATATAACAATGATTGACTTTAGTGGTTTGGTTGCTTGAATTCGCATAACAGGTTGGTTAGGAGTATGAAAGCTAACAACCTTACGAAAAGTATGATGAGTAGTTAACCAATCGTTTTCAAAAATTACATCAAATACAAGTATTTTCAAATAGATAAGATTGACAGGTAACGTGAAAGTGTTGATTTGAACAAGACTTATAAATAGTGGAGGTAACGAAGGTTTCTACTAACGAAGTTTTAACCAATAAGTCAAAGTTTAACTTCTCCGGAGTTAAATTTAAACGTTCAGCGCAAGCAAGAGAGATAAAAGAATAGGTAGAACCGGTATCGAATAAGGCATAGACTTCACAAGAATTTATAATTAACTAACCCGTGATAACTTCGTTCGATTCCTCGTCACGAAAAACCCTCTCCCTTAAACTACCGAATTTGACTTGTTTGGGACAGTCTTTGGTGTCGTCATTACCACTGGAATTGACTTTCGCTATAGGGCATATTCCACCCTCAACTGCTTCGTCGTACTCCTGCTCCATGATCTGAATCATTAGTCTTCGATCCATATCGAATTGGGGTTGACCGCAATGTATTGGGTAATTCAAAACTCGATGCTGGGTTCTCCCAATTGCTGTCGAAAAAGAGAAATACATATCATTTATTTTAGCTTTCTTGGATCGGACTTCTCTTTCCACAATATCAACACGTCCTGTGGCTTTTACCCATGTATCTTTCATTCTCACTCGTTCAGCAGCTCCTTAACATTTGAATTCTCAGATTCCAGCTTTAATATCGTATACTCTGCCAAAGAGCGCTCCTGTTCAGCTATCGCACATCGGGTAATACAATTTTGAATTGTTACATTCCTTTGCTCCACGACCGCCTTCCGTTCTTCAGCCTGCTCTTCTAACTCGTGAATACGATTTTGTAATTTTACATTTTGATCAATAAGTTCTTCTAATAAATCCTCCTCAGGTTCCTCTTCTTCCTCACTCTCAGTTGCTACCTTTGCGACTAGCTTGAGTGCAACTTTTAACTCCTCAATCACCACATGGATATCTCTAATCACATTATCTTGGTTAGAGATTAGAGGTGTCTCCACCGTTTCATGTGCTCCATTGCTATTCTCAACATTCTCGGATGTCATTTTCAAATACTGCCACAAAACAAGGGTTAATTAACTTATCACATATTATACCTATACTCTGACCGACCAATTAAATACCAAATAAACTTAGGTAGGTCATACTAGCGAAGGAATTATCCGTCTCTCCCCTCCTAGTTCTATTCTAACATCCTAGCCAGGGATCATATCCCTAAGCTCTGATACCAACTGTGACGCCCCCAAAATAGGTATACATCACCTATTCTGAGTCGCCAAATACATGGTACAGAATATAAATACAATCGTTAATATACGACAAGAGTGCTGTGAGTTTTAATACAAATACTGTCTTCTAGACAATATCCACACTCAAAATAAGTCCTCGTTACATTTATTCTCACACTATTTAACAGAATAGTGAGGACTACTAATACTATCATCTGAACCATCACTCCGTTACCCGACTCGTCCCAACTATATTCTCATTTCCTGAAGAGAACAATAAAAGAAAGGGTGAGCTCAACTAGTCCAGTAAGAAATATTATGACTAAGATAATGCAGAATAAATTATCATTAGCCTTAAACAGTGTTAAACTGATACAATATAACAAACATCAAGTTTAACTGCAGCGGAACAAGCAACCCATTAGAAGAGTCAAGTAGAGAATAAAATCTACTATTTTCTATGATTTAAAAGATTTTTCATGACTTTTATCGCTGAGACTCAGCTTAAAAAATAATCCACATCATCGAATCACCCCTGCACTACGGCCAAGGATATTCTTTAGTATCACGACCACAATTATCCATGCACTACGGGCCAAGAATATTTGTATATTCATTAATGGTCATGATCATGCCAACCACTGTCCATCAATGCACTACGGGCAAATGAGGACTTTTACCACATCATTTGTAACATTACGGTCATGATTATACCTAATAATCCCTGGTCATAATCATACCAAGTCCATCTATGCACTACAGGCCACAAATGACTTTCAATAGAATATAAACATGAGGATGATGACAATAATATATGAATTCAATAAAATAAGTTCAAGAATTAATTTATCCAGGAACCAATAACGTCTAAATTGTCAACATGATACTGCTTTGTGGAATAAAATTCGAGAATGCTCGGAAGAATATTTTCATGAAAAGATACTGGATGAAGCGCAAATATCAAGGATATTCCACTAATTTCATGGAGTATAAAAGTCAAAATTTTAAACAACTGAATATAATAAAGAATGGAATAACAAAAAAATTTACCAAGCATGCGATAGACCACACAGAGAAAAATAAATAATGGAACCAGGTCATGCGTAAACGCACCGACAGGATATTTCGACGCAATAATAAATAATGGAACCAGGTCCGGCGTAAACGCACAGACAGGATATTCCGGCAGAATAATAAATAATGGAACCAGGTCCGACGTAAAGCACAGACAAGATATTCCGACAGAATAATAAATAATGGAACCAGGTCCGGCGTGAAGCACAGACAGGATATTTCGACAGAATAATAAATAATGTAATAAAAGAAGAATTTCACCAAGTATAGGGTAGCCCGCGTATACAAGTTATTCCAACAGAATAATAAAGAATGGAATAACAGAAGTTCTCTTCATGAATAATAAAGAAAGAATACCCTTTACGAGTACAACAAATAATATCCCTTACCTTAAGAAGAAGAATATTGGATATATGACTAGTGAAGTAGCAGAATACTTTTCTTCTTTCTCTCTATAACTTCTCTCTCTAGAGTTTCAGTAAATTCGTAAGAAATAATGAAGGAATGAGCTTCTATTTATAGAAGAATGGACAGCATAGTAACTAATTCATGAACGGTCCAGATTAATTTACTTTAATCTGACAGTCCATATTGAAAGTAAAATCTTTTAAATAAAATATAATATATTCTATTTATAATCTAATAAAACGAATAACTTTATAAAAAATTTTACTATGCAAACACTATGCAGACACTATACAAACACTATGCATAATAAAATATAATATATTATAATTATTGTCTAATAAAATAGACAACTTTATAAAAGTATTATGTTTTATATAAAAAGATTGGGTTAAGTTCATATGACCACCTGGGGTTTGGGCGATTTTTCACTTAACCACCTGTAGTCAGTAAAGCTACATTTAAACTCTCGACTTTTTGAGTTAAAGTGAAAAAGTGCTTTCTGTCATAACTCTGTTATTTAAGTTGGATAAACACTTAATTACTCTCTACTTTGTTTCAATGACTACTCTACTTTCTTCACGCAGCTACTCTGTTTCAATACATTTGGGCATTCAACATGACACAGACTAAAACTTAATTCAATTTACATTTCAAATAAGAAGAACATGAAAAGTTTTACACATCAAATTTCAATGCAAACCATAATAAAAAGGAAAGGGTGGAGTTACAAAGTTCAAATGTTCACAAGTTTAATGCAAGAAGATATGTTATCTTATAATAGGTTTCACAGCTGTACCTCCTCAAGTTTTCTTTATTCTCTTTGTTATCTCCTTCATCTCCCTAGTTAAGTCTATACAAATTAAAAACTTAGAGAGACTGGCCATTGGAACTTCTTCTGAGCTCGTAACCCTCCTTCCATACTTCAACAAATAGTGATCACACTTTTTATTGTGTCTGCTATAAAACAGAATAGTCATATTCCCATTACCTTGAGATTTATAAACCTCAGAATGTAACTTGTGGCTCAGCTTATCTCATCTCTGATAATACTTCAATCCAGAGTGTAATCGTGTAGTGAATGTTCCCAAACTGTTCCATCAGGATTCTCATTCAATTGCCTATTGGCCCATACCCCAGTCTTCCCATAAATCCCCTATCTTCCAAACATCCAAACAGTTTAAATTTACTGAGCTAAAGTTCTTCACAATCCTTGGTGATCTGTTCAGTGCATGATGCAACTGCAACGCAAGTTCCTGGTCATCCAAACACTTATTCTTCCCACAATTCTCATCATTCTTGGCAACCAAGCCCAATACATCATTAGCGAATGCCACAACATTTTTAGCCGCCACCGCAACTAAGCCTAAGAGAGCCAAAATGAATTCCAAGACTCACTGAGGCAAACTGTCGAGCACCTTGTGTGCGCTGCCCAAACTGAACTACCTAGCCTCTGTTGCAGTTATCTCTAACCCAAAAAAATTTCAAGCTGACCAAATCAATCAGTCATAACAGCCCAATGCAATTAAAAACCAAGGGAAAGCAATACCAAATCCGAAAGTTAAATAAGCAGCCCCAATGCATATCCTCAATAATTAGATGGAATCCCAGTAAAAATTGAATACCTATAACAGTTTGTTATCTAATTCTATACTAAATCACACCTTGTAAAAGTTACAATATCTCCAAACTCGACTTATCATCACCATTATCATCTAGTACTACAGCTTGACTGCCATCAATGGCATTCAAAACGATCGCTTGATTTGTGAAGGTCAAACCCATACACTTGCACCCAAATCGCATGCTGGTGAAAAAATCAACTGAAAAAAATACCAAATCGCAAAAACTTAGGAATCAGTCGAGGTCAAGCCATTACTGAATCGAAGTGTGATTTATGAAGGTTTTGATTTTCAAGGGTCACGAACTAAGGCCATCCAACTTAGGGGATCAAAAGTTACGAACTGAGGACTCTCCAAATCTGAAGAAATAGTGGGCTCTAAATCTGTTTCAACTTCGATTTCTGATTTTGATGTTCTTCTGATTTTGACTTCGATTTCGACTAAGGCCATTCGATTTCTGAAGAAATAGTGGGCTTCAATTTCTGTTTCAAATCTGAAGAACTGAGGACTCTTTAGATTTGGAGAAGTTTTATGAAGATTCGAATGGGGAAGGAACTTGGCTCGTTAGATCGACTGAGAGCACTCAAAGTGAGGAGAGAGAATGTCTTGAAGGAAGAAGAAGGGGCTATTTCGGACATTTACGAGTCTTTTTTTGCCTGTTACATCCTTTTTTACGCGCTTTTGGCGTTTGACATACACACACTGTTAAATTGGATGGAAAAGGTTACGTTTTCACTTTAACTCAAAAAGTCAGGAGCATAAATGTAACTTTACTGACTACAGGTGGTTAAGTGGAAAACCGCCCAAACCCCAGGTGGTCATCTGAACTTAACCCAAAAAGATTTTACTATTAGCCTAATAAAACGAATAACTTTATAAAAGTATTCTGTTTTATATAAAAAGTTTTTCTGTTTTATTACATTAATAATACCAATAAAATAAAACTGAGTGACTTATCACGTAAGCCTCAATAATCAATACCGTATGCTACTATACAACCACACGTATTACTGTACTTTTACTACTGAGTAGTTCAACAGTATTAACGGTAAAAATTCCGCCGTTATTTTCATAAAATATTTTTGTTGTTTTCTCAATCCGACAATAATTTCGTTGTGGAGTCCACTAATAATTGTGCCGTCGTACAAATATTTCTCGACAAAAATAATATTTTCCGACCAATCGAATATAATACAACTTGCATACTTTGCAAAATTTAAAAATACTACCCACAACTATAACATTATCTCAAATTCAAACCATAATATTTAAAAAAATATTTCGAAAAAATTAAATCTTTATTCATAAAATCTGGGGTTTCACAATCTCCCCTCCTTATGAAATTTCGCCCTCAAAATTTACGTACGTACCTGGTATGCCGAACAGATGAGGACACTTCGTCAAATTCTAACTCTTGAGGTATAACCTTTGAGTGTTGAATACATTCCAGGATTTTAACAGGTACATCTTCATACGTTAAATTATCCACTATCTCGTCCGGTTCTAAATCAATAATGTGGTTCGGGTCGTCCACATTTTTACGTAACATCGATACGTTAAAAACGTTATGAACACGCGACATACTTAGCGGTAAAACGAATCTATAAGCCAAGTTCCTACTCGATCAAGGATTTCAAATGGGTCAATTTAATCGAGGGTTGAGATAACGCCTTCTTGAACCTTCTTCTTCACATGCATCAGCTCTGAGTATGTAGCTTGAGCGGCTTTAACTTTATCGATTAAAGTCGCTTCTAATCGTATATTCGTTATCTTCACGTGGGTCCCTAGAGTCTTTAACTCTATCTTCATCATTTGTAAGTTATACGAAATGAGTCTTTGTGTTAACAACATCTCACTCGCATACGTTCTTCTACTCAACTCGTCAGCTACCACTTTCGTTCTTCCACGATGATATTGAATGGTATGGTCTTAATCTTCAACAGCTCGAGTCAACGTCTTTGGCGCATGATACGTTCGCTTTAGTTGAAGAAATATTTAAGAGTTTAAGAAATGGGTTTTGTACTAGGGTTAATACAAATTCGATTTCACGCTCTGGGGTAGGCTAAGATGTCTTCAAGAATACGTCAGGAACTTTATTATAATAGAAATATCGTTCAAAACTGTGACCCTCATCCAAGACTTGGATAACACGTCACATTGATACCTATCAATTTGCCATCGTCATTCACGACGTCGCCTACAGAAAGTCTGGCTTCGGTGCATTCCACACAAGAAAGTCAACAACGAAAGGACCGGGGCTCTTTACTTATGGTTTGATATGACAATGATTGACTTTAGTGGTTTGGTTGCTTGAATTCGCATAACAGGTTGGTTAGGAGTATGAAAGCTAACAACCTTACGAAAAGTATGATGAGTAGTTAACCAATCGTTTCCAAAAATCACATCAAATACAAGTATTTTCAAAGAGATAAGATTGACAGGTAACGTGAAAGTTTTGATTTGAACAAGACTTATAAATAGTGGCGGTAACGAAGGTTTCTACTAACGAATTTTTAACCAATAAGTCAAATTTAACTTCTCCGGAGTTAAATTTAAACGTTGAGCGCAAGCAAGAGAGATAAAAGAATAAGTAGAACCGGTATCGAATAAGGCATAGACTTCGCAAGAATTTATAATTAACTAACCCGTGATAACTTCGTTCGATTCCTCGTCACGAAAAACCCTCTCCCTTAAACTACCGAATTTGACTTGTTTGGGACAGTCTTTGGTGTCGTCATTACCACTGGAATTGACTTTCGCTATAGGGCATATTCCACCCTCAACTGCTTCGTCGTACTCCTGCTCCATGATCTGAATCATTAGTCTTCGATCCATATCGAATTGGGGTTGACCGCAATGTATTGGGTAATTCAAAACTCGATGCTGGGTTCTCCCAATTGCTGTCGAAAAAGAGAAATACATATCATTTATTTTAGCTTTCTTGGATCGGACTTCTCTTTCCACAATATCAACACGTCGTGTGGCTTTTACCCATGCATCTTTCATTCTCACTCGTTCAGCAGCTCCTAAACATTTGAATTCTCAGATTCCAGCTTTAATATCGTATACTCTGCCAAAGAGCGCTCCTGTTCAGCTATCGCACATCGGGTAATACAATTTTGAATTGTTACATTCCTTTGCTCCACGACCGCCTTCCGTTCCTCAGCCTGCTCTTCTAACTCGTGAATACGATTTTGCAATTTTACATTTTGATCAATAAGTTCTTCTAATAAATCCTCCTCAGGTTCCTCTTCTTCCTCACTCTCAGTTGCTACCTTTGCGACTAGCTTGAGTGCAACTTTTAACTCCTCAATCACCACATGGATATCTCTAATCACATTATCTTGGTTGGAGATTAGAGGTGTCTCCACAGTCTCATGTGCTCCATTGCTATTCTCAACATTCTCGGATGTCATTTTCAAATACTACCACAAAACAAGGGTTAATTAACTTATCACATATTATACCTATACTCTGACCGACCAATTAAATACCAAATAAACTTAGGTAGGTCATACTAGCGAAGGAATTATCCGTCTCTCCCCTCCTAGTTCTATTCTAACATCCTAGCCAGGGATCATATCCCTAAGCTCTGATACCAACTGTGACGCCCCCAAAATAGGTATACATCACCTATTCTGAGTCGCCAAATACATGGTACAGAATATAAATACAATCGTTAATATACGACAAGAGTGCTGTGAGTTTTAATACAAATACTGTCTTCTAGACAATATCCACACTCAAAATAAGTCCTCGTTACATTTATTCTCACACTATTTAACAGAATAGTGAGGACTACTAATACTATCATCTGAACCATCACTCCGTTACCCGACTCGTCCCAGCTATATTCTCATTTCTTGAAGAGAACAATAAAAGAAAGGGTGAGCTCAACTAGCCTAGTAAGAAATATTATGACTAAGATAATGCAGAATAAATTATCATTAGCCTTAAACAGTGTTAAACTGATACAATATAACAAACATCAAGTTTAACTGCAACGGAACAAGCAACCCATTAGAAGAGTCAAGTAGAGAATAAAATCTACTATCTTCTATGATTTAAAAGATTTTTCATGACTTTTATCGCTGAGACTTAGCTTAAAAAAATAATCCACATCATCGAATCACCCCTGCACTACGGCCAAGGATATTCTTTAGTATCACGACCACAATTATCCATGTACTACGGGCCAAGAATATTTGTGTATTCATTAATGGTCATGATCATGCCAACCACTGTCCATCAATGCACTACGGGCCAATGAGAACTTTTACCACATCATTTGTAACATTACGGTCATGATTATACCGAATAATCTCTGGTCATAATCATACCAAGTCCATCTATGCACTACAGGCCACAGATGACTTTCAATAGAATATAAACATGAGGATGATGACAATAATATATGAATTCAATAAAACAAGTTCAAGAATTAATTAATCCAGGAACCAATAACGTCTAAATTGTCAACATGATGCTGCTTTGTGGAATAAAATTCAAGAATGCTTGGAAGAATATTTTCATGAAAAGATACTGGATGAAGCGCAAATATCAAGGATATTCCACTAATTTCATGGAGTATAAAAGTCAAAACTTTAACCAACTGAATATAATAAAGAATGGAATAACAAAAAAATTTACCAAGCATGCGATAGACCACACAGAGAAAAATAAATAATGGAACCAGGTCATGCGTAAACGCACCGACAGGATATTTCGACGTAATAATAAATAATGGAACCAGGTCCGGCGTAAACGCACAGACAGGATATTCCGGCAGAATAATAAATAATGGAACCAGGTCCGACGTAAAGCACAGACAAGATATTCCGACAGAATAATAAATAATGGAACCAGGTCCGGCGTGAAGCACAGACAGGATATTTCGACAGAATAATAAATAATGTAATAAAAGAAGAATTTCACCAAGTATAGGGTAGCCCGCGTATACAGGTTATTCCAACAGAATAATAAAGAATGGAATAACAGAAGTTCTCTTCATGAATAAGAAAGAAAGAATACCCTTTACGAGTACAACAAATAATATCCCTTACCTTAAGAAGAAGAATACTGGATATATGACTAGTGAAGTAGCAGAATACTTTTCTTCTTTCTCTATATAACTTCTCTCTCTAGAGTTTCATTAAATTCGTAAGAAATAATGAAGGAATGAGCTTCTATTTATAGAAGAATGGATTGCATAGTAACTAATTTATGAACGGTCCAGATTGATTTACTTTAATCTGACGGTCCATATTTAAAGTAAAATCTTTTAAATAAAATATAATATATTCTATTTATAATCTAATAAAATGAATAACTTTATAAAAGATTTTACTCTGTAAACACTATGCAGGCACTATGCAAATACTATGCATAATAAAATATAATATATTCTAATTATTATCTAATAAAATAGATAACTTTATAAAAGTATTATGTTTTATATAAAAAGATTTTACTATTAGCCTAATAAAACGAATAACTTTATAAAAGTATTCTGTTTTATATAAAAAGCTTTTCTGTTTTATTACATTAATAATACCAATAAAACAAAACTGAGTGACTTATCACGTAATCCTCAATAATCAATACCGTATGCTACTATGCAACCACACGTATTACTGTACTTTTACTACCGAGTAGTTTAACAGTATTAACGATAAAACTTCCACCGTTATTTTCATAAAATATTTTTATCATTTTCTAAATCCGACAATAATTCTGTTGTAGAGTTCACCAATAATTGTGTCGTCGTACAAATATTTCCCGACAAAAATAATATTCCCCGACCAATCGAATATAATTCAACAACTTGCATACTTTGCAAAATTTATAAATACTACCCACAACTATAACATTATCTCAAATTCACACCATAATATTTTAAAAAAAATATTTCGAAAAAATTAAATCTTTATTCATAAAATCTGGGGTTTCACACATCTGCATAATATTTTATATTATTAAATCAATAATTGAGACGACAAAATTATTCATATTATTATTTATAATATTGACGATATCTAGAAAATTCTGTCGATGAGAGGTTTGGTCGCCTAATTGCGCGCCAATAGGAAAAAATTCTTATCGAAAAGTCATCTCTTTCCTGGGAATGATCTGATGATTAAATATAGTGAGTTATAATATTAATGATAAATAAGTTCGTGTTAATTAAAGATGAAATTGATATTTTTATTGTGTTAAAATTATTAGTGTTAGTGGAAATCAACATTTATTTCGATAATAATTGATTTCTGGAGGTTATTTATTGACCAATCGGGTAATTAATCGGAGAAATGAGTAATTAATTGCTATTAGTTCATATTCTTATAATTATTTGTTCACATGCATGTACTATTGATTCACATGCATGTACTATTAGGGGAGGTGGTGCAGGATTGATAACACTTGCAGGACTAAATTAAAAATAGAGGTATATATGAAGGTACTATACTGTAACTGTTTGTTCACATGTATGTAACTATTAATTCACATGCATGTACTATTGATTCACATGCATGTACTATTAGGGGAGGTGGTGCAAGTTTGATAATACTTGTAGGACTAAATTAAAAATAAAAGAAAAGATGAAGGTATTATATGTAAGACCCCGAATTTTATGAAATAAAAGTATTCAATTTTTCTTATAATTACTATTCAGTAAATGGTTAAATTGATAAATATTAAAGTTAAGGGTGATATATGAATTTTTTTTCAAAATACACAAGTGGTTATAAAATATTCATTGTTGTCGGGGAATATTCGTTTGGTCGTGAAATATTCTTTCGGTCGGAAAATATTCGTACGACGGCGCAGACATTTGTGGGCCCCATAACAGAAAACGACAAATTTGAGTTTTTATAAATAACGGCGTAATTGTTACCGTTAACACTGTTGGAATACCCGGTGGTTAAAATACAGTAATACGCGTTATTGCACAGTAGCACACGGTATTGCACAGTATTTTTGAATATGTTATACTTATATAAGTTGAGTATATGTCCACAAATTTTGAACCGTTAAAAATGAACGTATGATTTGTTATGAATTTTAAGAGGTGACTGATTCGAAAATTAGGTTTATAAATGATTTTGGTGAAAAATTCTAGAAATGGGTGGGCCCCACTTTTGGTTATTGGGGATGGTGGCTGATTTTTGGTGGGTGGAATAGTAGCAGGTAAACTTATCAGGTTGCAGGTCAAGTCTACTTCGGCGTGCTAATATTTTTCTATAAATAGAGGGCTAAGTTAGAATTGAAAATCACACCAGAATTCATAAGTTTTCTCTCTTTTTCTCTCTAGATTATCGAGTGTATTTTGTAAGTATTTAGATACTTGGTGAGTTACTATTCATCAGTGCAAGTTTCCTTCAGCGTCATATCCGATATCCAGTCAGAAGTGCTGCTCTTTTGAGGTAAGGGATAGTAAGGGATATTAAGGGATGTTATATTCTTCATAATGATGTTATTCTTTCAATATCATTATACTGAAATATTGGTATAGATTTTATTGTAGAATTTTTACCTTTTTGAGTCGTGATTACTATTCACGTATACGACACTATTCATGTATATGGCACTATTTACGTATATGACATTATTTACGTATACGGTAGTATGTACGAATACGAAGTACTATTCACGAGTTACTATTCATGAGTTACTATTCACGAGTACTATTCACGACAAAATTGATTTCTTTTTCTGACCAAATTATAGTTTATTTATGAATATTACTCTTGAAATTAAATCCATATTTTGATCATATTGTTTTTATTACCATATATAATATTTTTACAACCCTGATGTTGAAATTCTCTTTCACTTGAGTGTAAAAATGGGTAGATTATTGGTATGATCATGACTATGGGTTCTCTTTGGCCAGTAGTGCAAAGTTGAATTGTTGACTGGTATGATCATGACCATTGAATTTATAACTGAATATCTTTAGCTTAAGTGTAAAGGTGAATTGATCAACATGGTTATAATTATTGTTTATATAATTCTGAAATGATTATATATTTCTTTGAGATATTAATATCTTTGGCCTGTAGTGCAAAGATGAACTGTTGATGAATATCTTTGGCCTGTAGTGCAAAGATGAATTATTGATGAATATTTTTGGCCTGTAGTGCGAAGATGAACTGTTGTTGAATATCTTTGGCTCGTAGTGCAAAGATGGTTTGTTGATGAATATCTTTGGTCGTAGTGCGAAGATGGATTTATTAGCATGATTATGAACAGGAACTGTGATTTGGTATAACCATGATCTTTGATGTTTCAGGTAAAGACAGGTGATGAAAATATTCTTCGTCCTGGGTGCGAAGAAAAATTTAGAATCACAATTATGATTATGAGTTATTCATATGACTGTGGAAAGGAACAGTTGAGTGATGTTACAGGGATAATATATTGTTGGTGAATTTTTAACATGGAGAAGATAATAGACTTTATGGTCTATTTGACTCTTCTAATGGATTGCTCGTTCCGCTGCAACTATGGTTGAAATTTTTATCATCTACCATATGTTCTACATCTCTGATTTAATTCTGTTGAAGGCTATTGATAACTTATTTATCTTTAGTCATGATATTCTTTACTAGGCTAGTTGTGCTCACCCTTCTGTTTCACAATTTCTTTCAGGTAATAAGAGTGTAGCTGGGTCGAGCGGGGGTAACAGGGGAATAGAACGGTGGTCATCATTTAGTAGTTATATTTGGTGAATCAAATAGGGTGAGGCGAACCCAACGTTAGAAGGGTGTTTTATCACTATCATACAAGATGTCTAATGACATACAACCTCGTATCATCATAAGACAGGGATGTGCTAATCCACTTGCTGAGTATATATACGAGCACTACTTATATAATCTTGGTGTTTGTTTAAAGTATAATTCTCAAATAGAGACAGTGGAGATAATGATATGTCAAGAAAAGACCTACCATTGGAAAGAATATGATATTAATCTTTTCGTTTTTCTTTGGGGTCTATAGGGTCAACCAAGGATAATTCTGTGGACATATGATATCTATCATAATCTAGATGCATGATCTCCCATGTACGAAAGTTTCCTTGAGCACTTACCAAATATTCTAATTTCTAAAACAGTTTTTGACTATACCTTTATGTAAGGTGTCATTGTGAGGTGCTGTCCACGGTTGGGACATGAGTCACATTTGGTATATATTTGTATTCAAACTCACAGCATATGTGTTGTTGTATTTTGCACGACAATTGTTGTAATAAAGTTGTAGTTATTTTCTGTACCATGTATTTGGCGACTCAGAATAGGTTGGATGGAATGGACCTATTTTGGGGTCGTTACATTTTGGTATCAGAGCTTAGGGATATGATCTCTGGCGGAGATCGAAAAATAAAACTAGGAGGGGAGAGATGAGTAAATTCTTCGCTAGTGTGTCCTACCTAAGTTTATTTGTTGGTCAGTCATAATATCGGGATACTATGTGATATGTTAATTTGTTCAATTAACCCTTATTTTGAAGCTATATTCTAGTATGATATCTAAAATACAGGAGATGAGAAATGGAAAAATCATGATGACAGGGAAGATGGAATCTGAAATAAAAGCAAGGTATTCTCAACTCTTTGAAATACCAGATACGTAAATTTCGGGGACGAAATTTTATAAGGAGCTGAGATTGTAAGACCCCGAATTTTATGAAATAAAAGTATTCAATTTTTCTTATATTTACTATTCAGTAAATGGTTAAATTGATAAATGTTAAAGTTAAGAGTGATATATGAATTTTTTTTTTTAAATACACAAGTGGTTATAAAATATTCATTGTTGTCGGGGAATATTCGTTTGGTCGTGGAATATTCTTTCGGTCGAGGAATATTCGTACGACGGCGCAGAGATTTGTGGGCCCCATAACAGAATAATGGTCGGATGAAGAAAACGACAAATTTGAGTTTTTATAAATAACGGCGTAATTGTTACCGTTAACACTATTGGAATACCCGGTGGTTAAAATACAGTAATACGCGTTATTGCACAGTAGCACGCGTTATTGCACAGTATTTTTGAAATTATTGATTCTTACGTAAGAAGGCACTACTCAATAATTGTTACAGTAGTTACTGTTCAATATTTTATTTTATTGATTTAATAATTGCTGCATTGATATTTTATATTATTGTTGTTTCAATAATTGTTGCTGCACAGTATTTTCCATTATCAGATCAATAATTCACATTGTTTGAATAATATTATTAGATAGCATTATTGGCAATGTCTAGAAAGTTCTGTCTAAGGAGAGATTTGGTCATCTAATTGCGCGCCAGTAAGGAGAAATCCTTATTGGAAAGCCCCCTCTTTCCTGGGAACGGCCTGGTTGTCATAATTGTGATTCTGTAATATTATTTATGAATAATTAATTATTGATTTATGTGATAAGGAAATATTTATTTGATGTAGATATAAATGATGAATTTATTTATGTGGTTATAAAGGAAGGAATTAATGTTGAGATATTTTATCAGTATTTTGTCGGATTGGAGGTATTAAAAGATCAAATTATTGTTCTTACAGCTTTATTATGTGCGTTATAATTTTTAATCTGGCCGTTGGATCGTGGTAATTTTTGGATATGTTATACTTATATAAGTTGAGTATATGTCCATAAATTTTGAACCGTTAAAAATGAACGTATGATTTGTTATGAATTTTAAGAGGTGACTGATTCGAAAATTAGATTTACAAATAATTTTGGTGGAAAATTCTAGAAATGGGTGGGCCCCACTTTTGGTTATTAGGGATGGTGGCTGATTTTTGGTGGGTGAAATAGTAGCAGATAAAGCCATCAGGTTGCAGGTCAAGTTTGCTTCGGCGTGCTAATATTTTTCTATAAATAGAGGGCTAAGTTAGAATTGAAAATCACACCAGAATTCATAAGTTTTCTCTCTTTTTCTCTCTAGATTATCGAGTGTATTTTGTGAGTATTTAGATACTTGGTGAGTTACTATTCATCAGTGCAAGTTTCTTTCAGCGTCATATCCGATATCCAGTCAGAAGTGTTGCTCTTTTGAGGTAAGGGATTGTAAGGGATATTAAGGGATGCTATATTCTTCATAATGATGTTATTCTTTCAATATCATTATACTGATATATTGATATAAACTTTATTGTAGAATTTTTACTTTTTTGAGTCGGGATTACTATTCACGTATACGGCACTATTCACGTATACGACACTATTCATGTATATGGCATTATTTACGTATATGACATTATTTACGTATACGGTACTGTGACGCCCCCAAAATTAGGTATACATCACCCATCTTGGGTCGTCAGATACAAATTACAGAATACAAATACAACTTAATAATACAACTGTCGTGTACAATACGACAAAATATAAACTGTGAGTTTGAATACAAATATTATCTTCTAGAGAGTATTCATACTCCAAAGGAGTCCTCATTACATTTATTTACACACCATTACATAGAATAGTGAGGACTACTAACTAATACTATCATTCGGACCATCACTCCGTTCTCCGACTTGCCCCAGCTACGTTCTCATTTCCTGAAGAGAACAGTAAAAGAAAGGGTGAGCTCAACTAGCCCAGTAAGAAATATTATGACTAAGATAATGCAAAATAAATTATCATTAGCCTTCAACAATGTTAAATTGATAAAATACAATAGACATCAAGTTTAACTGTAGCGGAATAAGCAATCCATTAAAAGAGTCAAGTAGAAAATAAACTCTACTATCTTTTATGATTTAAAAGATTTTCCAACACTTTGATCGCTGAGACTCAGCTTAATAAAATAATCCACATCATCGAATCACCCCTGCACTACGGCCAAGGATATTCGTATATTCATTAATGGTCATGATCATGCCAACAACTGTCCATCAATGCACTACGGGCCAATGAGGACTTTTACCACATCATTCGTAACATTACGGTCATGATTACACCGAATAATCCCTGGTCATAATCATACCAAGTCCATCTATGCACTACAGGCCACAGATGACTTTCAACAGAATATAAACATAAGGATGATGACAATGATATAAGAATTCAATAAAACAAGTTTAAGAATTAATTTATTCAAGAATTAACAACGTCCAAATTGTCAACATGATACTACTTTGTGGAGTAAAATTCAAGAATGATTAGGAGAATATTTTCATGAATAGAAACTGGATGAAACGCAATTATCAAGGATATTTCACAAATTTCATGGAGTATAGAAGTCAAAACTTAACCAACTGAGTACAATAAAGAATGGAATAACAAAAAAAATCACCATGCATGCGATAGACCGCACAAACAGGTTATTCCAACAGAATAATAAATAATGGAACCAGGTCCGGCATAAACGCACAGACAGGATATTTCGACAGAATAATAAAAAATGGAACCAGGTCCGGCGTAAACGCACAGACAGGATATTCCGACAGAATAATAAAGAACAGTATAATAAATAATGGAACCAGGTCCGGTGTAAAACACACAGACAGGATATTCCGACAGAATAATAATAAAGACGGAACCAGGTCCGGTGTAAAACACACAGACAGGATGTTCCAACAGAATAATAATAAAAACGGAACCAGGTCCGGTGTAAAACACACAGACAGGATGTTCCAACAGAATAATAGAAGAATGTCACCAAGTATAGGGTAGACCGCATATACAGGTTATTCCAACAGAATAATAAGAAATGGAATAACAGTTCTCTTCATGAATAAGAAAGAATAACACCCCTTACCGTTTTAAAGAAGAGCTGAAGTAAGGAAGTAGTTAAGTAGCAGAATACTCTTCTTCTCTCTCTCTATAGTTTCTCTCTATAGTTTCTCTCTCTAGAGTTCAGTGAATTCGTAAGAAATAATGAAGGAATGAGCTGCTATTTATAGAAAAATAGAATGCATAGTAACTAATCCATGAACGGTCCAGATTGATTACTTTAATCTGACGGTCCATATTTAAAGAAAAATCTTTTAAATAAAATAAAATATATTCTATTTATAGAATAACTTTAATAAAGTATTTTGTTTTATATAAAAAGATGTTTCTGTTTTATTACGTTAATAATACGAATAAAACAAAACGTCATTATCGCTAAATAATTCATATTATTAACTGACAATAATAGAATCAAACTGAGTGACTTCTCACATAAGCATTAATAATCAATACCGTGTGCTACTATGCAACCACACGTATTACTGTACTTTTACTACCGAGTAGTTCAACAGTAACAATGGTAAAATTTCCGCCGTTATTTTTAATAAAATATTTTTATCGTTTTCTCAATCCGACAATAATTCCGTTGTGGGGTCCACCAATGATTGTGTCGTTGTACGAATATTCCCTGTTAAAACGAATATTCCCCGACCAATCGAATATTATATAACAACTTGCGTACTTTGCAAAATTTATAAATATTACCCACAACTATAACATTATATCAAATTAACTCCATAATATTCAAAAATGATATTTATAAAAAATTCATCTTTATTTATAAAAGTTGGGGTCTTACAGGTACTATGTACGAATACAAAGTACTATTCACGAGTTACTATTCACTGGTACTATTCACGACAAAATTGGTTTCTTTTTCTGACCAAATTATAGTTGATTTATGAATATTACTCTTGAAATTAAATCCATATTTTGATCTTATTATTTTTATTATCATATATAATATTTTTATAACCCTGATGTTGAAATTCTCTTTCACTTGAGTGTAAAGATGGGTAGATTATTGGTATGATCATGACTATTGAATTTATAACTGAATATCTTTAGCTTAAGTGTAAAGGTGAATTGATCAACATGATTATAATTATTATTTATATTATTCTGAAATGATTATATATTTCTTTGAGATATTAATATCTTTGGCCTGTAGTGCAAAGATGAACTGTTGATGAATATCTTTGGCCTGTAGTGCAAAGATGAATTGTTGATGAATATCTTTGGCCTGTAGTGCGAAGATGAACTGTTGTTGAATATCTTTGGCCCGTAATGCAAAGATGGTTTGTTGATGAATATCTTTGGCCATAGTGCGAAGATTGATTTATTAGCATGATTATGAACAGGAACTGTGATTTGGTATAACCATGATCTTTGATGTTTTAGGTAAAGATAGGTGATGAAAATATTCTTCGTCCTGGGTGCGAAGAAAAATTTAGAATCACAATTATGATTATGAGTTATTCATATGATTGTGGAAAGGAACTGTTGAGTGATGTTACAAGGATAAAACATTGTTGGTGAATTTTTAACATGGAGAAGATAATAGACTTTATGGTCTATTTGACTCTTCTAATGGATTGTTCGTTCCGCTGCAACTATGGTTGAAATTTTTATCATCTACCATATGTTCTAAATATCTGATTTAATTCTGTTGAAGGCTATTGATAACTTATTTATCTTTAGTCATGATATTCTTTACTAGGCTAGTTGTGCTCACCTTTCTGTTTCATAATTCCTTTCTGGTAATAAGAGTGTAGCTGGGTCGAGCGGGGGTAACAGGGGAATAGAACGGTGGTCATCATTTAGTAGTTATATTTGGTGAATCAAATAGGGTGAGGCAAACCCAACGTTGGAAGGGTGTTTTGTCATTATCATACAAGATGTCTAATGACATACAACCTCGTATCATCATAAGACAGGTATGTGCTCATCCACTTGCTGAGTATATATACGAGCACTACCTATATAATCTTGGTGTTTGTTTAAAGTATAATTCTCAATTAGAGACAGTGGAGATAATGATATGTCAAGAAAAGACCTATCATTGGAAAGAATATGATAGTAATCTTCTCGTTTTTCTTTGGGGTCTATTGGGTCAACCAAGAAAAATTCTATGGACATATGATATCTATCATAACCTAGATGCATGGTCTCCCATATACGAAGGTTTCCTTGAGCACTTCCCAAATATTCTAATTTCTAAAACAGTTTTTGACTATACCTTTATGTAAGGTGTCATTGTGAGGTGCTGTCCACGGTTGGGACATGAGTCACATTTGGTATATATTTGTATCCAAACTCACAGCATATGTGTTGTTATATTTTGCACGACAATTATTGTAATAAAGTAGTAGTTATTTTCTGTACCATGTATTTGGCGACTCAGAATAGATTGGATGGAATGGACCTATTTTGGGGTCGTTACATTTTGGTATCAGAGCTTAGGGATATAATCTCTGACGGAGATCGAGAAATAGAACTAGGAGGGGAGAGATGAGTAAATCATTCGCTAGTGTATCCTACCTAAGCTTATTTGTTGGTCAGTCATAATATCGGGATATTATGTGATATATTAATTTGTTCAATTAACCCTTGTTTTGAAGCTATATTCTAGAATGATATCTAAAATACAAGAGATGAGCAATGGAGAAATCATGATGACAGGGAAGATAGAATCTGAAATGAAAGCAATGTATTCTCAACTCTTTGAAATACCAGGTACGTAAATTTCAGGGACGAAATTTTATAAGGAGTGGAGATTGTAAGACCCCGAATTTTATGAAATAAAAGTATTCAATTTTTCTTATAATTACTATTCAGTAAATGGTTAAATTGATAAATGTTAAAGTTAAGGGTGATATATGAATTTTTTTTCAAAATACACAAGTGGTTATAAAATATTCATTGTTGTCGGGGAATATTCGTTTGGTCGTGGAATATTCTTTCGGTCGGGGAATATTCGTACGACGGGACAGACATTTGTGGGCCCCATAACAAAATAACGGTCAGATGAAGAAAACGATAAATTTGAGTTTTTATAAATAACGGCGTAATTGTTACCGTTAACACTCTTGGAATATCCGGTGGTTAAAATACAGTAATACGCGTTATTGTACAATAGCACACGATATTGCACAGTATTTTTGAAATTATTGATTCTTACGTAAGAAGACACTACTCAATAATTGTTACAGTAGTTACTGTTCAATATTTTATTTTATTGATTCAATAATTGCTGCGTTGATATTTTATATTATTGTTGTTTCAATAATTGTTGCTGCACAGTATTTTTCATTATCAGATCAATAATTCACATTGTTTGAATAATATTATTATATAGCATTATTGGCAATGTCTAGAAAGTTCTGTCTAAGGAGAGGTTTGGTCATCTAATTGCGCGCCAGTAAGGAGAAATCCTTATTGGAAAGCCCCCTCTTTCTTGGGAACGGCCTGGTTGTCATTATTGTGATTCTGTAATATTATTTGTGAATAATTAATTATTGATTTATGTGATAAGGAAATATTTATTTAATGTGGATATAAATGATAAATTTATTTATGTGGTTATAAATGAAGGAATTAATGTTGAGGTATTTTATCAGTATTTTGTCGGATTGGAGGTATTAAAAGATCAAATTATTGTTCTTACAACTTTATTGTGTGAGTTATAATTTTTAATCTGACCGTTGGATCGTGGTAATTTTTGGATAAGTTATACTTATATAAGTTGAGTATATGTCCACAAATTTTGAACCGTTAAAAATGAACGTATGATTTGTTATGAATTTTAAGAGGTAACTGATTCGGAAATTAGGTTTATAAATGATTTTGGTGGAAAATTCTAGAAATGGGTGGGCCCCACTTTTGGTTGTTGGGGATGGTGGCTGATTTTTGGTGGGTGAAATAGTAGCAGGTAAAACCATCAGGTTGCATGTCAAGTCTGCTTCGGCGTGTTAATATTTTTCTATAAATAGAGGGCTATGATAGAATTGAAAATCACACTAGAATTCATAAGTTTTCTCTCTTTTTCTCTCTAGATTATCGAGTGTATTTTGTGAGTATTTAGATACTTGGTGAGTTACTATTCATCAGTGCAAGTTTTCTTCAGCGTCATATTCGATATCCAGTTAGAAGTGTTGCTCTTTTGAGGTAAGGGATTGTAAGGGATAGTATGGGATATTAAGAGATGCTATATTCTTCATAATGATGTTATTCTTTCAATATCATTATACTGAAATATTGGTATAGATTTTATGGTAGAATTTTTACCTTTTTGAGTCGGGATTACTATTCACGTATACGGCACTATTCACGTATGCGACACTATTCATGTATATGGCACTATTTACGTATATGACATTATTTATGTATACGGTACTATGTACGAATACGAAGTACTATTCATGAGTTACTATTCACGAGTTACTATTCATGAGTTACTATTCACGAGTTACTATTCACGGGTACTATTCACGACAAAATTGGTTTCTTTTTCTAACCAAATTATAGTTGATTTATGAATATTACTCTTGAAATTAAATCCATATTTTGATCATATTATTTTTATTATCATTAATAACATTTTTATAACCCTGATGTTGAAATTCTCTTTCACTTGAGTGTAAAGATGGGTAGATTGTTGGTATGATCATGACTATGGGTTCTATTTGGCCAGTAGTGCAAAGTTAAATTGTTGACTGGTATGATCATGACCATTGAATTTATAACTGAATATCTTTAGCTTAAGTGTAAAGGTGAATTGATCAACATGGTTATAATTATTGTTTATATAATTCTGAAATGATTATATATTTCTTTGAGATATTAATATCTTTGGCCTGTAGTGCAAAGATGAACTGTTGATGAATATCTTTGGCCTGTAGTGCAAAGATGAACTGTTGATGAATATCTTTGGCCTGTAGTGCAAAGATGAATTATTGATGAATATCTTTGGTCTGTAGTGCGAAGGTGAACTGTTGTTGAATATCTTTGGCCCGTAGTGCAAAGATGGTTTGTTGATGAATATCTTTGGCCGTAGTACGAAGATGGATTTATTAACATGATTATGAACAGGAACTGTGATTTGGTATAACTATGATCTTTGATGTTTCAGGTAAAGACAGGTGATGAAAATATTCTTCGTCCTGGGTGCGAAGAAAAATTTAGAATCACAATTATGATTATGAGTTATTCATATGATTGTGGAAAGGAACTGTTGAGTGATGTTACAGGAATAAAATATTATTGGTGGATTTTTAACATGGAGAAGATAATAGACTTTATGGTCTATTTGACTCTTCTAATGGATTGCTCGTTCCGCTGCAACTATGGTTGAAATTTTTATCATCTACCATATGTTCTAAATCTCTGATTTAATTCTGTTGAAGGCTATTGATAACTTATTTATCTTTAGTCATGATATTCTTTACTGGGCTAGTTGTGCTCACCCTTCTGTTTCACAATTCCTTTCAGGTAATAAGAGTGTAGCTGGGTCGAGCGGGGGTAACAGCGGAATAGAACGGTGGTCATCATTTAGTAGTTATATTTGGTGAATCAAATAGGGTGAGGCGAACCCAACGTTGGAAGGGTGTTTTGTCACTATCATACAAGATGTCTAATGACATACAACCTCGTATCATCATATGACAGGGATGTGCTTATCTACTTGCTGAGTATATATACGAGCACTACCTATATAATCTTGGTGTTTGTTTAAAGTATAATTCTCAATTAGAGACAGTGGAGATAATGTCATGTCAAGAAAAGACCTACCATTGGAAAGAATATGATAGTAATCTTTTCGTTTTTCTTTGGGGTCTATTGGGTCAACCAAGGATAATTCTGTGGACATATGATATCTATCATAACCTAGATGCATGGCCTCCCATGTACGAAGGTTTCCTTGAGCACTTCCTAAAGATTCTAATTTCTAAAACAGTTTTTGACTATACCTTTATGTAAGGTGTCATTGTGAGGTGTTGTCCACGGTTGGGACATGAGTCACATTTGGTATATATTTGTATCCAAACTCACAGCATATGTGTTGTTGTATTTTGTACGACAATTGTTGTAATAAAGTTGTAGTTATTTTCTGTACCATGTATTTGGCGACTCAGAATAGGTTGGATGGAATGGACCTATTTTGGGGTCGTTAAATTATACTATAATAATTCGAGCCCCAAAACGTGCAATTATCGAAACTATATTTTACTATAAATAGAAGCGCATTCTTCTTTCATTCTCACTAAGACTCACAAGAGCAATTATAGAGAAAGAAGCTATATAGAGAGAAGCTATAGAGAGAAAGAAGAAGAGTATTCTACTACTTCACTATTCCAGTATCCAGTCTTCTTCTAAGGTAAGGAATATTATTTTTATTCAGTATTCGTAAGAAATAATATTTTATTCCATAGTCTGTAGTATGCGAGTAATATTAATTCGTTTCGTATTCTTAATTCTACACTCATTCTGTTAAAGTATTGCTTCTATACTCCGTGAAATTAGTAGAATATTCTTGATATTTGCGCTTCATCCAGTATCTTTTTATGAAAATATTATTCTGAGCATTCTTGATAATTATTGATCTTTTTATGCCGGAATACTATTCACGAGATACTATTCATAAAGTACTATTTATGGGTACTATTCACAAAGTACTATTCACGAGTACTATTCACGGGTATTATTTACAAAGTACTATTCTAGGGTACTATTTATAAAGTACTATTCACGGGTACTATTCACGAAATACTATTCACATGATACTATTCACAAGGCACTATTCACTTGAGTACTATTCACCGGGGGTACTATTCATGACAAAAATTAATTTATTTATTATCCAAATTATTTTGATAAAATATTATTCTTGAATTTTACTCCACAAAGTAATATCATGTTGACAATTTGGCCATTATTAAATTTTGAATAAATTAAATTATAAATCTTTAAAATTTATCATTTGATTTTATTTAATTGAATTCTTATATCATTGTCATCATCATCATGCTTATATTGTGATGAAAGTCATCTTTTGATCGTAGTGCATAGATGGACTGTTGATTGGTATGATTATTACAAATGATGTGGTAAAAGTCCTCATTGACCCGTAGTGCATTGATGGACAGATGTTGGTATTATCATGACCATGCGTTCTCTTCGGCCAAGGGTACAAAAATGAATTGTTGTTTGTCATGATCATGACCATTGATGAAAACACAAATATCATTGGCCCGTAGTGCATAGATAATTCGTGGTCGTGATACTAATGAATATCCTTGGCCCGTAATGCATGGATAATTCAGTGATGTGGATTATTTATTAAGCTGAGTCTTAGCGATAAAATTGATGATAAACTTTTAAATCATAGAAGATAGTAGATATCATGCTCTACTTATCTCTTCTAATGGATTGCTTGTTCCGCTGCAGTTGTTGATCTAAAACTTGTTGTCTATTGTATTCTATCAGTTTTTATACTGTTGAAGGCTAAGGATAATTTATTCTTCATTATCTTAGTCATAATATTTCTTACTGAGATAGTTGAGCTCACCCTTTTCTTTCACTGTTCTCTTCAGGAATTGAGAATATAGCTGGGACTAGTCAAGGAATGGAGTGACGGTCCAGAAGTTTGCTTTAGTAGTGCTCACTATCCTGTGAAATAGTGTGATAATAAATGTAATGAGATTGAATTTGAGTTTGAATATTGTCTATGAGACAATATTCGTGTAAAAACTCTCAGCTCATGTTTTGTCGTATTCTGCCCGACACTTAACTGTTGTATAAATTAAGTTTGTATTTGAGTTATGTACCATGTATTTAGCGACTCAGAATGGGTGATGTATACCTATTTTGGGGGCGTCACAGTTGGTATCAAAGCTTAGGTATATGATCCCTGGTTGAGATATGTAACTAGAACTAGGAGGGGAGAGACGGGTAATTCCTTTGCTAGTATGACATACCTAAGTTTATTTGTTATTTAATTGGTCGGTCAGAGTATAGGAATAATATATGGCATGTTAATTAACCCTTGTTTTGTGACAATGTTTGAGAATGGCATCTGAAATTGTTGAGATAAGCAATGGAGCACGTGAAACCGTTGAGTCACCATCGATCAATAACCAGGATAATGTGTTTTAGGAAGGCAATAATTCTCGTGTAAACAACAACACCGACCAAATGACGAACGATGGTATGTTTAGTGTAACGCCCCCAAAATAGGTCCATTCCATCCAACCTATTCTGAGTCGCCAGATACATGGTACATAAAATAACTACAACTTTATTACAACAATTGTCGTGCAAAATACAACAACACATATGTTGTGAGTTTTGATACAAATATATATACCAACTGTGACTCTTGACACCAACTTGGGTAGCACGTCACAATGACACTTACATAAAGGTACAGTCAAAAACTGTTTTAGAAATTAAAATCTTTGGAAAGTGCTCAAGGAAACCTTCGTACATTGGAGGCCATGCGTCTAGGTTATGATAGATATCATATGTCCACAGAATTATCCTTGGTTCACCCAATAGACTCCAAAGAAAAATGAGAAGATTACTATCATGCTCTTTCCAATGTTGAGTCTTCTCTTGACATATAACTATCTCCATTGTCTCCAGTTGAAAATTATATTTCAAATAAACTCCAAAATCATATAGGTAGTGCTCATAGATATACTTAGCAAGTGGATGTGTACAACCCTGTCTTATGATAACACGAGGTTGTATATCATTAAACATCTTGTATGGTAGCGACAAAACACCCTTCCAAAGTTGGGTTCACTTCACCCTATTCGATTCACCAAATATAACTACTAAATGATGTATAAAATACAACACACTTTTCTATACTATTTAGGGAGAATTTCCACCGCTAGAGACCACCGTTTTATTCCCCTGTTACCCCCGCTCGACCCAGCCACACTCTTATTACCTGAAAAAAATTGTGAAGCAAAAGGGTGAGCTCAACTAGCTTAGTAAAGAAATATCATGACTAAAGATAAATAAATTATCAATAGCCTTCAACAGTAATAAATCAGAGATTTAGAACATATGGTAGATGATAAAAAATTTCAACCATAGTTGCAGCGGAACGAGCAGTCCATTAGAAGAGTCAAATAGATCATAAAGTCTATTATCTTCTCCATATTAAAAATCCACCAACAATGTTTTATCCCTGTAACATCAATCAACAATTCTAGTTCACAATCATATGAATCACTCATAATCATAATTGTGGTTCTAAATTCCTCTTCTCATCCAGGACGAAGATAATTTTCATCACCTGTCTTTACCTGAAACATCAAAGATTATGGTTATACCAAATCACAATTCTTATTCATAATCATACTGATAAATTCATCTTTGCACTACGGCCAATGATATTCGTCAACAGTTCATCTTTGCACTACTGGCCAAAGATATTCAACAACAGATCATCTTTGCACTACAGGCCAAAAATATTAAACAACATATCATCTTTGCACTACAGGCCAAAGATATTAATATCTCAAAAAAATATATAATCATCTCAGAATTTATATAAACAATAATTATAACCATGTTGATCAATTCACCTTTGCACTTAAGCTAAAGATATTCAATTATAAATTCAATGGTCATGATCATACCAGTCAATAATTCAACTTTGCACTACTGGCCAAAGAGAACTCATAGTCACGATCATACCAATAATCTACCCATCTTTACATTCAAGTCAAAGAGAAATTTCTTCACTAGGATTATAAAAATATTATATATGATAATAAAAATAATATGATCAAAACACGGATTTAATTTCAGGAGTAAAATTCATAAATCAACGATAATTTGGTCAGAAAAAGAAACCAATTTTGTCGTGAATAGTAACTCGTGAATAGTAACTCATGAATAGTAACTCATAAATAGTAACCCCGACATGAAAAAGGTAGAAATTTTACAATAAAATCTATACCAATATTTTGGTATAATAATATTGAAAGAATAATATTTCTTAAACTTATAAACAATTTATTTTAATTGTTTACACTTTACTAAATAATGCATTTAATCATCCTAAAATGCTTAACTCATAAGATTTCATCACCAATAACCAAAACCCTCATCAAAAATCTGCATATACCTCATATAGGATTCTCAAGCCATAAAATCCTATTTTCCAATTTTCTTACTTCGCATAACATATTTAATTCATTTACTCATAACTAGTCTATTTTCATAAAAAATATCAAATCAGTACCAAAATATTTCTTTTCTGAAATTTAGCATAATATAGTCCCATATTGAACATATATTTTTCTCAGAATTATTAAAATTCATTTACTATTTTTTATATGGCCAATACTGCCGAATATTTAGACATTTATCATAAATTATACTTTTGTCCAAAATTTCTGAAATTTACAGAGTATACTTCTATCATATACATGTACTCTCAATAAAAAATTTACCAATTTTGGAGTTAACCATAATGAGTTATAAAGGTTTACTTTTAAAATAGTCTTTTCTCATAAAATTCATAACTCTTAATCTATACATCCAAAAATAGTCATTTTTAGACACAATCAACAAAACTCATCAAATTATCATTTCAAATTTTTCCAGAATTTTTAAAGGTCTGAAATGTTACGAAACATGAAAAACATAACAACCCTTAAAATCTCTTACTATCCCTTACCTCAAAAGAGCAGTACTTCTGACTAGATATCGGATATGACGCTGAAGGAAACTTGCACTGATGAATAGCAACTCATCAAGTATCTAAATACTCACAAAATATACTCGATAATCTAGAGAGAAAAAGAGAGAAAACTTATGAATTCTGGTGTGATTTTCAATTATAACTTAGCCCTCTATTTATAGGAAAATGTTAGCACGCCTAAGCAGACTTGACCTGCTACCTGATGGCTTTACCTGCTACTATTCCACCCACCAAAAATTAGCCATCTTCCCCAACAACCAAAAGTGAGGCCCATCCATTTCTAGAATTTTTCACCAAAATCATTTATAAACCTAATTTTCGAATCAGTCACCTCTTAAAATTCATAACAAATTATACGTTCATTTTTAACGGTTCAAAATTTGTGGATATATACTCAACTTATATATGTATAACGATCCGACGGTCAGATTAAAAAATATAACTCACGCAATATAGCTCAAGAACACTGGTTTGATCTAATAATACCTCCAATCCGACAAAATACTGATAAAACACCTCAACATTAATTCCTTCATTTATAACCACATAAATAAATCTATCATTTATATCCACATAAAATAAATATTTCCTTATCATATAAATCAATAATTAATTATTCGTAAATAATATTACATAATCATAATTATGACAACTAGGCAGTTCCCAGGAAAGAGGGGGCTTTTCGATAAAGATTTCTCCTTACTGGCGCGCAATTAGATGACCAAACCTCTCCTTGACAGAACTTTCTAGGCATTGCCAATAATGTTATCTAATAATATTATTCAAATAATATGAATTATTGATCTGATAATGGGAAATACTGTGCAGTGACAATTATTGAAACAACAATAATATAAAATATCAATACAGCAATTATTGAATCAATAAAATAAAATATTGAACAGTAATTATTGTAATAATTATTGAGTAGTGTCTTCTTACGTAAGAATTAATAATTTAAAAATACTGTATAATATCGTGTGCTACTGTACAACCACGCGTATTACTGTATTTTAACCACCAGGTATTCCAACAGTGTTAACGGTAACGATTACGCCGTTATTTATAAAAATTAAAATTTGTCAATTTCTTCATCCAACAGTTATTCTGCTATGAGGCCCACAAATGGCTGCGCCGTCGTACAAATATTTCCCGACAACAAGAATATTCCACGACCAAACGAATATTCCCCAACAAAAATGAGTATTTTATAACCACTTGCGTATTTTGAAAATTTTATATATATCACCCTTAACTTTAACTTTTTTTTTTATCAATTTAACCATTTACTAAATAGGAAGATTGAATACTTTTATTTCATAAAATTCGGGGTCTTACATTTAGGAACTTTTCAGAATTCATGCAAAACCAAATGAGAGAGACTCATGTTCATAATGCAGGTGGAAAAACTGGCAACTCACGGTTGGTCACCGCTAAGTAGTTCAAGAAGCTGGGACCACCGTAGTTTATGGAAAAGCCAGAACCACTTAAGGCGGAGACGTGAATAAAGCAGATCACCAAGATATTTGATGTCTTAGATTGCTCAGAGGAGCAAAAAGTTCCCTTCACCACTTTTATGTTGCATGAAGAAGCAGATTACTGGTAAAAATCTGTAACACGTACTCAACCCGATGCCCTAAAAATGTCTTGAGAGAAGTTCCAAGAATTGTTCAAGGACAAATACTTTTTCAAAAGTATTCGTCACATGAAGGAGGTGGAATTCATCAAACTGGAGCAAAACAATATGACCGTATGCAGTACGAGGCTAAGTTTGTAGAGTTATCCCGGTTTGCATCCCATTTGGTTGATAATGAGGAGCGAATGACGCGAATGTTTCTAAGAGGTTTGAATCCCGAAATACGTCAATATCTCATTTCTCACAAACTTTGTTTATATTCAGATGTTATAAATAGGGCTCAGTTATTGGAGCGCGATAATGAGTCAACTCAACCAAAAATCAACGACTAACAACACGATAATAATCGTACCGGTGGCAATGGCCATCGGAACAACGATAACCATCGTGGAGGAAAATATCATGCCAAAATGGTAACCACTTTTGTGGTAATCATGGCCAAGATAATAAGAAATGTGAACTAGGTGGGAATGATTTTAAGAAGAGAAGATTCAATAATGACGGAAAGACGTCGGCAGCAGCACCAACACCCATTTCAAAGGAAGAAGAATGACCACTAGTCGTATGTTTCAAATGCGGACAGAAGGGACACATTCGTCCAAACTGTATCCAACAACCCAAAGCGTGTTTCAATTGCGGAAGAGATGGTCACCTAGCTCGATTTTGTCGTGTAGCGAAGTCAAGTCCAGCTGGGATGGTGATGCCAAAGGATATCCCAAACAAGTCAAAGCCGGTAGTTTAAGTTATCACGGGTAAGTTAATCATAAACTCTTGCAAAGTCTATACCTTATTCGATATCGGTTCTACCCACTCTTTTATTTCTTCTACTTGCGCTTAATGTTTAAATTTGACTCCGAAGAAATTAAACTTTGACTTATCTGTTGAAACTCCGTTATGAGAAACCTTCGTTACATCCACTGTTCATAAATCTTGTTTGATTCAAATCGTCACCCTCACGTTACTTGTCGATCTTATCCCTTTGAAAATACTTGCCTTTGATGTAATTTTAGGAATCGACTGGTTAACTATTCATCATGCTAAAATTGATTGTTTTCGTAAGGTTGTTAGCTTTCATATTCCTAACCAACCTGTTATGCGAATTCAAGCAACCAAACCACTAAAGTTAATCACTGTCATATTAAGCTATAAGTAAAGAGACCCGAGCCTTTCGTTGGTGACTTTCTTGTGTAGAATGCACCGAAACCAAACTTTCTGTAAGGGACACCGTGAATATCGGTAGCAAGCTGATAGGTATCAATGTGAGGTGCTATCCAAGTCTTGGATGAGAGTCACAGTTTTGAATGATATTTCTATCATTAATAAATTTCCTGACGTATTCCCTGAAGACTTCCTGACCTACCCCTAGAGCGTGAAATCAAATTTTGTATTGACCCCAGTACAAAACCCATTTCTAAAACCCTCAAATATTTCTTCACCTAAAATGAACGTAACATGCGCCAAAGGCGTTGGCTCGAGCTATTAAAAGATTACAATAATACCATTCAATACCATCGTGAAAAAAGCAAATGCGGTAGCTGACGTGTTGAGTAGAAAATCGTATGCATTTACGAGTGCAACGTTGTTAACACAAAGACCCATTTTGTATGACTTACAAATAATAGAGATAGAGTTAAAGACTCTAGGGACCCACGTGATGATGTCAAATATACGAGTATAATCGACTTTAATCGATAAACTTAAAGCTGCTTAAGCTACACACCCGTAGCTGATGAATATGAAGAAGAAGGTGCAAGAAGGTGTTATTCTAGAAGCAAGAATAGACGAAGAGATGAAATCTCAACCCTCGATTTTATTAGTCTATTTGAAATACTCGATTGAATAGGAACTGTGGCCTATAGACTCGCTTTACCACTAAGTATGTTGCGTGTTCATAACGTTTTTTATGTATCTATGTTACGTAAATATGTGGACGACCCGAATAATATTATTGAATTAGAACTAGACGAGATAGTGGAAGATTTAACGTATGAAGAGGCACCTGTTAAAATCTTGGATAAGAAAGAACATATTATACGCTCAAAGGTTATACCTCAAGAATTAGAAGCTGAAATGAAAATAAGGTATCCTCATCCCTTCGAACTACCAGCTGGTACATAAATTTTGAGGGCGAAATTTCATAAGGAGGGGAGATTGTAAGACTTCGAATTTTATAAAGTGAAAGTATTTAAATTTCATATAATTATTATTCTATTTGGTAAATGGTTAAATTGATATAATGTTATAGTTGTGGATAGTATTTATAAATTTTATAAAGTAAGCAAGTTGTTAAAAAATATTCGATTGGTCGGGGAATATTCATTTTATAAGGGAATATTCGTACGACGACACAATCATTGGTGGACCCCACAATAAAATTATTGTCGGAGTTAGAAAACGACATATATATCTTTTTATAAAAATAACGGCAAAAGTTTTACCGTTAAACTATTAAAATACCCGATGGTAAAAGTACAGTAATATGTGTGGTTGCATAGTAGCATACGGTATTGATTATTGATACTTACGTGAGAAGTCACTCAGTTATACTCAATTATTACTACAGTAGTTGCTGCATAATATCTCTCATATTATTGATTCAATTATTGTCACAGTATCATCTGCATAATATTTAATATTATTAAATTAATAATTGAGACGACAAAGTTGTTCATATTATTATTTGTAATATTGACGATGTCTAACAAGTTCTGTCGAGAAGAGATTTGGTCACCTAATTGTGCGCCAATAGCGAGAAATTCTTATCGAAAAGCCCTCTCTTTCTTGAGAATGATCTGGTTGTTAAATATTATGAGTTATAATATTAATGATGAATAAGTTCGTGTTAATTAAAGATGAAATTGATATTTTTATTGTGTTGGAATTATTAGTGTTAGTGAAAATCGAAATTTATTTCGATAATAATTGATTTTTGGAGGTTATATTGACCAATCGGGTAATTAATCGGATAAATAAGTAATTAATTACTATTAGTTCACATTCTTATAACTATTTGTTCATATGTATGTACTATTGATTCACATGTATGTACTATTAGGGGAGGTGGTGCAAGATTGATAATACTTGCAGGACTAAATTAAAAGTGGAGGTATATATGAAGGTACTATACTGTAACTATTTGTTCACATGTATGGAAATATTAATTCATATGCATGTACTATTGATTCACATGCATGTACTATTAGGGGAGGTGGTGCAAGTTTGATAATACTTGTAGGACTAAATTAAAAATAAAGGGAAAGATAAAGGTATTATACTATAATAATTCGAGCCCCAAAACGTGCAATTATCGAAACTATATTTTCCTATAAATAGAAACTCATTCTTCTTTCATTCTCACTAATTCAATAAGACTCACGAAAGCAATTATAGAGAAAGAAGCTATAGAGAGAGAAGGTATAGAGAGAAAGAAGAAGAGTATTTTGCTACTTCACTATTTCAGTATCTAGTCTTCTTCTAAGGTAAGAGATATTATTTTTGTTCAGTATTCGTAAGAAATAATATTTTTTTCCATACTCTGTAGTATGCGAGTAATATTATTTCGTTTTGTATTCTTAATTCTACACTCATTCTGTTAAAATATTGCTTCTATACTCCGTGAAATTAGTAGAATATCCTTGATATTTGCGCTTTATCCAGTATTTTTTTATGAAAATATTATTCTGAGCATTCTTGATAATTATTGATCTTTTTATGCCGGAATACTATTCATGGATACTATTCACGAAATACTATTCACTCGGGTACTATTCATGACAAAAATTGATTTCTTTGCTGTCCAAATCATTTTGATAAAATATTATTCTTAAATTTTACTCCACAAAGCAGTATCATGTTGATAATTTGGGCATTATTGAATTTTGGATAAATTAAATTACAAATCTTTAAAATTTATCCTTTGATTTCATTTAATTGAATTCTTATATCATTGTCATCATCCTCATGCTTATATTGTGATGAAAGTCATCTTTGACCCGTAGTGTATAGATGGACTGTTGATTGGTATGATTATGACCAGGGATCATTCGGTATAATCATGACCTGTAATGTTACAAATGATGTGGTAAAATTCCTCATTGACCCGTAGTGCATTGATGGATAGATGTTGGTATTATCATGACCATGCGTTCTCTTCGGCCAAGGGTGCAAAGATGAATTGTTGTTTGGCATGATCATGACCATTGATGAAAACACGAATATTATTGGCCCGTAGTGCATGGATAATTTGTGGTCGTGATACTAATGAATATCCTTGGCCCGTAGTGCATGTATAATTCAGTGATATGGATTATTTATTAAGCTGTGTCTCAGCGATAAAATTGATGATAAACTTTTAAATCATATAAGATAGTAGATATCATACTATACTTGACTCTTCTAATGGATTGCTTATTCCGCTGCAGTTGTTGATCTAAAACTTGTTGTCTACTGTATTCTATGTGATGCCCCAAAAATAGGTATACATCACCCATTCTGAGTCGCCAAATACATGGTACAGAAACAAATACAACTTCATTACTACAATTTTCGTGCAAAACACGACAACACATAAACTGTGAGTTTAAATACAAATATTATCTTCTAAACAATATCCACGCTCAAATAAGTCCACATTACAATTATTGAAATACTATTTTACAAAATAGTGAGGACTGCTAACACAACTGACTGGAAATATCACTCCACACCCCGACTAGTTCCCGCTATATTCTCGCCTCCTGATAAAAATGGAACAAAAATAAAAAGGATGAGCTCAACTAGCCCAGTAAAGAATATTATGACTAATATAATATACAACAAATTATCATTAGTCTTCAACAGGAAAAAATCTGATAAAATATAATAGACAACCAACTTTAGATCAACAAGTGCAGCGAAAACAACAATCCATTAGAAGATTTAAGTAGAGAATGAATTCTACTATCTTCTAAGATTTAAAAGTCTATCATCAATATTTTATCCCTGTAACATCAATCAATATACATCTTGAATCCATATTCATCTTTGCACTACAGGCTAAAGATATTTATTTGTATCACCAGTTGGTTATGTTCATCTAAGCACCTGTTTATCTTTACACTACGGGCCAAAGATATTCATCAATTAATCATTCATCTTTACACTACAGGCCAAAGATATTCAGTAATATCATCATTTAGGACTGAGGATGATGAAAAATATCTTAAAGAAAACGAATTCAGTGAGACAAAAGGATAAATATTAGGGATTCGTACTACAGTTTATCCAAGTTCAAAAACGCTCCATAATAAACCATAGTGGAGTAAAATTTAAGAATAAAGATCAAAACATGGATACAATTAAAGATAGTAACCACAATAGACATCTTGGACAAAGATGAGAAAATTTTATTTTTCTGTGAATAGTGTCGTATACGTGAATAGTAACCCCGACATAACCAGGTAAAAATTCCACAATAAAATTTATATCAATATTTCGGCATAATGATATTAAAGGAAATAATATCATTTACGAAAAAAATAACATCCCTTACCTCAAAATAATAGTACTTCTGATCGGAATATCAGATGTAAAGCCGAAGAAAACTTGTACTGAATAGTAACTCTCAAAGTATCTAAATACTCACAAAAATACGCTCGATAATATAGAGAGAAAACTTATGAATTCTGGCGTGATTTTCAATTCTAACCTAAGCACCTATTTATAGGAAAATGCTAGAACGTCAAAGGAGACTAAATTATAAAATAATATTATTATTATTACAATTCAAGCACGCCAATGACCAGCACTCCACTTATGAAAATAAGAAAAACTCAACACATTTCAACAAAGTACAAGAGTGGGGCCCGCCCATTTTTAATTAAAATATTTATTTCTGAAACTTTAATAATTCATAATAAATAGCTCTTTTGTCAGAAAAATTCGAATCTCATGTCATTTTCATAGGAAATTTAATTCTCTACAACTTTGTAGCTTTAAATTTTTCTAAATTCCAAACAGAAAATATCCAAAATCTACATACGGATGATTTTTAATACCTCCATTCTGACAAAATATTGATAAAATACCTCAGCATTAATTCCTTCATTTATAACCACAAAAAAATAAATATATCCATCATTTATATCCACATAAAATAAATATTTTCTTATCATATAAATCAATAATTAATTATTCATAAATAATATTGTAGAATCACAATTATGACAACCAGGTCGTTCTCAGGAAAGAGGGAGCTTTTCGATAAGAATTTCTCCTTACTGGCGCGCAATTAGGTGACCAAACCTATTCTTAGACAGAACTTCCTTAGACATTGCCAATAATGTTATCTAACAATATTATTCAAATAATATGAATTAATGATCTGATAATGGAGATACTGTGCAGTGACAATTATTGAAACAATAATAATATAAAATATCAACGTAGGAATTATTGAATCAATAAAATAAAATATTGAAAAGTAATTACTGTAACAATTATTGAGTGATGCCTTCTTACGTAAGGATCAATAATTCAACAATACTGTGCAATACCGTGTGCTACTGTGCAACCACACGTATTACTGTATTTTAACCACCGGGTATTCCAACAGTGTTAACGGTAACTACTATGTCGTTATTTATAAAAACTCAAACTTGTTGTTTTCTTCATCCGATCGTTTTTCGTTATGGGGCTCACAAATGACTGCGCCATCGTACGAATATTCCCCGACAATAAAAAATTCCATGACCAAACGAATATTCTCCGACAACAATGAATATTTTATAACCACTTGCTTATTTTGTAAAATTTGCACATTTCACCCATAACCAAAATATTATATCAAATTAACATCTTATTAATTCAAAATAATGAATAGAGAAAATTTAATTTTATTTATAAAAGGTTGGGGTCTTACAACCTCCCCTCCTTATAAAATTTCGTCCTCAAAATTGACGTACGTACCTGGTGTTTCGAAAAGGTGAGGGTACCTCACTTTCATTTCTGATTCTAACTCCCAAGTCATTTCTTCAATAGCATGGTTCCTCCACAAAACCTTAACTTGTGGTATAACCTTGGTGCGTAGGATATGCTCTTTTCTATCTAAGATCTTAACAGGTACCTCCTCGTACGTTAAATCTTCGACTTTCTCGTCTGGTTCTAACTCAATTATGTGGTTTGGGTCTTTCACATATTTACGAAGCACAGATATGTGAAACAAATTATGAACACGAGATATGCTTGGAGGTAATGCGAGTCTATAGGCCATATTTTCTATTCGGTCAAGAATCTCAAATGGACCAACAAATTGTAGATTGAGCTTTTCTCTCTTCCCAAATCTTGCAACTCCCTTCTATGGAGCAATACGTAACAATACATGATCCCAAATATTAAATTCTACGTCCTTTCGATGAAGATCCACATAACTCTATTGTCGATCTTGTGAGGTTTGAATACGTTACCGAATCATTTGGATCTTTTTCGTAGTTATGCGTACCAATTCCGGTCCCAACAACGTTGCTTCACCCACCTCATCTCAGCATACTGGAGAATAAAATTTTCGTCCATACAACGCCTCGAATGGAGTCATGCCTATACTTACTTGATAACTGTTATTGTAGGAGAATTCTACCAATGGTAGGTACTTATCCCAACTACCTTTGAAATCTAGGACATAGAGTCCTAATTGATCTTCAAGAGTTTGAATAGTTCTTTCTGATTGCCCGTCTGTTTGAGGATGGTATGCCGAACTGAATCGTAAATTCGTGCCCATAGCTTTCTGCAAGCTAACCCAAAATCGTGAAGTGAATCTTGGGTCACAATCCGAAACTATGGATACTGGCATGCCATACAATCTCATAATCTCATTCACGTATATATGAGCAAGACGTTCAAGGGAATAGGTCTCTCGTATCGGCAAGAAATGAGCAGATTTGGTTAATCTATTAACAATAACCCAAATCGCATCTATGCTTTGAGAAACCTTGGGAAGACCCGTAACGAAATCTATAGTAATGTGTTCCCACTTCCATTTCGAAATCTCAAGTGGTTGCAATGGACCCTTTGGCACTTGATGCTCCACCTTTACACGTTGACAAGTTAAACACCTTGAGATAAACTCCGCGATATCTGTCTTCATATTGGTCCACCAAAATGTATGTCAAAGATCATGATACATTTTAGTACTCCCAGGATGGATTGCAAATAGTATGTTGTGTGCCTCTATCATGATTCTATGCTTCAAGTCAGAATTGTGAGGAACACAAAGTCTGGAGTTGACTCGAAGTATTCCTTCTTTATCGATTCTTGCTTCTGGAATAACACCTTCTTTCACTTTCTTCTTCATACGCATCAGCTCCAGGTCCGTAGCTTGAGCAGCTTTAACTTTATCGATTAAAGTCGATTCTACTCGTATGTTTGATATCATCACGTGGGTACTTGGAGCCTTTACCTCTATCTCTATCCTTTATAAATCATACAAAATGGGTCTTTGTATTGACAATATCGCACTCGTACCCGCATATGATCTTATACTTAATGCGTCAGCTACTACGTTCGATTTTCCATGATGGTATTGGATGGTATGATCGTAATCTTTCAACAACTCAAGCCAACGTCGTTGCCGCATGTTGAGTTCCTTTTGGGTGAAGAAATATTTAAGGCTCTTATGATCCGTATAAATCTCCACTTTCTCCCCATACAGTTAGTGCCTCCAGATTTTCAACGCGAAAACGACTGCTGCCAACTCCAGATCATGAGTAGGATAATTCCTCTCATATTCTTTGAGTTGTCGCGAGGCATAGGCTATGACTTTCCCATGTTGAATGAGAACACATCTTAACCCTTTGCCTGAAGAATCGCTGTAGATAACAAATCCATCCGAACCAGATGGTATTGTCAGAACAGGTGCCGAAATGAGTCTCCTCTTAATCTCTTGGAAACTTTTCTCGCACTCCTCGCTCCATACGAATTTTGTATCTTTTCGAGTCAGCTGAGTTAAAGGAGTAGCGATTCGATAAAATCCTTCCACGAATCTCCAATAATAACCAGCTAAGCCCAGAAAGCTACGTACTTCGGTCACCGACTTCGGTTGCTCCCAACTTTGTATGGCTTCAATCTTCGCCGGGTCAATAGATACTCCTTGCTTTGACACCACATGCCCAAGAAATGCTACTTCCTCAAGCCAAAACTCGCATTTCTTCAGCTTGGCATATAGCTTATTGTCACGAAGCCTTTGCAGTACTAGCTTCAAATGGTGCTCATGATCTTCACGGCTTTTGGAATAGATGAGTATGTCATCAAAAAAGACAACAACGAACTGATCCAAATATTCTTTGAACACATGGTTCATCATATCCATGAAAGCAACAGAAGCATTAGTCAATCCAAAAGACATGACTAAGAATTCATAATGCCCGTACCGAGTTCTAAAGGCAGTCTTTGGAATATCCTCAGTTTTAATCTTCAGCTGATGATATCCAGAACGAAGATCGATCTTTGAAAAGAATTGTGCTCCTTGCAACTGGTCAAACAGGTCATCAATGCGAGGTAGCAGATACCTATTCTTAATGGTGACATGGTTCAATTCCCGGTAGTCAACACAAAGTCGCATACTCCCATTTTTCTTCTTTACGAATAAAACAGGAGCACCCCAAGGAGATGTATTAGGACGAATGAAACCGATGTCCAACAACTCCTGTAGTTGGACCTTTAACTCCTGAAGTTTAATAGGAGTCATTCGATATGGGGTTTTAGAAATGGGCTTTGTACCAGGTTCAAGGTCAATAAAGAATTCAACTTCACATTATGGGGGTAGACTGGGAAGTTCTTCAGAAAATACGTCAGGAAATTTACTAACAATCAAAATATTATTCAAATCTGACGTGTTTTTGTTCAAGTCCATGACATGGGCTAAGAAAGATTGACATCCGTTTTTCAATAAATAAATGGCTTTATGGCTTGATATGACAGTGATTTATTTAGTGGTTTAGTTGCTTGAATTCGCATAACAGGTTGGTTAGGAATATGAAAACTAACAACCTTACGAAAATAATCAATTTTGGCATAATGAGTAGTTAACCAATCAATCCCTAAAATCACATCAAAAGCAAGTATCTTTAAAGAGATAAGATCAACAGGTAATGTGATGGTGCCAACTTGGATCAAACATGATTTATAAATAGTGGATGTAATGAAAGTTTCTCCTAACGGAGTCTCCACAGATAAGTAAAAGTCCAATTTCTCCGGAGTCAAGTTCAAACGTTGAGAACAAAGAAGGAGAGATAAAAGAATGGGTAGAACCGGTATCTAACAAAGTATAAACTTCGCAAGAGTTTATGATTAGCTTACCCGTGATCACCTCGTTCGGATTTCTCGCGTTTTGACCAATCACGACAAATGATCTTCCAGGAACCGTTGATTTTGACTTGTCCAGAACAGCTTTTGGAGTCACCATCCCCGCTGGACTTGGTTTTGCTACAGAACAATCTCGAGCTATATGACCTTCATTTCCTTAGTTATAACATACCTTGAACTGTTATGGGCAATTTGGGCTGATATGTCCCTCTTTCCCGCATTTGTAATATACGACCGGTGGTCGTTCTTCTCTCCTAAAAACAGTTGTTGGTGCTGACATCTTCATGTTATCATTGTTGTACCTTCTCTTCTTGAAATCTCCTCCCGACTCGCTTCGTCTATTATCATGGTCACGATTACCACCAGAGTGGTTACCGCTTTTGTCCGAATATTTTTCTCCCCGCTAGTTTTCATTGCTCCGATGACTGCTGCCACCGGTATGACCCTGGTTGTGGTCCCTCGGTTGAACATACTCATTATCTCGCTCTAATAATTGAGCCATGTTTACAACATTTGAATATAAAGAAAATTTATGAGAGATAAGATATTTCCGAATCTCGGGTTTTAGACCTCTCAGAAACATCCGTGTCATTCGTTACTCATTCTCTACCAAATGAGGTGCAAATCTGGATAACTCTGCGAACTTCGCCTCGTACAGAGACACAGTCATGTTATTTTGTTCTAGTCTGATAAACTCTACCTCTTTCATATGACGAATACTTTCAGGAAATTACTTATCATTAAACAGTTTCTGAAATATTTCCCAAGACATGTTGAGTGCTACAGGCTGGGTACGCTTCACAGATTTCCACTAGTAATCTGCCTCACCACGGAACATAAATGTGGCGAATGGAACCTTTTGTTCCTCCGTACATCCCAAGACATCAAATATCTTGGTAATTTATTTAACACACGTCTCGGCCTTGATCGGATCCGGCTTTCTCGCAAATTCTGGTGGTTCCAACTCTTTGAATTGCTTTGTTGTGACAAGTCGTGTGTTGCTATCATTTCCACCCGTATTTTGTATACGAGTCTCCCTCGTCTGATTTTTCATGAACTGCAAAAAGCTTCTAAACATCACATCATTCATCGTTTGTTCAGTAGTGTTGTTTAGAGGAGGAATATTGCCTTTCTGTTACACGTTCTCCTGGTTTGTGTTTCCACGGTCTCATACACTCCATTATTAATGTTCTCAGCAGCCATTCTTAAATACTGTCATAAAATAATGGTTGATTAAATAAATTAACATATCACATAATATCCCTATATTATGACCGACTAACAAATAAGCTTAGGTAGGATACACTAGCGAAGAATTTACTCGTCGCTCCCCTCCTAGTTCTATTCTCCGATCTCCGCCAGAGACCATATCCCTAAGCTCTGATACCAACTGTGAGGCCCCCAAAATAGGTATACATCACCCATTCTGTGTCGCCAAATATATGGTACAGAAACAAATACAACTTCATTACTACAATTGTCGTGCAAAACACGACAACACATAAACTGTGAGTTTAAATACAAATATTATCTTCTAGACAATATCCACACTCAAATAAGTCCTCATTATAATTATTGAAATACTATTTTACAAAATAGTGAGGACTGCTAACACAACTGACTGGAAACATCACTCCACACCCCGACTAGTTCCCGCTATATTCTCGCCTCCTGAGAAAAATGGAATAAAAATAAAAAAGATGAGCTCAACTAGCCTAGTAAAGAATACTATGACTAATATAATATACAACAAATTATCATTAGTCTTCAACTGAGAAAAATCTGATAAAATATAATATACAACCAATTTTAGATCAACAACTGCAGCGGAAATCGTAATTCATTAGAAGAGTTAAGTAGAGAATGAATTCTACTATCTTCTAAGATTTAAAAGTTCATCATCAATATTTTATCCCTGTAACATCAATCAATATACATCTTGAATCCATATTCATCTTTGCACTACAGGCCAAAGATATTCATTTGTATCACCATTTGGTTATGTTCATCTAAACACCTGTTCATCTTTGCACTACGGGCCAAAGATATTCATCAGTTAATCATTCATCTTTGCACTACAGGCCAAAGATATTAATTAATATCATCATTTAGGACTGATGATGATGAAAAATATCTTAAAGAAAACGAATTCAGTGAGACAAAAAGACAAATATTAGAGATTCGTACTACAGTTTATCCAAGTTCAAAAACGCTCCATAATAAACCATAGTGGAGTAAAATTCAATAATGAAGATCAAAACATGAATACAATCAAAGATAGTAACCACAATAGACATCTTGAACAAAGAAGAGAAAATTTTATTTTTCTATGAATAGTGTCGTATTCGTGAATAATGTCGTATACGTGAATAGTAACCCCGACACAAACAGGTAGAAATTCCATAATAAAATTCATATCAATATTTTGGCATAATGATATTGAATGAAATAATATTATTTACGAAGAAAATAACATCTCTTACCTCAAAATAACAATACTTCTGATCGGAATATCGGACGTAAAGCCGAATGAAACTTGCACTGAATAGTAACTCTCAAAGTATCTAAATACTCACAAAAATACGCTCGATAATATAGAGAGAAAACTTATGAATTCTGGTGTAATTTTCAATTCTAACCTAAGCACCTATTTATAAAAAAATGCTAGAATGCCAAAAGAGACTAAATTATAAAATAATATTATTATTATTACAATTCAAGCACATCAATGACCAACACTCCACTTTTGAAAATAAGAAAAACTCAGCACATTTCAACAAAGGACAAGAGTGGGGCCCGCCCATATTTAATAAAAATATTTATTTTTGAAACTTCAATAATTCATAATATATAGTCATTTTATCAGAAAAATTCGAATCTCATGTCCTTTCCATAGGAAATTTAATTCTCTACAACTTTGTAGCTTTAAGTTTTTTCAAATTCCAAATAAAAAATGTCTGAAATCTACATACGGATGATTTTTAATACCTCCATTCTGACAAAATACTGATAAAACACCTCAGCATTAATTCCTTCATTTATAACCACAAAAAAATAAATATATCCATCATTTATATCCACATAAAATAAATATTTCCTTATCATATAAATCAATAATTAATTATTCATAAATAATATTGCAGAATCACAATTATAACAACTAGGTCGTTCCCAGGAAAGAGGGGATTTTCCGATAAGGATTTCTCCTTACTGGCGCGCAATTAGGTGACCAAACCTATCTTTAGACAGAACTTTCTTAGACATTACCAATAATGTTATCTAACAATATTATTCAAATAATATGAATTAATGATCTGATAATGGAGATATTGTGCAGTGACAATTATTGAAACAACAATAATATAAAATATTAACGTAGCAATTATTGAATCAATAAAATAAAATATTGAACAGTAATTACTATAACAATTATTGAGTGATGCCTTCTTACGTAAGGATCAATAATTCAACAATACTGTGCAATATCGTGTGCTACTGTGCAACCACGCGTATTACTGTATTTTTACCACCGGTTATTCCAACAGTGTTAACGGTAACTATTACGTCATTATTTGTAAAAACTCAAACTTGTCATTTTTTTCATCCGACTGTTTTTCGTTATTGGACCCACAAATGACTGTGCCATCGTACGAATATTCCCCGACAACAAGAATATTTCACGACCAAACGAATATTTCCCGACAACAATGAATATTTTATAATCACTTGCTTATTTTACAAAATTTGTACATATCACTCATAACCAAAGTATTATATCAAATTAACATCTTATTAATTCAAAATAATGAATAGAGAAAATTTAATTTTATTTATAAAAGGTTAGGGTCTTACATTCTATTAGTTGTTATACTGTTGAAGGTTAAGGATAATTTCTTCATTATCTTAGTCATAATATTTCTTACTGGGATAGTTGAGCTCACTCTTTTTCTTTCACTGTTCTCTTCAGGAATTGAGAATATAGTTGGGACTAGTTGGGAAATGGAATGACAGTCCAGATGTTTGCTTTAGTAGTTCTCACTATTATGTGAAATAGTATGATAATAAATGTAATGAGATTGAATTTGAGTTTGGATATTGTCTATGAGACAATATTCGTGTAAAAACTCTCAACTCTTGTTTTGTCGTATTCTACACGACACTTAACAGTTGTACAAATTAAATTTGTATTTGAGTTATGTACCATGAATTTGACAACTCAGAATGGGTGATGTATACCTGTTTTGGGGGCGTCACACAGATGGTTGTTTTAGTAGTCCTCGTTATTCTGTGAAATAGTGTGATAATAATTGTAATGAGATTGAATTTGAGTTTGGATATTGTCTAAAAGACAATATTCGTGATAAAACTCTCAGCTATGTTTTGTCGTATTTTACACGACAGTTGTATAATTAAGTTGAAGTTGTATTCTGTACCATATATTTAGTGACTGATCAGGATAAATGATGTATACCTATTTTGAAGGCATCACAATATTGAACTCTGATTCACTTGATCTTTGCTGTTTTCCTCCACCATTCTAGATAAAGTATTTGTCTCCACCATTTCTGAAGCTTCTGATTCATAAGACTTCAGTTCACGTCTTGTTGTATTCAAGTCATTAACATGTATAAAGAAAAGAAAATTTTAAATAGTAGATGGGAAAGATTGAGAAGGAAGTGTAGAAGATAAAATCTTTTAAAACACCAAAATTTGACATGGTGCATACTAGAGATTAAATAGTTATTCTAATAAATTTAATATATTTTTGAGTTCCTCTGTTTTTCGTTTCGATTTTACATTTTTTAGTCCAATCTTATGGTAAAGTTTCGCTGAAATTTTCGTTCCTTCTTTTTATGGCAGATTGATATGATAAATGGTATGACTGCTATGAATTTTTCATTGATTTTGTTGTCTGCATGTGTTTGGCTTTTCAATTTGGTCTTTTTAATATTAAGTTTGTATTTTATTTGTTAGTATTATAAATCGTATTGGATATTGGGGTTTTGATGAAGTTAAGGTTTGACATAAGGAGAAGATGGAAGGCTTTGTTATATTTTTTTAGAACAAAGGAGGAGGGACTTCTTCGTTCTTTTTTAGAACGAAGAAGAAAGGAAGTTAATTTTTCTATTTCAGAATGAAGAATTTTGTTGAATTGATCTGGGTTTCCCGAGTGTTCTTTATATCGCTCTCAATTAATTTGGGTTTCTTGTTTTTATCAAATATGGGTGTAAGCGTGTCGAATTTCAACGAACATCTTAATGCTCATATTCGACTCGCCTCGAAAAAATTGAGTTAAAATTCAACTCGGATTCGATAAGGGATTTATATTTTTGCTCCAGATTTGACTCGGATCATTACTCGGACATACTCGGCTCGTAAGTACTTGATTCGTTTACAAAACGAGTTACTCATGAGACTTCAAATCGAGTTTCGAATATGAACCATTTCACTTAAAACTGAACCACTACATACTAAATTGGTTACTAACTAATATTTATATATAAAACTTTTTCACTTTTATTTATGTATAGAAATTACAAAGAATGTAATATAAATTGACATTCAATTCATTAATTTATTCAAGTACAAGTTTACACAATTTCATATTAAATTGGTTACTTAACTAATATTTATATATAAAACTTATTCACTTTTATTTATGTATATAAATTATAAAGAATGTAATATAAATTGACATTCAATTCATTGATTTAATCAAGTACAAGTTTACACAATTTTATACTACACTTTATAAATTATAAAAATTGATACAAATATCACAAATTTAGCTTACTAGCATGGATCAGACCAATATTCGAATATGATTCATAGAGCAGGTATCGAGTATGGTTCGAAAAAAAAATGAACTACTCGAACCCTAGTCTGAGCGAACACTGATATGCTCGAATTCGACTCGTGTATCATTAAACAGAAAACGAGTATGGATCAGATTCGACTCAGATCAACTTCGAATTCGAGCTTTGAATCATATCTTCGAGCCGATCTCGAGTCGAGTACCGAGTTACTTGACTTGACTTACACCCCTATTATCAAACACCCCCTAAGTGAGCATAGAGTTATCATATACTCTCATAAACCTAGCATATTATGTATTGATATTTGCGTACTCAAATAAGATATTCTTACGTACATCAATACTATACATTTAGGGTGTCGAAAATTTTATTTTTTTTGTTGTTTAACTATAAGTGTACAAATATCAATTATATAACTCAGTATTAATTGCTCAAGTACTGCATTTGTAATAAAATATTTATATATAAAACAATCAATTTATTGATTCAACTAAAAATCTTTCTATAAAACTTAAGTTTATTACCGTTAGATTATAAAAGAACTCCCCAACTTTAAGAACTTAAATAAATATACCCTAGTGTATCACGTTTTAATTATGTAACGTACCGCGTACCCGTATTCGTACTGCGTACAGAAAAGTACCACTTTCTAGGTAACACTTGAGCCTATAAATTCAAGAGGCTCACACAAACTCCTTAAATCAATGAGATCATTTGTATTATCTTTCAAAATTATACTTGTAAGAATAATTAGTTCAAAAATGGCAATTTTGAATCGTCATGCTACTATAAACATATATGTCGATCTTATGATGGCAAACGTGAAATGACCATAGCTAGATGAGTTCAAACGATGGTTGAAGAGAGATTTGATACCGACAAAGATGGTCGAATAAGCATTGATATTGATGAATTTGATTGTTCTAGGATAGGTCTTTTTCTTCTGATGTTGTTAATTAGATAAAATTCTATGTCCATTCACAGTGGATTTTGTGCACCAACTAAGAAACAAAAGTACGTGGGTACTGTTATTAAGTGTTCTGAAGTTTTGGTACCCGGTATGAATACCAGCACGTGATATGTTGCATAGTTAAAACGTGATTATTAGAATATAAATATAATATTAACAGATTTTTAATTGAATCAACAAGTTGATTGTTTTATAAATATTTTATTACAAATATAATACACAACCGTTGGTGCATATATAAAATACTTGAAATTTATTTTATATATATATATATATATGTGTGTGTGTGTGTGTGTGTGTGTGTGTGTGTGTGTGTGTTTTGCACGATTACACGACATGATTAATGTTAATTTGTTTGTCTATATCTAATTTTCTACTTATATTATACTTCTCTTATTTCAAGTTATAAAATTATTATTGATTTTTAAAAATATTTTTTGAATTCAAAAATAATAGTAATATTTATTAAAAATTAAGAAATAATAATAACCTTTTTTTAATTTGTACTACTCGATTATCCCCAACCAATCCAGTGTACTTACTTATATATCCCCAACTTCATCAGTCAATTTTCTTTACTCCCTCTTTTGTTCAGACTAGCTAGTCAATTCAATTGTTTTGAAATTCTCTATGCACGCACCATGAACCATGCATGTACTTTATGTTATGTGAAAATTAAAGCTAATTGGATCTGATGAACTCCAGGACACTGGTAGCTAAAAGGTAAAATTTTACTTAATTTACTAAAGGTTAAATGGGTTATATATATATATATATATATATATATATATATATATATATATTTATATATATATGGGATGATCCAAAATTATTCGATCACCTCTAGTCAAGATTCATCATCAAGATCCCCACCATTAATATTTGGATTCTGTATGATATTATCACCAAGCAAGAAGGAAAAAAGAAAGGGCATACACGGGCCGGCCGGCATTGATGCTAAACTTTCTTTTTACCGAGCATATTTTCGCAAGACTTAAATATATTTTACTATCCTAAACTACAGGTCATATCGGTGATCCACCTTTCAATTTTATCAATTAAATGATTGAACTATTAATTTTTTCTACTTTTATTCAAATTCACTCGATACGTCAGAAATGGATTATGCGTCTTCCTGGGTGGGGTCATAGAGAGCTGATGTGTATTTAAATAATATTATTTATATCATTTTATTAATTAAATTAAATTATTTGGACAAGGGTAAATTTGGCAAAGCTTAGCTGAAGTTGAATCACTGTGTTCTGAATTTCGATATAGAAGAAGAGGACTCAATTCCCACATCTTCAGTTCTAAACAGATCAAAAAAACATCAATGTAAGTGTTTTTTTACTTGATTGAAGGCTGAAATTTTGGCTCCCTGTTTATTAATAATGTTGAACTATTTTCAATTTGAATGACTAATTAGGGCCAAAGAAGAAGACCCGAACGACAAGGAAAGTTCAGAGATTTCCGGGAGGAGGTCACATGCATCCTCCAGGTTGTCGACGATGACGCACTCGGCGCATTGTAGCAAGAGGCCCAATAGGCGTAAGCTGGTAGACTCGACCTCGATGAGGAGGGTGCCTTCCTCTACGTCGTGATCCTCAGCGATTTTCTCGCCGGAGATGGAGGCGTCGACGGAATAGTTGTGGTGTTTGTGGGTGGAATCATTGTCGTGGTCGCCGGAGGATTCAGCGACGGGGCATCGATGGAAGGGCACTTGGTTTTCATGGAGGCGGAGAATTCTCTGAGATTTGTTTTGTTTTGTTTTAACGAAAATTTGTCTGAGATGTGTTTTGTTTTGATTTGTTTTAAAGGAACACGGTGATTATCTTCAATTAGACTTTGCCAAATTTGCCCTTGCCCAAATAATTTAAATTAATAAAATGATATAAATAATATTATTTAAATACACATCAGCTTTCTATGTCCCCACTCATGAAGACACGTCATTAATTTCTGATGTATCAAGTGAATTTGTACAAAAGTGAAAAAAATTAATAGTTCAATCATCTAATTAACAAAATTAAAAAATGAATCACCAAATAATTTAGAGTAATAAAATATATTTAAGCCTTTCCGCAACTATATAATTAAGGAAACTATTAAATTCACAACAAAATTATCGCTATAGATCCTATAGCGACGGTTTTCACCGTCACTATATATCTACAACGACACTTTTGTTGTTAAAATAATAAAAAATATTGTAGATTTAATAATTCTTTATAATTAAATGGCTTCCGTAGACTCAATATATAATACATGATCACGAGTGAAATGCTGAGATACATGCATGATGTCTTTTCGTTATACGCTAGCCTAGCCTACGGGGGCATCTCTGAGTCTGAGTCTTCACAAACAAGATAAGTTGGAATCAAGTTAATAAAGGTGTCTTGAACAAGAATATATAGCACTCCAACAAAGTCTAAAATAAAAAATACTTCGTTCATGCAATGCAATGCCATGCCTTGCCTATATATAGTGGATATATTATTAATTTGAGAATAAATAAGTTGCATCTATATATATATATATATATATATATATATATATATATATATACTTGTTGTTGCAATGACTATTAACAATGTTCGTCGTCCCACTCCACCTGGCAATCGTGAAATGACAATCAAGGAGTTTAAGGAGAAGTTTGATGCGGATGGAGATGGTCGACTAAGCAAAGCTGAGCTCCGGAAAGCCATTCGTGCCACCGGAGGTTGGTTCTCTAGGTGGAAGGCCGAGCGTGGCGTTAGATCTGCCGACATCGATTGCAACGGCTTCATCGACGACAACGAGATCAAAAACCTTGTGGAGTTTGCTCTCAAGGAATTAGGAATCAGAATTGTCGTCTTTTAGTACTCATCAAACTCAAAACTGTCGCCGCTGTAACAATAAACGTTAACGACTGTATACTAAATATAATATATATATATATATATATATATGCTCTTATAGTCGCCTCTATTAGTTATTACCCTTATCGGGGACAAATTAAAGAGTATCCCTTCCGGACTCATCAGGTTCGGAATGTAGTTTACTCATTAAACTCTAGCTGTTGTATCTTTTCTTGTATGGTGAATTACACATGCACTAGTTGAAAATAGTACTCTTATTTAATATTAAATGTGGATCTCTCTCTCTCTCTCTCTCTCTCTCTCTATATATATATATATATATATGAAGAGTAATTCATTGCTTTTATTAATTATCGATATTACTTAAACTGATGCATCTTTTACCGTTCATAAAGAGATTAAAGCTTATACGACTATTAATCCCAAGTGTCTTATTTGTTTTCAAATTTAAATTTGGAATTATTAATCTCGGAATTATAAAATGACTTAATAGTCTTGACATTATAATTATAATTCCGAAATTATAATATTGGGATTATAATCCTTACAAACAAACATAGCTTTAGGGTCTTAAAGATTCGGAAGACCAATCTGAAGGATCCGATCAGGGTGAAGTTGAAAACAATTTCACCGTATTTAATTCATATAGTTTTTTATTATATTTGATTATAAATAATGTTGAATTAACCAATGTAACGAAAAGCTATAGAACTTATTAATGCAACATTTCCTATATCTAATGCAATACAAAGTTATATAACTTGGGTGTTGTTTGATAAGAGTCCTGAATGAAAAGTTCTGAATGTATAAGATAATTTGAATGAGTTGAATGAAGTAGAAGTTCTAAATATAGAATGAAATAATGTGTTTAATAATTGTATGCATGTCTAAAATATTTGAATACGTGTATTTTCTTATTTTAATCTTCTGGACTATTATGATCAAAATATTATGTAATTATAAATAAACAATGTTATCTACGAAAAATTAAATATAAATTTGTAAACAATCTTTGATGGAGTATACTATTAGTATTATAATTTTAGAAATAAACACTAATTCTTTTTTAATAACATTCTATCAGTCCACAAAATCAAAACAGCATACTACAACAAGATTAATTAAATAGGTTATTGACTAATTTGTTAAAGAAAAAAATCAAAAAAAAAATTGTACACAACAAAATTTGTTTACAATAGTAAAAAAGATGGATATTAAATGTAATTTACAATTGTCTATGAGGGTAGGTAGGTAAAAATATCATTCAACGTTATTTTTTACTGATTCAACCACAATTTCTGAATAAATCGTTCAGAGACATTCAAACGCATTCAAAATTTAAAAATTATAAAACAAACAATTTAAATAACTTATATATTCAGTCAAATTCAAACTCTTATTAAGATAAAATTAACGTCAACCTTACCCTAACTGCATTCTAATTTGAGAATTTCATCCTGGGGGTCTTAAGACCCGAAAGGCACTTTATTCAAACCCAATCAATGCAGTCTATTCGATCTGCTAGATGCACATCATAATGATAGTAGCTTGCATTAGTTATAGGATGAATAACATGATTGAAATTTTATATATTTAAAATGTTTGTAAATTTATCAAAAGGATTTTAATTTATTTTCTTAAATGCAGTTTCCATAATAAAATAATATTCTATTTTCTTTGACATGTTTTTAAATATTAAAGTTGAAAGTAAAAACACTTTTACATAATTGAATTTAAATATTTTTATACTAGTATATTTTTATAATTTTATTTTATTTATTTATATTATTAAATAAATAATTTATTATTTTTAGGGATTTATATTTAATAAAACACATGATTAAATTTAGGGATATATATATATATATATATATATATATATATATATATATATATAATTCACTTCTCGTTTCTAATTTGTATTTTAATCTTTCTCATAAAAAGAGTCGTTTATAAATAAATTTATATTTTTATCAATATAACTAAAAAAATAATAAATTATTTATTTAAATATAATTAAAAATAAATTATAAAAACATATTAGTTTAAACATACTAGTACAAAATATAAAATTAAATTATGTTAAAACTATTTTTCCTTTAAACTCTAATATTCAAAAAATAATTCAATAAAAATAATATTATATTTTCTCCTCTTGTTTTTTTTTAAAAAATAATGTAAAATATTTTTGAACTCAAAATTAATAAAATTTATTAAAAATTAAGCAACAAGATTTTTTTATTTTTTTTAATTAATTAGTACTCCCTCCGTTACTTTTTCCATTAGCTATATATAGATAGGCAAGCATAAGCATAGCATATTATCCCAAACATATCCTCTATAATTTCTTATCCCTGGCCTACTTCATCAATGATCATGGTTGATGATCCGCGCCCCCCCACCCCCAAATATATATATATATATATATATATATATATATATATATATATATATATATATATATATATATTTGGATTCTGTGTGATATTATTATCAGGAATCAGGAAGAAGGAAGAAGGATAGCAGGAAAGCAGGAAGCAGGCAAGAATCTTAGGCATTTGTCACATGTTGGGCGACTACTTAATCTTTGTGCCTAATTAACTAGCATACATGCATGGGGAGGCTGCAAATTAAAAACTTCAACTATGTCTCCTACATTCTCCTTTATAAGATTCCAAGCACTAAGTAATTAATTATGTTATATTTAATTTACTTCTTTAATATATATATATATAAGACCTCTTTATTCTTACCTTTTAAGAAAGCATTAGCTCATTATTCATGAGAAGCCAGCCCTCCACAAACTTCATCGCTGTCATAAGTGCAAGGAGAAAGAATAGCATATAAATACGAGGTTGATTTTTTAGTAATGATGAAGTTATGGGTTTTTCATAGTTATTTCTGGGATCGCTTAAGCTGCTGTGTTTATCAGGAAAAAATAATTTTCAACAATACTTGAATCATGCTGTATGATCATTTCACCCATAACTAACTGGGAAATATTCTGAGAAATACGCATCTCCTATTGGCTATTAAGGGTATATTTTCCAATAAATTCTTACATGTATAACACTGCATTGTTCATAGAATCATATGAACACAGTATACAATATACATACAGCTGACTTGATCTAGATGCACAATTCAACTGGAAACTACCCATATCTTCCTCCCAAAGTCAGCATGCCCAATTGCGGTCAACTAACCACGAAATTCAACTAAAACTAATCTCTATCCCCCTTCTCTATTCCCCAATTCCGGCCCGAGCCCTCTCTTCAATTCAAAATTACCTCCGAAAAATTTCCATAAACAAAATAATTTTAAAAAAAATCCCATCAAAGCAAACGTACTATCAACCAATTCATCGGGCATAACGCTCTGTTGTTCGCCAAACAGCTCATTAGGAACCAAAATAGCATCATTATGCTCGAGTAAGGAAATCACATTGCTTGAATCCATTTTGGTTGTTCAATCCGTTCTCGCCAAGGTGCTCGAAGATATATTTTTAGTACAGCATTCTTTTTAATATTTATGGTATTGGTTCCTGTGTAAATAGCTCCAAAGTCAAGAAATATCAATGCGTACAATCATGCGAACAAGAGAGGCCAGCCCAAAATTTGTTTCTTGAGTTATATCTCAATTTTAAACAACTGCAAAATCATGAGTTACCTGAACAGTTGCAGACCAACAGTAGCCATTCTCCCTTTCTAATTTGAATATGGTGGCACCCTCATATATCAATAAGAGGAGGTGGCAGTTTCCAGAAATTCCACGAGTTAAAGTCTTCCTGGAATCAAAAGGGTAAAAGGAAATAACTGAGTGGAAATAACTGAGTAGAATTTTAATCAGGACTACAAAACAAACCAAATAGACCTGACGCTATGAAGAGTGGATGAGTTGTTGGTAGGGCTGGATTTATGCGGCATATAACACTAGGAAAAATATAGGAACCCAGTGAAACTCGAGAGCAGAGCAAAAGGAAATCAAGAACTAGCATCACTTAAAACCTCTCGTAAAGAAAATGATACTTCCTCCTTTCCACAAATGAGTCCCATTTGCAAAATTTTAAAAACTATACACTTCTGTTTTATGTTTACCCCTATCTATATTATAAAGCGGGAGAAAAAAGTTGGAAGTTAATTTGGCATAAACAAAATAATGAAGCCTTTTTTACTTTCCTATTTTACCCTTTAAACTTTCTTTACATAGGTCTTTTATTTACTTTCCTCTTTCCCATTATCACTCACCTCCTATCTTTTAGCATCCTATTTTCCTCCTTTTAACACACACAATAGTGTTTGCCCTGTAAACTAGTATATATAAAGGTTTAGTTTAGTAGTAATGACATCAATGAAATTGTGATGGTAAGTAAACTTGAGGGCATTGTGTAATTTTATACGACTAGAGACTCCTTTGGAACCCAAAAAAAATTGGCAAATAGGACTTTTTTTGGGACGGAGGGAGTAATAAGTTGTCAATCCTCTAGATTGTGAAGAAATCTACAATCAATGTGCTTAACTGAAGTTTTACCACCTATCAATTAATTATTTTTAAAAACCCAAAATAGTTACAATTTTAGATTAGAAATGTTTAGAGACGCAATCCCCCTAGATTGTGGAGAAATCTCCAATCTATGTGCTTAAGTGAAATTTTACTACTTATACATTAATTATTTCTAAAAACCCAAAATAGTTACAATTTTAGAACAGATACGTTTAGAGACGCAAACCTGCTCAGACGTGGGTGTGGGTGGAAACATGCCATTCACAAGAGCATGAAGGGAAGTATATGATTTGTTATCGCAGCGGTTCACAACTACCTCACCCTGAGAAATGAAAAGACATCAGTAATAAATATATGAATAATAATATTACACCCTAAAACCTTATCGAATACTATTCTAGACGATTCATGATTACCTTAGGATTAATTATGAAGATTTTTCCTTTTGGGATTCCAACCTTAAGATAGCTAAACTCATCAGTGTCTCTGTTTCCAAAACCAGCATAAAATGGATTTCTATCAGAAGGAAAACACGCCTTGATATCCTGCAAATTTGTACAACCAGAAGAATTCAGTCCCATCTATTCAGTATCTTAATCTCGAAAGTGCCACACACAGAGCTCCCATTCAAACATGGTCCCCCCTAGAGCCCATTGCATATAATAAGAAACTTGGCTATAATTATAAAATTCTTCCGTTGGGGAGTATTATATTATTTATCCATACATAAGTATAGGAGGGTGTGTCTTTTAGTTTACATGCCTAAATTATAAGTTGAACCCTCCTGCACGTTCTAGTGAATTAATTATTAAACAGAATTTTCAGACCATGTGAATAAGAAGATTGCATATGCATGACAGTATTTCATTTCATTCCAAAATATAAGATCACTTGCATTTGTATTTTATAAAAGTAAGTGAAGTAATATTTTGGAGGTAGTATAGGATATCATATAAGCCCACCGAGTGATTAATTGCAATCTTTCAAAAAATTAATTGTTGAGGACCTTACTGAAGAAATTAGTTTTATCGACTTCGAACTACTGCTACGAACAAAGAAATGACTCTTTAAAGAATAAAGCGGATTCACATGCTAAACTCAAATAGTTTGCATTGGCTCATTTAAATACTCTTTAAATCAGTAACAAAAGGTAGACATATAGGTTAATGACTAGAAAGAAAGGAAAAAAAGTTCAGGTTGGTTAGATGTACTAATGATAGATTCTAGGAGTGACAGATTATGAACAAGGAACTAACCTCCAAGCAAGCAATTTTAAATTCATGTGGAGCTCTTCTAATAACTGCAAGAAAAAATAAAATTAGATAGTTGTTTCATGCATAAAAAAGAAAGAGTAAGTTCCATCTCACTTCCATATGAACAATTACATATGTCTGAGATCAAAGACGCTATATATTTCAATGTATTGACATAAAAATGCTATGCTTCAGTATAATTAGAAGGTTATTTTGTTCATAAATTTAAAAAATAGTCAAAAATTATAATTTAAAAAATGAATCTAGAGAAAAGCGTGGAAACAATTGGAACCACCATTAGAAAGATGTAAAATGTGAGAAAGTTTCTTCAAAAAATAATTGCCTCACTCCAAGAAAGACGCTAGTCAACACCTGGGATAGAGGAAAGAGAGTGAAAGGAGATCATAAATGATTTAATACACCAGGAAGATTGGTAGTTAACATGCATATTCCGTAATGTTAAAAGCATATCATGGTTTTCCACATCAACCACAACTAAAGGTGTAAATGAACCGATTATTGAGTTGCTCATATTTGATTAATAAATTTTTCGAGTATGAAATAAGGTTTGATTGAGACTCATTTAGCTACCGAGTCAAGCACGATCTACAATCGAGCCCGAACAATTTAAACTTTTTAAGTGAATATGATCTGATAATTTTTAAAGAGGTTCGAGTAATTTATCGAATTTTAAAATTTGCTCATATTTGAATCATTTATATTTTGAGTCTAGCTCAAATCAAACTTTTAGTCTAGTATGAATCAAGCTCAAACCGTTTGGTTTATTTTACAACCTTAACCACAATTAGTCCACGGACTCGAGAAAGAATAGAAAGAAAAGGAAACTACTGCCATGTTACTTCTACTCAGAATTAATGAGTTAAAATTGAATAATTGGCAAATAATAAATATTTTCTGGAGGACATAAGGACATATGACATCAACTACTCACCTTCTCGAAACAGGGAAGGAAAAAGTCCATCAGGGGAAATAACTACGGGCCCATCTGGTAAACCCTTTCCATCCTGCATAGAAATTCTGTCTGAGGAAAAGGATAGCAAAATATAGACAGAACAGGATGGATTTTACAGAGATTGATTTCACAATACTAAATCTAGAAATAAGCATCAACCAAAACTTTGCTTCTAGGCAAAAGAATAGTAAATTTGAATTTCATTACCTGCTTAAGATTAAATAAAAACTGTCTAGTGAGGCCAGCTTGAGAAATTGCCCTTGCACTTAGAAAAAGCAATTGGTACCCGTTCTCCTGCAACAGGTATGAAAGAAAAATTATTACCTTTTTCGGCAAGAACGCAAAATGGCACATAAATTTATTAGAAGTTTTCTACATTACCAAACTTTAGAAACATAAAAACACGATGAGAAATAGAAGTACATAGTACACATTGCAAAGCTAATGCAGAAAACTACTTTCAGTAGACCGATAGCTCCATACTTGGTATAATCAGGCCATTCAATTGTATGATTCTTATCAATTTATTTGGTCCATAATCTAGATCAATTATGAACCGAAAGGGATCTGTGAATCAGCATAAGTCGCAAGAGAACTGATAAAAGCCATACCACTTCAATGTCACAGGTAGTAACCCATTTTTTTGAAGTTTTAAGTAAAAGAATTAGAGTGGAAGTTATAGTTTGGACCATTCATTACCAAAAAGTCCAATTGCCCCGTCAAGTTACCAAGCAAACACTTTACTTCCTCAAGTTTTATTTCACTTTTAAAGGTGCGTCTGGCAATTTTTCTGTCGATAATGCTCTTATACATACATGTATTCCTCAGCATAACGTCCTGTACCGGTCCACTGAACCATCTAATCAACCTGGATCTGCATGACATAATGCTCCCTGATCAAATCGATCAAGATTTAAATACTGCTTACCACAATCTCCAGTTCCATTCCACCTGAAATTTTCACTTGGTTCCCCTTTTTAGCAACCCTAACTTCATTTAATAACAATCTCTCTGGTTCAATTCTTGGTGGTCAGATGGGGAGATCGAAAGAGTGAGAGAAAGAGGAAAAGGAGAGAGAGAGGTGAAAATATCATTCTTTTAACTTGAAGGTTCACACTATTATTCACTAGATAAAATACAGACACTATCCCAAATTTGAAAATCTAGCACTTACAATATTTCCAACTTCATCTCTCCTATACACTAATATCCAAATCCAGATACACTAATAGTCTAACTTTATCTGCTTTAAAGTTAGTTATTATGGTTTAAAAGCTCAAAGATTTGCTGGTTTAGGCATATAATCCCATATTATCTTTGTCTTGTTATTCTTTGTTAGTTGTTGAATAACACAAATTGTTTTTGGGTAGTTTGAGTCATCTGGACTTTTCAAAGTCAATTTAAAATATTTTCAAAATCCTAATTGATGTGATTTATTTAACTTTTAAAAACAATAAATCATGTAATTAATAGTACCTTTAGATTGTTTACAATTTTCATATTTGTATCATGAGAAATTAAATGAATTCATATCAATTTTGAGTTTGAAAATATGTCAAAATTGACCTATATTTTGGAACACAAGAAGTATTACAACTATCTAAAGCACATAAGAGCAGCTAACCTTAATAGCTGAAAAGAGATGTGCAACTCCTGTCTGTGACCAATCTTTTCCAACCAAAGGCATGAACTGTCCTAGAACATCAGATCTGTAATAAAAAAATAAAAAGTTATAACTTTCAGATAAACAAAGAGGAAACCTCACATTCAGTAAAATATATTTTTCTTTTTACAAGATATGCTGAAGAGCAGCAAGTAAAGCCTGAAGGCTGATCGTGGATAATTCCAGCAGTAGAATATTTTTTAAATCAAAGAGTCTGTTTCTCCTGATATTATATAAACATATGTATAGGATATATATTTTGTCCTAATACAATGAACTTGAACCCTCTAGATTTCTACTGCATTAGATAGCTTTAGAGTTCCCAAACATAAGTCAAAAATCTTCTTAGACTTGGAGACTATCTAAACTACAATGCAATTCCCAGTAATCTGCCTTTAAGACCAATCATAACACAATATAATTACTAATTACCCCTTGAAATACCAAAATGTACAAATATCGGATCTATCCTGAATTTCCACCAAGCTTAGAATGATAGAAATGGCCCAAGCACAGATTTATTTATCTTAATTGCAAACAAGGTTCAAAATCTGTTTTATTATAGAAGCTGGGCTGCATCAAGAACCATTTTATCTGTGACATATAAGAGTTATTCAATAAATAATGATAGTTATAGCCAACCAAAACAAAATTAAAGATAAAAGCTCCCCCTTTACCCTGCCAAACCCCCCAACCCCCAACCAAAAAAAAATACGCTGGTCTGGTCCGGGTTTTATTTAGCAAATGTAATACTTTAAATTACTCTGTGTTCCAAAGCTTTTAGTTAAAGAGAGTATGGTAAAGATAAACTCAAGAAAACAAACAAAGGAACATGATCCAATCACGGATTAGATTCATAATAAATACATACTGATTGATGGGCAGAAAAACCTTCTCTTTTGATACATACAGAGAATCAAATAAATCACATACGACGATGGTAAAACATATTCTCATTTTCTTACTTTTGAATAAAGTATTCTCATCACACACTGGAAAAAAAAAGGAAAAGAAAAGGCAAAAAAGCTGAATTTTTTCATTGCACACATCAATGCTACAATCATGGTTTCTCTGTTCTGGAAAGCCTGCTTCACCTAGAGATCCTAACCATCTCGGTGACCACTCTCCTAATACCAATTAACTAGGTTTACAACATAACAGTGCTTAAAAAAAACAGGAATGGTGAACAGCTCATGAAATTAAATTATCACATCTGTAGTCCCAAAATGATATTCTAGAAGAGTTGAGATCATAAACCTCCATACTAAAAGGAAATACTGAAATACACTAATACAGAATACTGTGGAATGATCCAGCAGAAAAAGGTATTTATTATTTAGGCACCATACCTGCTCACTTCCTACATATATCAACGAACTTGTTGCATCATTTGAATTAACAATCAAGATGTATAAATATATAAATGCAACATTAGGGATTAAAATATGGGCAGCAAAACTAAAATTAATATATATATATATATATATATATATATTATAAATATTGCAGCCTTACTTGGTGATTGTCCCATCAACATCTGTAATCACAACACGATTGTCCCACCTCCATAAATAAATTCTAGCATCAACCTTTGAAATAAGTACTCCAAGTAAGTATGGAAATACACAAGATAGGTTTATACACACAGAAACCCAATTGAGCAACGCAACAACAAATTACCTGCTGCTTCCCCAGCATTGCAGTTGAAAATGTGAAGGTTACAATGTTCCTCCCTTCCTTAAGATTCAACGATGCCAGCTGCTCAGTCGTTGGAGAGAGTACCCTAATATTCTTCTTATTCACCTTGGATTTAGGTAATTCTTTCTCCCCATCCATGACAATAGTATCCTCCAAAGAAATTTCAGCATCAAGACTTCTTGAAAAACTAAGAGCTGGCTGTGTATCTTTCATACTTCTGGATCTTTTGAAAGCAAAGGGCCAGATACTCCAGCTTCCACTTGAGGTTTCAACAATTTTAGATGAATTCCCTGTAAGAATTTTGTGAACTCAATCGGTAAGTACCATGCTTTTTGGTTTACACGTGTGTTCAATTCTATATGCAGGTATGCTTTAAAAATAGGCATTGTCTCGTTCCATATCCAAATTTGTCCATATCCAAATACCTCATTAACAAGAGAATCAAATTTGTCCATATCCAAATTTTCCCGTATTAAATTCCAAAGAGGCCATCAGCCCTCAGTCCTTCAAAGAAACAAGAGCTTAAAGCACAGGAAATATATATAAGCTTGCGATAGAGAATTTAATTAACTTTGTTGCTTCTAAGAGTTTCAAGTCTAAAGGAAGGAGACGATTTCTTTTTGTATCCAGTTGCACCCATACTTAAATGAGTCCAAAGTGAAAGAAGTTACAGATATTCAGCATACAAGCATTACAATGAATAGGAGTATAAGAGAAAATCAATTCTAAAATTTACCAAAATAAAAATGGACCCATGGAAACTCTTCCTGACAAAAAAAAAATGGTCATCGGTCCTGTCTCGCAAGTTGTACTTTGTGCATACAAAACTGTACTCTTTTACATTTTGGGTAACAATATATGCATGATGTACAAGACTGCACACTATTTTGTTTGTCAGGGACTTTTGAGCCTCCTGTTTCCTCAACATAAAATCATACATCTCAAAAACAATCATACGCAAATCTATCTAACACACGCTGAAAACAAGATCAGGCTTCTTTCAGTTACCCAAAAAGAAAACAATATCAATTGTATGTAGAAAAACCAAGTTCCAGCTCATAAATAATATGTAAAAGTTAGTTATCTTACCAACTGCAGGGCTGGTATCTACATTTTTCAGCTCCTCCAAATTCAGAGTATCCTCAGTTGTAGGCTGTGAATCTAAACTATGTACCCTCTCTCCATCCGACTTTATGAAGCTTGAAACATTTTCTCTAACCAGCGTCCACTTAGATGACTTGGAATTTGAATCTAGAGAATGGCCTAAAGGACGATGAAGAAAACGTTCATCCAATTCAAAAGAGTGAGACCGCATACTGGGTAAAGACTCGACCATTCCTCCTAGTTCCTGACCTGCAACTTTACTACTTCTAGGAATATTAATTTGGCTTGATATTCCTTTAGCCTCTTCTCTCGACTCTTCACCATCATTTGGCAGGTTACCTTGAACAAACTTGTCTGGTGAGGTGAAGTCTGAATGAGAAGATTTATTCACTGTTTCGATGCCTTCCGTTGTAAGAGAGGAATCATTTTCCTTATCCATGTGATCTAGAGAAATCACCTTTATGCATTCAGCCTCTCTAAGTTTGAAGTCATCAATATCAGTGAAAAGGAACTGTTCTTCCTCTAAATCTAGTAATGAAGAATTATTTACCCCCTCGGTTTCGACAAAATCACTACTAGCTTCTTCAGAATCACAGAAAGGAAGCCCCTTCATTTCATCTTCTTTCTCAATACATCTCTCATCTTGAACTTCAGCCTTTGATCCACTGACACTAGAAACGGTGACGCTACATGAATCAACTTCTTTGGCTGGATCATCTATTTGTTCAACAGAAACAGGCTCAGAAGAGCTTTCTGTTAAAACTCTACTTGTTTGTGGAGATGTTATTTCACTTCCATGAATCTTCCCATCACTAACAAAGTTCCAGCAGGTACCATCATCACCTACAATTCCATGAACATTTAGAGTTTCTAGTTCAGAAGTAACCTCAGTAATTAATTCTGGATCAGCAGAAGTTTCTGCCTGCACAGAGACTTCACCAGATTTTACACTAGAAAGAAGCATCGTTTCATCATCTTGTTCATTAAAACCATCTAACTCAATCCTTGAGGTCTCTAAAGCTTCATAATAAGCTGTAGCTTGGCGTCTGAATGCTTTATTCTCCGTATTGGAGACACTGCTGTCTAACATACCAACATCCTCGTCAACCAGAAAATCCTTACTTGCTACACTATCTAAAATATCTGGAGCAGATAAACGTGAAGCATTATCCTTTTTCTTCCTGACAGAGTTGAGATTGGTAGACCACTTCACTTCCAAAAGATCAGCAGCGATCTCAGCATGCTCCAAGGAGTCCGTCCTAACACCATCCTCCTTAAATGTATTATCCTTCACTGACCGTCTTCCAAAAACATATCCCAAGAACCGAGACCTACGAGAGCCAGTCCTAGCCAAAACTTTGCCATTGCTTACTTCAAGCTGGGTAACTGAGTCAGACAGATCAACACCATCATTCCAAATATTGGCCTTCATTGGTCTCCTATCCAACCCGTCCATCTCCTCGCCTGAAGATGCACGTGATAATATTAAATTTCCTTCTTCTGCATCCACCTCCCTGAGAAAATAGGCTTCCCCTGTATGATCCAAATACATATGAAAGTCTGCATCCTCTCCATTCACATTTATGTCAACAACGTTCTCCTTTGCCTTCAAAACCCCTTGAAATTTCCCAAAGCGAACATACCAAGGCGATGATTTGAAGCTACCGTCTTGTTGCTCAACCACCACAATATCCACAGCACCACCAAATGGATGAAATGGGGCAGAGACTGTGTAAACACCCCGTGAAATATAGCTGCCTAGCCTCCCTACTGCATACATCCTCCTAAAATCAAGTTTTCCCAACAACCCAGATAACCAAAATCTCAAAATTACTTCACAAGTTAAAAACCCAAAATCCAATTCCCCACCATAAATTATGCCTTTTTAGCTCATAATCTACATCCATTCCAAATTTTCCACAACAGCACCACCCAATAATTTGAATCGCAGAGCACCCAAATCACAAAATCTTAATGTAAGATCACACAATTCAAGAGCCCTTGCTTCACAAATTTAAAAATATTAAAAAGCTTGTTAGCCCGTTGGCTCGAAAAATTACACAAAATTGGGAATCCTCTGATTGAAAGCCAAATTAAAGAAACCCGCTAAAATTCGAAGGCTGGCTAAACAATAAACAATTCAATTTGGGGAAGATACAACAAAATCTCTAATCTCAACGAGTCTTTCCAAAGGGCTAAATTCTAAAGACAACCCATATGAAGGAAACTCATAAAGAACAAACCGCTTACGCAAAGACTGGATTTTTAGAGAATAGGCGGCGTGAAAAGCATATACCCTTTTACATTATTCGAATGTCCCAGGCAAATAAAAATTGACAGCCTCAACAAAAAGACACCGTATTATATACACACGTAAAATACGTCTCCATAAATATCTCAGATATTTACTAGAAAAAAATTAGAAGCAATACAAATTGGGTTTTGAGGAATCAATTAAGAAGACTAATACAACTGACCAGGAGAAAAGAAAGCCAGTTTTTGGTGAGAGAAACTGGCAACAGGGTTCTCTTTTGATTCTTTTTGAGGGAAAAATAAGATGATTACTAGTCAGATGGCCTAAAAGATTTGCTTGATGAGTGGGACACGCATCAGCTTCATCGAACGTGGATGTTGGTACTTGGATGCATAATTTTATTATAGGTGGGGACATAAATGTCAGTCCAACGTTTTAATTAACAACCCTCGCTGTTTCCTATGACTATTGCTCTCTCCTTTTCTTTTTTGGTGCAATGCAGAAAAAAAAATGGGACAGAAAATTTGATGGTTTACATAAAATATATAATGCGTTTCCTTTTTTGTTAAGGATTTTCTTTTTAAAAAGTGAAAAATTGGTCCAAAAACTAAACAATATAAATAAATATTTTATATACTCTTTGCATTATAAACACAATAAAATTAATATCAGAGTAAATTAAATGTAATACTTCAAAAATGATCTCTATTTTTTCGGGTCTCCCATGTTTCTCACTCTTTCGAAAAAAGCATTCTTATATTTAATTCAAATTTCTCATGCTCTCGTTCCTTTTTCTCCTTTTTGAAACTGAAAAACTGGAGTAACGTTACTATTACATAAAATCGCTTACATACTATTTACATACATATTGGTATGATTCACATGACTTGTTCTGTCCGTGAACTATACTAATATATATGTGAGTGAACAGTATGTGAGTGATTTTTACGTGATAATAGATACTCCCTCTGTCCCTATTTAAGACGTTTTAGAGTTTTTTGTTTGTCTCTAATTAATTGACGTTTATTCAAATCTAGAAGAATTAATGATAATTTTTTCAAAATTACCCCTCATTATTCTACCTATTTTTTTGGTACTTTAAACTCTTGTGCTATGATAAATTAATGATTTAAAGATATTATAGATAATTGAATACTATATTTAATATTTTTTAATTATTATCTTAATTTTTATGTCTATTTTTAAAACGTCATTTAAGTAAAGAAGGAGAGAATATATTAGAAAAAGATAGGACTATTCTACGTACTACTATTTGAGGTTTAGGATTTTAGGGAACTGTGTTGCGAAAATACATGGCAGATTTGAATGGCCAAATTAGCAAACTAGCCTCCCAACAATGATTGGCGGCTGCAGCCACTTCAAACATAGCAAATTTAATGAGGGATACTAATGTACCCGACTATTTTTATTAAAGTGAGCGAAGAATATAATACTCCATCCATCCTATAATAATTATCGTTTTAGCTTGATGCACATGAATTAAGAAAGTCATTTAGTGTTATTATTTATTAATTAAAATTGGTGTGAAATTTTATCACTATCCCTTTATGGGAAGTTGAAAACTATTAATACAAAGAAAAAATTTCTTGGGACAATGAGAGAAGGTAGGGGTGATATAGGAAAGTAAATAATTTATTCTTCTAGAAAGTTATAAACGACAAATAAATTGGGAAAAAAATTTCTTCTAAAACGACAATTATTATGGGATGGAACTAGTAGCTTTTTATATATAAAAATTTACCCAAAAATCATCCTAAAGGAACTTATATTATTGCTAATTATTCTTTGAATATTGAGTCATGATATATATTATGTCAATAAATGAAATACATAGTTCCTTTATAAAATATTAAAATTCAAATTGTGAGGTGGGTTAATTATTTTAATTTTTTAAATAATAATTTTGAATTCAGTATTACTGTAATACCTTATTTTCGAAATAGAAAAAGAAGTTGCATAAAAACACAAATAAATAGAGAACTCCACGCCATAAAAAGAATATCTCTAATATCTGATAAATGTCATAAGACAAATCATAATAAATGTCAAATCGGCTCAAACCACAATCTAATATAATTATTACAACTCCAAATAAACTAAATGTATTACAACCTAAACAGAATATATCTAAACTATTGGAAAGAAAAGAACTCTCATCAAACTCGACCTTGATCCCTTTGATTACATGTCGAAAGAAAAAACACAACATGAAACAAATGTCCAGTACGGATATAGAGTACAATTTAATGAATTGAAATAATTAGCTCAATTTAATGAACTGGGATAAAACCAACAAGACTAACACAACGAAATAATAGGCTGAATCAAATGGCTAATTGTTATTTTACAAGCAATTCAAAATAATGTCACACGGGCATAACAAATAACATATGATCGGGCGAATCCATATGCATGCAAATCAGAAAGCGTGTTTGGCACAACTGTAAGACCCCAACTTATTAATAAATAAAATTAAATTTTCTCTATTTATTATTCTGAAATAGAAAGGGTTGATTTGATTAATGTGGTTAGTTATGGATAAAATGCGCAAATATTTCAAATAAGCAAGTGGTTATAAAATATTCATTTTTGGTCGGTGAATATTCGTGTGGTCGTGGAATATTCTTTCTGTCGGGAAATATTCGTACGACGGCGCAGCTATTTGTGGGCCCCATAACGGGAAGCGATTGGATGAAGATAACGACAAAAATTGAGTTTTTATAAATAACGGCGTAGTTGTTACCGTTAACACTGTTGGAATACCCGGTGGTTAAAATACAGTAATACGCGTGGTTGCACAGTAGCACACGGATTGCACAGTATTTTAGAATTATTGATTCTTACGAAGGAAGGCATTACTCAATAATTGTTACAGTAGTTACTGTTCAATATTTTATTTTATTGATTCAATAATTGCTGCATTGATATTTTATATTATTGTTGTTTCAATAATTGTCACTGCACAGTATTTCCTATTATCAGATCAATAATTCATATTATTTGAATAATATTATTAGATAACATTATTGGCAATGTCTAGAAAGTTCTATCTAAGGAGAGGTTTGGTCATCTAATTGCGCGCCAGTAAGGAGAAATCCTTATTGGAAAGCCCCCTCTTTCTTGAGAATGGTCCGGTTGTCATAAATGTGATTCTGTAATATTAATTGTGGATAATTAATTATTGATTCTATGATAAGGAAATATTTATTTTATGTGAATATAAATGTTGGATATATTTTGTGGTTAAAAAATGAAGGAGTTAATGTTGAGGTGTTTTATCAGTATTTTTATCGGAACGGAGGTATTAAAAATCAATCAGGGTTTTTGAGATATATTGCGGGGGTTATAATTTTTAATCCGACCGTTGGATCGTTGTGATTTTTGGATATTTTATACATATATAAGTTGAGTATACGTCCACAAATTTTGAACCGTTAAAAATGAACGTATGATTTGTTATGAATTTTACGAGATGACTGGTTCAGAAATTGTAGAAGTTGCTGAATTTGTCATTCTGGTGAAAAATTCTAGAATTGGTGGACCCCACTCTTGATTGGTGAGAAATGTGCTGAAAATTTTATTCAAATGTGGTGGGTGAAAATAGTAGCAGGTAAAGCCATCAGGTTGCAGGTCAAGTCTGCTTCGGCGTGTTAACATTTTCCTATAAATAGAGGGCTAAGTTAGAATTAAAAATCACACCAGAATTCATATGTTTTTCTCTTTTTCTCTCTATAATATCGAGCGTATTCTTGTGAGTATACTTTGAGTGTTGCTATACGGTGCAAGTTTCTGTCAGCACTATATCCGAAATTCAGTCAGAAGTACGATTATTTTGAGGTAAGGGATATTATTTTCTTCTTAAATGATATTATTTTCTTCAATATCATTATGCTGAAATATTGATATAAGTTTTTATCAAATTTAGAACTTTTTGTGTCGGGGTTACTATTCACGTATACGGCACTATTCACGTATACGGCACTATTCACGAATACGACACTATTCACCGAAAAATAAAATTTTCTTCTTTTTGTCCAAGATGTCTATTATGGTTACTATCTTTGATTGTATCTATGTTTTGATCTTTATTTTTTGAATTCTGCTTCACAATTAATTATTATGAAGTATTATTGATTTTGGATAAACTGTTATACGAATCCCTACTATTTGTCCTTCTGTCTCACTGGGTTCGTTTTCTTTAAGATATTTTTCATCATCCTCAGTCCTAAATGATGATATTACTGAATATCTTTGGCCTGTAGTGCAAAGATGAATATTTGGTTAAAGATGATTATTAATTGATGTTACAGGGATAAAATATTGATGATGGACTTTTAAATCTTGAAAGATAGTAGAATTCATTCTCTACTTGACTCTTCTAATGGTTTGTTGTTTCCGCTGCAGTTGTTGATCTAAAATTTGTTGTCGATTATATTCTATCAGCTTTTTCCCTGTTGAATACTAATGATAATTTGTTGTATATTATCTTAGTCATAATATTCTTTACTGGGCTAGTTGAGCTCACCCTTTTCGTTTTTGTTTCATTTTTCTTCTCAGGAGGTGAGAACATAGTAGGATCTAGTCGGGGTATAGAGTGATGGTTCTAGAAAGATGTTTTAGCTGTCCTCACTATTTCTGTAAAATAGTATTTGAATAATTGTAATGAGGACTTATTTGAGTGTGGATATTGTCTAGAAGACAATATTTGTATTTAAACTCACAATATGTGTTGTCGTATTTTGCACAACAATTGTATTATTGAAGTTATAGTTTGTTTTTTGTACCATGTATTTGTCGACTCAGAATAGGTGTTGTATACCTATTTTGGGGGCGTCACAGTTGGTATCAGAGCCATAAATAAAGAGCCCCGAGCTTCTATCTGGTGACATCCTGTTGATGGGGAATGCACCGAAGCCAGACTCTCCGTAGGGGACGCCGTTCTGCGGTGGCAAGTTGATAGGTACCTTTGTGAGGTGCTGACACATGATGGCTTCCAATGTCACAGTTGGTATCGGAGCTTAGGGATATGATCCCTGGCTGAGGTGTGAGACAAGAACTAGGAGGGGAGAGACGGGGAATTCCTTCGCTAGTATGACCTGACTAAGTTTATTTGGTGTTTATTTGGTCGGTCAGAGTATAAGGATAATATATGACATGACTATTAACCCTTGTTTTATGGCAGTATTTAAGAATGGCAGCTGAGAATGTTAATAATGGAGTAAATCAGACCGTGGAGACACCTTTGATCACCACCCAGGGAAACGTGCAACAGGAAGGCAATATTCCTCCTGTAAACAACGTTACCGAGCAAACGATAAATGATAGAATGTTTAGGAGCTTTTTACAGTTCATGCAAAATCAGACGAGGGAGACTCGTGTGCAGAATACGGGTGGAAATGATAACAATGCGCGGTTTGTCACAGCCAAGCAGTTCAAAGAATTGGGACCACCAGAATTTAAGAGAAAGCCGGATCCGATCATGGCAGAAACGTGGGTCAAACAAATTACCAAGATATTCGATGTCTTGGGATGCACGGAGGAACAGAAGGTTCCATTCGCCACCTTTATATTTTGCGGTGAGGCAGACTACTGGTGGGAGTCTGTGAAGCGTACCTAGCCTGACGCACTCAACATGTCCTGGAAAACGTTTCAGAAACTGTTTAATGACAAGTACTTTCCTGAAAGTATTCGTCATATGAAGGAGGTAGAGTTTATTAGACTGGAACAAAACAACATGACGGTGTCCCAGTACGAAGCGAAGTTTGTAGAGTTATTCAGGTTTGCACCTCATTTGGTCGAGAATGAGGAACGAATGACAAAAATGTTTCTGAGAGGTTTAAAACCCGAGATTCGACAATATCTTATCTCTCATAATTTTTTTTTATATTCAGATGTTGTAAATAGGGCTCAATTATTAGAGCGAGATAATGAGTATATTCAACCGAGGGACCACAACCAGGGTCATACTGATGACAGCAGTCATCGGAGCGATGAGAACCAGCGAGGAGGGAAAAATACAGACAAAAGTGGTAACCACTCGGGTGGTCATCATGGCCATGATAATAGGAGAGGTGAGTCAAGTGGAAATTTCGAAAAGAGAAGATTTAACGATGACAGGAAGACGTCGACAGCAGCACCCGCACCAGGAACAAATTCTAGGGGAGGAGAACGACCGCCAGTTAGATGTTACAGATGCGGAGAGGAGGGACATATAAGTCCAAACTGTCCACAACAGTTCAAGGTATGTTATAATTGTGAAAAGGAAGGACATATCTCTCGAGATTGTACTATAGCGAAACCAAGTCCAGCTAGGACGGTGACACCAAAGGCGGATACGGACAAAATAAAGTCGGCAGTTTCTGGAAGAGCGTTTATCGTGACTGCCCAAAATGCGAGGAACTCGAACGAAGGTATAACGGGTTAGTTAATTATAAATTCTTGCAAAGTTTATATCTTACTAGATACCGGTTCTACCCATTCTTTTATCTTTCCTGCTTGTGCTCAACGTTTAAACTTGACTCCGGAAAAATTAGACTTTGACCTATCTGTGGAGACTCCGTTAGGAGAAACTTTCATTACATCTACGGTTTATAAGTCTTTCTTAATCCAAGTTGGCACAATACCTGTTGACCTTATCTCTTTAAAGATACTTGCTTTTGATGTGATTTTAGGAATTGATTGGTTAACTACTCATCATACCAAAATTGATTGTTTTCGTAAGGTTGTTAGTTTTCATATTCCTAACCAACCTGTTATGAGAATTCAAGCAACCAAACCACTAAAATCAATCGCTGTCATACCAAGCCATAAAACCATTCGTTTATTAAAAAACGAATGTCAAGCTTTCTTAGCCCATGTCATGGACTTGAACAAAAATACGTCAGATTTGAATGATATTTCTGTTGTTAGTGAATTTCCTGACGTATTTCCTGAAGAATTTCCTGGCCTAACCCAGAGCGTGATATTGAATTTTTGTATTGATCTTCAACCCGATACAAAACCTATTTCTAAAATCTCATATTGAATAGCTCTTATTGAACTTCAGGAGTTAAAAACCCAACTATAGAAGTTGGTACCCGAGCCTCTATCTGGTGACTTCCTTTGTGGAATGCACCAAAGCCAGACTCTCAGTAAGGGACTCTATATTTGTGTGGTGGTAAAACAATAGGTGTCATTGTGACGTGCTATCCAAGATTTGGATATGAATCACAATTGAGAGCAACCGAAGTCGGTGACCAAAGTACGTAGCTTTCTGGGCTTAATTGGTTACTATCGGAGATTCGTGGAAGGATTTTCTCGAATCGCTACTCCGTTAACTTAGCTTACTCAAAAAGATACAAAATTCGTATGGAGCGAGGAATGCGAGAAGATTTTCTAATAGCTCAAGAGGCGACTTATTCGGAACCTGTTCTGACCATACCATCTTGAAAAAGCGAACGTGGTAGATGACGAGTTGAGTAGAAGATTGTACGCGAGTACGAGTGCGATATTATTGAACACAAAGACCTATTTTTTATAATTTATAAATGATAGAGATAGAGTTAATAACTCTAGAGGCCCACGTGATGATATACGAGTAAAATCGACTTTAATCGATAACGTTAAAGCCGCTCAAGCTACAGACCTGGAGCTGATGAATATAATGTAAGACCCCGAATTTTATGAAATAAAAATATTCAATTTTTCTTATAATTACAATTCAGTAAATGGTTAAATTGATAAAAAGTTAAAGTTATGGGTGAAATGTGAAAATTTTTCAAAATACACAAGTGGTTATAAAATAATCATTGTTGTCGGGGAATATTCGTTTGGTCGTGGAATATTCTTTCTGTCGGAGAATATTCGTACGACGGCCCAACTATTTGTGGGCCCCATAACAGAATAACTGTCGGGTGAAGAAAACGACAAATTTGAGTTTTTACAAATAACGGCGTAGTTGTTACCGTTAACACTGTTGGAATACCCGGTGGTTAAAATACAGTAATACGCGTTATTGCACAGTAGCACACGATATTGCATAGTATTTTTGAAATTATTGATTCTTACGTAAGAAGGCACTACTCAATAATTGTTACAGTAATTACTGTTCAATATTCTATTTTATTGATTCAATAATTGCTACGTTAAAATTTTGTATTATTGTTGTTCAATAATTGTTGCTGCACAGTATTTTCCATTATCAGATCAATAATTCATATTATTTGAATAGTATTATTAGATAGCATTATTGGCAATGTCTAGAAAGTTCTGTCTAAGGAGAGGTTTGGTCATCTAATTGCGCGCCAGTAAGGAGAAATCCTTATTGGAAAGCCCCCTCTTTCCTGGGAACGGCCTGGTTGTCATAAATGTGATTCTGTAATATTATTTGTGAATAATTAATTATTGATTCATGTGATAAGAAAATATTTATTTTATGGGGATATAAATGAGGGATATATTTTTGTGGTTAAAAAAAAATGAAGGAGTTAATGTTGAGATTTTTATCCGTATTTTTGTCGGAATGGAGGTATTAAAAATCAGGGTTTTTGAGATATTTTGCGGGGGTTATAATTTTTAATCCGACCGTTGGATCGTGGTAATTTTTGGATATGTTATACATATATAAGTTGAGTATATGCCCACAAATTTTGAACCGTTAAAAATGAACGTATGATTTATTATGAATTTTACGAGATGACTGGTTCAGAAATTGTTGAATTTTCGGAGTTTATCATTTTGGTGGAAAATTCTAGAATTGGTGGGCCCCACTTGTGGTTGGTGAAGAAATGTGCTGAATTATATTTCAAATGTGGTGGGTGGGAATAGTAGCAGGTAAAGCCATCAGGTTACAGGTCAAACCTACCAAAATTTTCCTATAAATAGAGGGCTAAGTTAGAATTGAAAATCACACCAGAAACATAAGCTTTCTCTCTTTCTCTCTCTATATTATGAAGCATATTTTGTGAGTTTTTAGATACTTGGTGAGTTGCTATTCATTAGTGCAAGTTTCCTTCAGCATCATATCCGATATCCAGTCAGAAGTACTGCTCTTTTGAGGTAAGGGATAGTAAGGGATAGTAAGGGATATTAAGGATTTTAAGGGTTGTTATGATTTTCAGTTTCGTAATTTTTCTGATCTTCAAAAATTCTGGAAAAATTTGAAATGATATTTTGATGAGTTTTATTAATTGTGTCCAAAAATGGTGATTTTTGGATGTATAGATTAAGAGTTATGAATTTTACGGGAAAAGACTATTTTAAAAGTAACCGCTTATAATTCCTTGTGGTTAACTCCAAAATTGATGAAATTTTTATTGGGAGTACATATATATGATAGAAGTATACTCTGTAAATTTCAGAATTTTTAGACAAAAGTACAATTTTTGATAAATGTCTAAATATTCGGCTATTTTGGCCATATGAAAAATAGTAAATGACTTTTAAAAATTTTGAGAAAAATATATGTTCACTATGGGACTATATTATGCTAAATCCCAGAAAAGAAATATTTTTAGAACTGATTTGGTATTTTTCATGAAAATGGTCTAGTTATGAGTAAATGAATTAAATATGTTTTGTGAAGAAAGAAAATTGGAAAATAGAATTTTATGGCTTGAGAATCCTATATGAGGTATATGCAGATTTTTGATGAGGGTTTTGGTTATTGATGATGAAATTGTAAGAGTTGGCATTTTATGATGATTAAATGCATTAATTAGTAAAGTGTAAACAATTAAAATAAATTGTTTATAAAGTTAAGTAATGTTATTCTTTCAATATCATTATACCGAAATATTGGTATAAATTTTATTGTAAAATTTCTATCTTTTGTGTCGGGGTTACTATTCATGAGTTACGAATATTACTCTTGAGATTAAAACTATATGTTGATCATATTATTTTTATCATCATATATAACATTTTTATAATCCTGATGTTGAAATTCTCTTTCACTGGAGTGTAAAGATGGGTAGATTATTGGTATGATCATGACTAGGGTTCTCTTTGGCCTGTAGTGCAAAGTTGAATTGTGACTGGTATGATCATGACCATTGAATTTATAATTAAATATCTTAAGCTTAAGTGCAAAGGTGAATTGATCAACATGGTTATAATTATTGTTTATATAAATTTTGAAATGATTATATATTTCTTTGAGATATGAATATATTTGGCCTGTAGTGCAAATATAAATTGTTGATGAATATCTTTGGCATGTAGTGCAAAGATGGCCTGTTGATGAATATCTTTGGCCTGTAGTGCAAAGATGAACTGTTGTTGAATATCTTTGGCCCGTAGTGCAAAGATGGCCTGTTGATGAATATCTTTGGCCTGTAGTGCAAAGATGAACTGTTGTTGAATATCTTTGGCCCGTAGTGCAAAGATGGTTTGTTGATGAATATCTTTGGCCCGTAGTGCAAAGATGGATTTGTTAGTATGATTATAAACAGGAATTGTGATTTGGTATAATCATGATCTTTGATGTTTCAGGTAAAGACAGGTGATGAAAATATTCTTCGTCCTGGGTGCGAAGAAAAATTTATAGTCACAATTATGATTATGAGTTATTCATATGATTGTGGAAAGGAACTGTTGAGTGATGTTACATGGATAAAATATTGTTGGTGGATTTTTAACATGGAGAAGATAATAGACTTTATAGTCTATTTGTCTCTTCTAATGGATTGCTCGTTCCGCTGCAACTATGGTTGAAATTTTTATCATTTACCATATGTTCTAAATCTCTGATTTATTGTTGATGAAGGCTATTGATAATTTAATTATCTTTAGTCATGATATTCTTTACTGAGCTAGTTGTGCTCACCCTTTTGCTTCACAATTCCTTTCAGGTAATAAGAGTGTAGCTGGGTCGAGCGGGGGTAACAAGGGAATAGAACGGTGATCATCATTTAGTAGTTATATTTGGTGAAGAAAATAGGGTGAGGCGAACCCAACGTTGGAAGGGTGGTTTGCCACTATCATACAAGATGTCTAACGACATACAACCTCGTGTCATCATAAGACAGGGATGTGCTCATCCACTTGTTGAGTATATATACGAGCACTACCTATATAATCTTGGTGTTTGTTTGAAGTATAATTCTCAATTAGAGACAGTAGAGATAATGATAAGTCAAGAGAAGACTCACCATTGGGAAGAATATGATAGTAATCTTTTCGTTTCTCTTTGGGGTCTATTGGGTCAACCAAGGATAATTCTGTGGCCATATGATATCTATCATAACCTAGACGCGTGGCCTCCCATGTACGAAGGTTTCCTTGAGCACTTCCCAAAGATTCTAATTTCTAAAACAGTTTTTGACTATACCTTTATGTAAGGTGTTATTGTGAGGTGATGTCCACGGTTGGAACATGAGTCACATTTGGTATATATTTGTATCCAAACTCACAGCATATGTGTTGTTGTATTTTGCACGACAATTGTTGTAATAAAGTTGTAGTTGTTTTCTGTACCATGTATTTGACGACTCAGAATGGGTTGGGTGGAATGGACCTATTTTGGGGTCGTTACATTTGGTATCAGAGCTATAAGTAAAGAGCCCCGAGCCTCTCGCTGGTGACTTCCTGTTGATGGGGGATGCACCGAAGCCAGACTCTCCGTAGGGGACGCCGTTCTGCGGTGGCAAGCTGATAGGTACCATTGTGAGGTGCTGTGGTTGAAGCACCATGAGAGTCACATTTGGTATCAGAGCTTAGGGATATGATCTCTGGCGGAGATCGGGGAATACAACTAGGAGGGGAGAGATGAGTAAATCTTTCGCTAGTGTGTCCTACCTAAGCTTATTTGTTGGTCAGTCATAATATCGGGATATTATGTGATATGTTAATTTGTTAAATTAACCCTTGTTTTGAAGATGTATTCTAGAATGATATATGAAATACAGGAGATGAGCAATTGAGAAATTATGATGACAGGGAAGATGGAATCTGAAATGAAAGGAATGTATTCTCAATTCTTTGAAATACCAGGTACGTAAATTTCGAGGACGAAATTTCATAAGGAGGGGAGATTGTAAGACCCCGAATTTTATGAAATAAAAATATTCAATTTTTCTTATAATTACAATTCAGTAAATGGTTAAATTGATAAAAAGTTAAAGTTATGGGTGAAATGTGAAAATTTTTCAAAATACACAAGTGGTTATAAAATAATCATTGTTGTCGGGGAATATTCGTTTGGTCGTGGAATATTCTTTCTGTCGGAGAATATTCGTACGACGGCCCAACTATTTGTGGGCCCCATAACAGACTAACTGTCGGGTGAAGAAAATGACAAATTTGAGTTTTTACAAATAACGGCGTAGTTGTTACCGTTAACACTGTTGGAATACCCGGTGGTTAAAATACAGTAATACGCGTTATTGCACAGTAGCACACGGTATTGCATAGTATTTTTGAAATTATTGATTCTTACGTAAGAAGGCACTACTCAATAATTGTTACAGTAATTACTGTTCAATATTTTATTTTATTGATTCAATAATTGCTACGTTAAAATTTTGTATTATTGTTGTTCAATAATTGTTGCTGCACAGTATTTCCCATTATCAGATCAATAATTCATATTATTTGAATAGTATTATTAGATAGCATTATTGGCAATGTCTAGAAAGTTCTGTCTAAGGAGAGGTTTGGTCATCTAATTGCGCGCCAGTAAGGAGAAATCCTTATTGGAAAGCCCCCTCTTTCCTGGGAACGGCCTGGTTGTCATAAATGTGATTCTGTAATATTATTTGTGAATAATTAATTATTGATTCATATGATAAGAAAATATTTATTTTATGGGGATATAAATGAGGGATATATTTTTGTGGTTAAAAAAAAATGAAGGAGTTAATGTTGAGATTTTTATCCGTATTTTTGTCGGAATGGAGGTATTAAAAATCAGGATTTTTGAGATATTTTGCGGGGGTTATAATTTTTAATCCGACTGTTGGATCGTGGTAATTTTTGGATATGTTATACATATATAAGTTGAGTATATGCCCACAAATTTTGAACCGTTAAAAATGAACGTATGATTTATTATGAATTTTACGAGATGACTAGTTCAGAAATTGTTGAATTTTCGGAGTTTATCATTTTGGTGGAAAATTCTAGAATTGGTGGGCCCCACTTGTGGTTGGTGAAGAAATGTGCTGAATTATATTTCAAATGTGGTGGGTGGGAATAGTAGCAGGTAAAGCCATCAGGTTACAGGTCAAACCTACCAAAATTTTCCTATAAATAGAGGGCTAAGTTAGAATTGAAAATCACACCAGAAACATAAGCTTTCTCTCTTTCTCTCTCTATATTATGAAGCATATTTTGTGAGTTTTTAGATACTTGGTGAGTTGCTATTCATTAGTGTAAGTTTCCTTCAGCATCATATCCGATATCCAGTCAGAAGTACTGCTCTTTTGAGGTAAGGGATAGTAAGGGATAGTAAGGGATAGTAAGGGATATTAAGGATTTTAAGGGTTGTTATGATTTTCAGTTTCGTAATTTTTCTGATCTTCAAAAATTCTGGAAAAATTTGAAATGATATTTTGATGAGTTTTATTAATTGTGTCCAAAAATGGTGATTTTTGGATGTATAGATTAAGAGTTATGAATTTTACGGGAAAAGACTATTTTAAAAGTAACCGCTTATAATTCCTTGTGGTTAACTCCAAAATTGATGAAATTTTTATTGGGAGTACATATATATGATAGAAGTATACTCTGTAAATTTTAGAATTTTTAGACAAAAGTACAATTTTTGATAAATGTCTAAATATTCGGCTATTTTGGCCATATGAAAAATAGTAAATGACTTTTAAAAATTTGAGAAAAATATATGTTCACTATGGGACTATATTATGCTAAATCCCAGAAAAGAAATATTTTTAGAACTGATTTGGTATTTTTCATGAAAATGGTCTAGTTATGAGTAAATGAATTAAATATGTTTTGTGAAGAAAGAAAATTGGAAAATAGAATTTTATGGCTTGAGAATCCTATATGAGGTATATGCAGATTTTTGATGAGGGTTTTGGTTATTGATGATGAAATTGTAAGAGTTGGCATTTTATGATGATTAAATGCATTAATTAGTAAAGTGTAAACAATTAAAATAAATTGTTTATAAATTTAAGTAATGTTATTCTTTCAATATCATTATACCGAAATATTGGTATGAATTTTATTGTAAAATTTCTATCTTTTGTGTCGGGGTTACTATTCATGAGTTACGAATATTACTCTTGAGATTAAAACTATATGTTGATCATATTATTTTTATCATCATATATAACATTTTTATAATCCTGATGTTGAAATTCTCTTTCACTGGAGTGTAAAGATGGGTAGATTATTGGTATGATCATGACTAGGGTTCTCTTTGGCCTGTAGTGCAAAGTTGAATTGTGACTGGTATGATCATGACCATTGAATTTATAATTAAATATCTTAAGCTTAAGTGCAAAGGTGAATTGATCAACATGGTTATAATTATTGTTTATATAAATTCTGAAATGATTATATATTTCTTTGAGATATGAATATATTTGGCCTGTAGTGCAAATATAAATTGTTGATGAATATCTTTGGCATGTAGTGCAAAGATGGCCTGTTGATGAATATCTTTGGCCTGTAGTGCAAAGATGAACTGTTGTTGAATATCTTTGGCCCGTAGTGCAAAGATGGCCTGTTGATGAATATCTTTGGCCTGTAGTGCAAAGATGAACTGTTGTTGAATATCTTTGGCCCGTAGTGCAAAGATGGTTTGTTGATGAATATCTTTGGCCCGTAGTGCAAAGATGGATTTGTTAGTATGATTATAAACAGGAATTGTGATTTGGTATAATCATGATCTTTGATGTTTCAGGTAAAGACAGGTGATGAAAATATTCTTCGTCCTGGGTGCGAAGAAAAATTTATAGTCACAATTATGATTATGAGTTATTCATATGATTGTGGAAAGGAACTGTTGAGTGATGTTACATGGATAAAATATTGTTGGTGGATTTTTAACATGGAGAAGATAATAGACTTTATAGTCTATTTGTCTCTTCTAATGGATTGCTCATTCCGCTGCAACTATGGTTGAAATTTTTATCATTTACCATATGTTCTAAATCTCTGATTTATTGTTGATGAAGGCTATTGATAATTTAATTATCTTTAGTCATGATATTCTTTACTGAGCTAGTTGTGCTCACCCTTTTGCTTCACAATTCCTTTCAGGTAATAAGAGTGTAGCTGGGTCGAGCGGGGGTAACAAGGGAATAGAACGGTGGTCATCATTTAGTAGTTATATTTGGTGAAGAAAATAGGGTGAGGCGAACCCAACGTTGGAAGGGTGGTTTGCCACTATCATACAAGATGTCTAACGACATACAACCTCGTGTCATCATAAGACAGGGATGTGCTCATCCACTTGTTGAGTATATATACGAGCACTACCTATATAATCTTGGTGTTTGTTTGAAGTATAATTCTCAATTAGAGACAGTAGAGATAATGATAAGTCAAGAGAAGACTCACCATTGGGAAGAATATGATAGTAATCTTTTCGTTTCTCTTTGGGGTCTATTGGGTCAACCAAGGATAATTCTGTGGCCATATGATATCTATCATAACCTAGACGCGTGGCCTCCCATGTACGAAGGTTTCCTTGAGCACTTCCCAAAGATTCTAATTTCTAAAACAGTTTTTGACTATACCTTTACGTAAGGTGTTATTGTGAGGTGATGTCCACGGTTGGAACATGAGTCACATTTGGTATATATTTGTATCCAAACTCACAGCATATGTGTTGTTGTATTTTGCACGACAATTGTTGTAATAAAGTTGTAGTTGTTTTCTGTACCATGTATTTGACGACTCAGAATGGGTTGGGTGGAATGGACCTATTTTGGGGTCGTTACATATAAAGAAGAAGGTACAAGAATGTGTTATTCTAGAAGTAAGAGTCGATGAAGAGAAGAAAGCTCACGCCTTCGATTTATTTGAAATGCTCGATCAAGTAGGAACTGTGGCCTATAGACTCGCCTTAACGCTAAGTATGTCGAGTGTTCATAACGTTTTTCACGTATCGATGTCACGTAAATATGTGGACGACCCGAATCATATTATTGCGTTAGAACCAGACGAGATAACCGAAGATTTAACGTACGAGGAGGTACCTGTTAAGATATTGGATAGGAAAGAACATATCCTATGTACGAAGATTATACCACAAGTTAAGGTTTTGTGGAGAAACCATGCTATTGAAGAAATGACTTGGGAGTTAGAATCAGAAATGAAAGCGAGGTATCCTCACCTTTTCGAAACACCAGGTACGTACGTCAATTTCGAGGACGAAATTTCATAAGGAAGGGAGGTTGTAATACCCCAACTTATTAATAAATGAAATTAAATTTCCTCTATTTATTATTCTGAAATAGAAAGGGTTGATTTGAGTAATGTGGTTAGTTATGGGTAAAATGCGCAAATATTTCAAATAAGCAAGTGGTTATAAAATATTTATTTTTGGTCGGTGAATATTCATGTGGTCATGGAATATTCTTTCTGTCGGGGAATATTCGTACGACGGCACAGCTATTTGTGGGCCCCATAACGGAAAGCGATTGGAAGGCGATAACGACAAAAAATGAGTTTTTATAAATAACGGCGTAGTTGTTACCGTTAACACTATTAAAATACCCGGTGGTTAAAATACAGTAATACGCATGATTGCACAGTAGCACACGGATTGCACAATATTTTAGAATTATTAATTCTTACGAAGGAAGGCACTACTCAATAATTGTTACCGTAGTTACTGTTCAATATTTTATTTTATTGATTCAATAATTGCTGCATTGATATTTTATATTATTGTTGTTTCAATAATTGTCACTGCACAATATTTCCCATTATCAGATCAATAATTTATATTATTTGAATAATATTATTAGATAACATTATTGGCAATGTCTAGAAAGTTCTGTCTAAGGAGAGATTTGGTCATCTAATTGGGCGCCAGTAAGGAGAAATCCTTATTGGAAAGCCCCCTCTTTTCTGGGAACGGCCTGGTTGTATAAATGTGATTCTGTAATATTAATTGTGGATAATTAATTATTGATTCATATGATAAGGAAATATTTATTTTATGTGAATATAAATGTTGGATATATTTTGTGGTTAAAAAATGAAGGAGTTAATGTTGTGGTGTTTTATCAGTATTTTTATCGGAATGGAGGTATTAAAAATCAATCAGGGTTTTTGAGATATATTACGGGGTTTATAATTTTTAATCCGACCGTTAGATCGTTGTGATTTTTGGATATGATATACATATATAAGTTGAGTATATGTCCATAAATTTTAAACCGTTAAAAATGAACATATGATTTGTTATGAATTTTACGAGATGACTGGTTCAGAAATTGTAGAAGTTACAAAATTTGTTATTTTGGTGGAAAATTCTAGAATTGGTGGGCCCCACTCTTGGTTGGTGAGAAATGTGCTGAAATTTTTATTCAAATGTGGTGGGTGGGAATAATAACAGGTAAAGCCATCAGGTTGCAGGTCATGTCTGCTTTGGCGTGCTAACTTTTTCCTATAAATAGAGGGCTAAGTTAGAATTGAAAATCACAACAGAATTCATAAGTTTTTCTCTTTTTCTCTCTATATTATCGAGCGTATTCTTGTGAGTATATTTTGAGTGTTGCTATACGGTGCAAGTTTCTGTCAGCACTATATCCGAAATTCAGTCAGAAGTACGGTTATTTTGAGGTAAGGGATATTATTTTCTTCTTAAATGATATTATTTTCTTCAATATCATTATACTGAAATATTGATATAAGTTTTTATCAAATTTGGAACTTTTTGTGTCGGGGTTACTATTCACGTATACGGCACTATTCACGTATACGGCACTATTCACGAATACGACACTATTCACCGAAAAATAAAATTTTCTTCTTTTTGTCCAAGATGTCTATTATGGTTACTATCTTTGATTGTATCCATATTTTGATCTTTATTTTTTGAATTCTGCTTTACAATTGATTATTATGAAGTATTATTGATCTTGGATAAACTGTTATACGAATCTCTACTATTTGTCCTTCTGTCTCACTGGGTTCGTTTTCTTTAAGATATTTTTCATCATCCTCAGTCCTAAATGATGATATTACTGAATATCTTTGGCCTATAGTGTAAAGATGAATATTTGGTTAAAGATGATTATTAATTGATGTTACAGGAATAAAATATTGATGATGAACTTTTAAATCTTAGAAGATAGTAGAATTCATTCTCTACTTGACTCTTCTAATGGTTTGTTGTTTCCGCTGCAGTTGTTGATCTAAAACTTATTGTCGATTATATTCTATCATATTTTCCCTGTAGAATACTAATGATAATTTGTTGTATATTATCTTTGTCATAATATTCTTTGGGCTAGTTGAGCTCACCCTTTTTCTTTTTGTTCTATTTTTCTTCTCAGGAGGTGAGAACATAGCAGGATCTAGTCGGGGTATGGAGTGATAGTTCTAGAAAGATGTTTTAGATGTCCTCACTATTTCTGTAAAATAGTGTTTGAATAATTGTAATGAGTACTTATTTGAGTGTGGATATTGTCTAGAAAACAATATTTGTATTTAAACTCACAGTATGTGTTGTCGTATTTTGCACGATAATTGTATTATTGAAGTTGTAGTTTTTTTTTGTACCATATATTTCGCGACTCAGAATGGGTGTTGTATACCTATTTTGGGGGCGTCACAACAACTCATATGCCTTCCATAACAAAATCATCAAATGGCCAACTCCCACCGAAGCAGAGACGTCGTGGACTAATCACACCGCCACAGAAGGTGTCATATTTTGTGTAAAAAGGACATGCATGTAGTACCCCCACAAGCGGTAGAGTACGAATATAGAGTACAAAATAATGAACTGAAATAAATAGCTCAATTTAATGAATTGAAATGAAACAAACAAAACTAACACAACGAAATAATAGGCTGAATCAAATGGATGAGTGTTATTTCATACCGAGTTCAAAACAAAACAGAAATATATTTTGCCACACAAACAAATTCAAAATAATGTCACACAGGCATAACATACATCCGACCGGTCAAATCCAAATGCATGCAAAATCAGAAAGTGTGTTTGGCACAAATATCATCAATCCATAAAACATAACATAATAAAAAATTAGGGTTACGCCTCCCACAACAAAATCATCAAATGGCCAACTGTCATCAGAACACAAAACAGAGACATCGTGGACTAATCACACAGTCACAGAAAGTGTAATGTCTCGGTACCAAGAGGACATGTCTGTGTTACCCCCACAAGTGGTTATAACTCAAGTTTACCCTATGGTATATTCTAACAAAATATCACGTGACAACACATGCAACATAATATCAACACAAAGAGATTCTCTAATATGTACATGTTAAACGAATTATCAATATAAAGTCTTCAAAAATATATATTAACATGTACATTACTACGAATATTAAATTAAATTCTATACATGATGCACTAGTCTAAAAAATATAAATAGGAATTCCAAATATCGACGCCAAAATAAACTATCATAATAAATTTGATAAGAAATAATCATGAGAGGCAATACTAAATTTTGAAATGAGTAACAGAATGAACAAATTAAAATCAAAAGAATCTGGCTGAAAGAGTACGGAATTTGTACTTGGATTAAGTAATGAAATACCCAAAAATTTATATTCCAAATATGTCTCATTAAATTCTCTTCGTCCAATCTAAACACAAAAATAATATATATTATTTAAATAAATTATACATATTATTATATAATTTTTTTTACCAAACCAAACTGTCATATTATTATTATTATTATTAAAATAATATTATATAAACTTTTATAATTCCATATTCATACTTTAATGTACAACCTACCGCTTGACTTTGCAATATGATACATGCCTGACGGAATGTATACACACTAGATGTGAACGGTAAGATTTATTTTAAATTTTAGGCGATATAAATAATTTATTAAAGTGAGCGAAAAATTTAAAATTAATTATATTTTATTAGATAGATTCATATACGTAGGCATATAATATTTGATTATAAAATATGCATTTAAAATCGCACATGCAGTTTCTTTAATTAAGTTAATTCTCTTGTCTATATGATACCCACGATATATAAAAGCTAAAATCATAATAAAAATCGGAATAAAGTTTTTACCCTTTTTAGGTGATAAACTCTTTTATTATTATTGAATTCGATTCTCTTTAATTGCTATAAGATAACATCGGCTATAAACAACTTAATGGAACAACTTACCTGAATAACAATTCCTCTGATTCTTTCAGTCGTCTTCTCTCTTCTTTTCGTTGTAACAATATATGTGAGGAAGATTAGGTTTTAGTTAGTTATTAATTAATTAATATGTTTTATTAATTTCTTTAATTTTGATAGGATTTAAAATTACACAATATAAATTAACTCAAATTAATGTAATCACTTGCTTATTATAGTCCATATAAGTTAAATACAATTCGACCCAAACACAAGAAAACCCCAATTAAAATATAGATTTAAATGTTATTTATTTATTTATTATTATTATTATTTTTCTTTTCAGATATTATAAATACTTTTTAAATGGTTTACAATATTATATACTGCATTAATTTAAATCAAATAAATTCACATTAATATTTAAAAATTTAAAATTTCACAAATAAATTACAAAACAAATCAAATAAAACTTTTTTGGACGAACATATAGACTATAGAACTATTTAAAGGACTGCTGCTCCAATACCAATTTCAAAGAAGAGCCTTAATTTAGTTTTATGGCTATTTGATGGGATTGACATATGGTTTTTTTCTAGTTTATAACCACACGAAAAAAAATTAATAATAAAATTACAACAATTGGAAGAGGATGAAAAAAAAGAAAAAGAAAAAGGTGGTCCCAAAGTAAGGTATATATGTGGTCACGAGTCTGGTCTAAACTTGGAATATTATAAACTAGTTGTGATCCGTGTTTCCGACACTGTATAGACGGTGGGATTTATTTCAAACTTTGAACGGTCCAAATAATTTATTGAGTGAGCGGAAAATTTAAAATTATTTGTATTTTATTAGATAGATTTAAATTATCAGCAGTTCAGTACAACAGAGGACAGAGAGATTGAAGCTGCGTAACCATGATTTGTTGTCCATTATTAGATTCAACATACATTATATACTGTGCACGGAAGCATTAAGCATATTATGATGAAAATGAATTTATAAATCATATTATATCCAGTAAAATCAACTTATTTTGATTAGATTGTACACGCACATATATTGGAATCATCCATTAATTAATTGCCTTATTTTTCAATTCATCCATTGTCATTTATGCGTATAAAATAAACTTCACATAAAAAAATTTATAATCTAAGTGAGGGAATCAAACCTAAACCTAATGGTTGGTCTTAATTCTTAACCACTGGGCAAAGACCTAATTGACTGATTATGTATATTGTCAACACTCGTGAGTTCGTTATGATCGAATATGCTCAACAAATTATTTGACCGAGTTAGCCAAACAGTTTGATGGATTGAAAAAGGCTGAAGCTTAGAAGCAACTCTAATGACAATTTAGGGGCTGTTTGTTTAGGACTGAATGGTTGAATGGCTGAATCGCTCGGCCATTAAGTACGTTTGTTTTGGAAAAAAAATCGTCTGAATGGTTTAGTGTCAATTTTTTGGCTGAATGGGCTGAATGAAGTTTTTTTTAACAATATTAACTATTATATTAAGTAATATTAAATACATTTATAACAATTTTAAATTTTTTTAGAGGGGTAAACTAATAAAAATATGTTATTCAGATGTTTCATACATATCAATTATCAAACAATTTTTTTCATTCAGATTCAACTCATTCAGATTCATTTAATTTTTATCAAACATCCCTTTAGTTTCTTCACTAAAGAATTTGCAAAATTTTTCAAAAATTTATTTGATCTCGATGAACGGTAATAATTTAATTGGAGGGGGAGGGGGGGGGGGTTAAAAATAGCTAGGATAATAGTAAGTGTGACTATAAATCACTTGAATGTTAGGTACGTAATAATATTGTAGAAATGCATTTTATATTTGATAAGCGCTAGTTATTCTCAATTAAATATTACTGATGAAGAAGCTTCAAGGTTGGTTTTAAGTTTTAACCTAATAATTTTCAACAATGTAGACTCATTCAATTCTCACATGCACACCAATCAATGGAAACTAAAGTAAACTATGCTTCATTCCACAATGTTTTCAAAAATTATATATGTTCCAAAAATTATATATATGTCTTCTACTTAATTTATATCCATTCAACACAAGATAGCTCAACTCATTTAATTTCAAGTATCCATCCATATATATTAGTACTAGCTATATCCACAAGAAAATTAATTAACATGTATGTAAATTAAAATAAAAAATAAAAAACTACAAGATTGATTTTATAAGTGAAAATTCTTCTTATAGAACTAATTAACCTAATCTTCTTGGCACTTAATTTTCTCTTCCACGGCAATAGAATTCTTACAATGAGTGATAGCAGCTTGAATTGCAGCCTGCAATTCTTCCATAGTGCTGTCACTGGTTGAACTAGCTGCAAGAGCTCCTGTTGCTACAAGGAGGCCACTATTTGTTGGTGACGTTCTCATGGAGGCCGGTGCCGAAATCTGTCCTCTCCTTCCTCTAAATTGTTCTTGATTCCCTCTTGAGCTTAAACTACCAGAAAACGAATAAGATTGATGATGAAATTGCCTATTCATTGATTTTCTTGATCCTCTAAAGCTCAATAATGGCCGAACCATTTTCATGTAACGCTTTAGTACATCACTAACATCAAATTTGAGCTTCTTTTTCTCCCTCTCTCGATCTAAATCCTTTTCTCGACGCCATTTTGGGAGCCCGAATATCGAGAAAGATTTGGATTTGACTCTACCTTTGATTTTACTACCATCATTCATATCATGACACTTGGTGATTTCGGTGTCGTATGGGCTACTTTCTTTATTTTCATTAGGGTTTTGTTCATCTAGAAATAATTCTGTTATTGGGAGGGTAAAACTGTCCAAAGAGTTGGTGGATGAACGAGGGGAGACAGGGAGATGGGAGAGGAGGCGGAGAGGAAGTAAGTGGCCGTGGAAGAAAATATCGTCGGCCGGAGAAAGATCGACGGCGGTGAACGGAGGAGGGGGCTTGGTTTTATCATGAAGTGTGGCGGCGGTGGTTGTTGGTGGTTGGTGGAGAGATATTGTGAAGGAGAATTCATGGGCAGGAGATGAAGTAGCTGAAGGTGGTGAACCTGCAGCCAATGTTGATAAGTGGCCTTCTTGTTTCGGCTTTTCTTCAACTTTGTCCCTCATTTTTTGGCAATTTTGGATCTCCATATGCCTCAAATTAAGTACCAAAAAAGACAGTCTGTTTTGCTGGGGTTTTTTGGATATGGGCAGTGTCAAAAGGCTTTGGAGAAGAGGGATAAGGAGATCAGGAAGCAGTGGAGAAAGCTAGAGGGGGTGGGGTTTGAACTTAAACTGTCTTTTGCACACAAATACAAATAAATTATAATTATATCAGTGGAGGGTGTGGTGGGTATGAGACCAATATAAGGTGAGAAGAAAATGGAACCAAAAAAATGGGTCCTTGTCAAATCAACAGCTATGAAACAATTGATATTATCAAAAAGATTATCCAAGTTTTGTGCTAATAATAAGGAATTTAGGTTTTTGTGATACACATCTAACATTATTACCATGAAATGGTAAAAATGATATTTGAGAAGAATATGTAATCACTACAATACAACAAATTAATTAAAGGAGTATATCACTGACCGTACATCAGCGATCACTGTTAATCGACGCACGTAATTTGGTACCGCCATCAGCGACCTCACTATCAGCGGCCGATTCCGTTGCCGATCCATATCAGCGATGATAAAAATAGTACATAAAAAAGAGAGTAAAAATGGTATACAAAGAAGAGACAGAAAGCACTGTAGAGAGATGAGAGAGAAATATATTCACCGCTATTTTACCAATAAGTATATATGTCTTAGAGTGTGAATTTAAATGTATACATTAAAATACTCATTTGAGAATATTTTAGCTCAAGAAATTCTCGAACTTCTAGTATATTTTATTGTACTCGAACTATTATATTTTAAATATTAAAAAAACATTTTTTTAAATACAACTCGTATATTTTATTTATTTATTATTTTTTTATGAAGATAATATTTCAAAAATAATCTCGTTTTTCTTTTTCGGTCAACGCCACCAAAATGTCAATAACGTGGCCCTAGTTCAGCCATTTTGAAAGGAATCTTTGGTTATAGAAGCACTAACAGAAATGACAAAGATTATATAGTTTCATAGTTTCGTACTCTTTTTACTATATATGGGAGAGGTCCTTTATTCGTATTATAGTCTAGGAAAACCATCTTTGAAAGCGTCTCTACTATTTTGTAGTAGCATTTAAGTGTAAAAATTTATATCCCACTACCTCCATTTACATTCAAAAGGGACAGAACGTAAGTTTCCACTTGTATATATATATATATATATATATATATATATATATATATATATATATATATATATACAGAAGTGCACTTAATATTGGATCCTTGATCAATTTTATTTTATAATTTTTTGTGTTTTTTTCATTAGCAGATGGGCAATACATGTCGGAATCCGAGACATGCATGCATTCAAACTTGAGTAAAGGCTAGTTTTAATGAAATTAATAGACCGTATAATGCAATTAATATAAGTGCAAATAATCAAAGGTCCCCACTATGATTATTTGGTCACGGAAATAAGAGAGACTACGACTCGGAAGAATTGTCGGTGTGTTTATATTCAATTCCTCCTCCTTAAATCGGTGCTAATTTATTAGTTAGCAAGTTAGTGACTCCGTCCGTCACATACGATAGTCTCATTTTTTTTTTTAACCTCTCAAAACGAGAGTTTCACTTATATATCTTGCGGTTGTATTCCAAAATGAGATAGTGGGGCCGAACACACGTGTGGTCTATGGTTATAGTTAAGGTCAACATTTCAATCATAGAGGCATTATTTGGGTGGACAGACTCACCTTCACCACTCAAAATCATATTCTATGTATGAAAAGATAAGAAGATTGATGGACAGTTGGAAAAAAGATGGTCGAGTTCTTTGTCCCATTTCACGTTGCTTGCTTGCTTGCTACCTTTCTGCGTACGACTCTTTCTGTCTTTAGAGAGAATATATAAGAATTCTTGTGGCTAGTGGCAAAAGGCACAATTAGAGAAAAAGGTTTCACAACCAAAGGATCTTTGCGGGATGACTGTGAAGTCTTTGTTTTATCCCATGTTCGCCTCTCTCTCTCTCTCTCTCTCTCACACACACACACACATTCAAACACACACATTCACACACGATCTAACTATCTCGAGACTAAGGAGAGAAGCCGATTCTAATTTTAACTCTAAGAAGACGCGAATTTGGATTCCAGACAGTTTAAAATAGATGGTCCATTTTGACTACCCTATAGAAACAAGTTTCATTTCTCTAGCCGAGACTTGCAAGTATATAACAAAGGTAATCTGAAATGCAACTTTCTGTTATATCAATGCAATTCATTACTATAGATTGCCCCAAATAGGTTGCAATTTTTTTTAACTGCTTAGAATCAGGATCCGTATGATGCACATGCAGAACAAAAAGGCAATAACAGGTCACCATTATTCTTCCAAAGGTACCTTCACAATTCTCTTGTTATCCAAAGCTAAGGCATAATTTATCTACTAAGTTTCATTATTCCATACTTTAGCAGAATTCGCAACGTATATAAAGATCAGTAGATCACTGAAATGCATGCATGCTAGAAAATTTTGAACGTGTGTTTCTATTTGGAGTAAGAGAGAGAGAGAGAGAGAGATTTAAATATACCATGAATAATTAAGCAATTCAATACTGTTTGCAGGAAATTCAATTACATCTAGTGTATTCAATATGTATGAGCAAGTCACTAAGACATCCACTAGAAATATATATATGTCAATGATGCCCTACAAAAGGTGGTTCAAAGCAAGTCCTTCCGTCCGTCACATTTTAAAACATAAAAATAACTGATTTCTCTATTCTGAAGATTTACTTCATTACTTCAAAAAGGAAGAAAAAATTAATGTTACATGAACAAATTTAATGGCAAGATATATAATCATCACAGAAGTCCCTTCAGGGCAGTGAGTTCTTGTCAAACTTTAAGGGAGGAAGGAAGGAAGGAAGGGCCAACTTCTTGTAATTTAATTTGCATTCATTCCCAAATGGAGGCAAGCATACTTGTCATTTCAACCCACATGACCATTTTGAATATGAATGTAAAGCAACAAGAATTCATAATGTATATATACAGAGACCGGATCATTCCTGGTTTAAAGGTTTTTAAAATTGCTAATAATGTTATGATGCAACTTTCAAAGTTACAGACCTTTCTGAAAGCAGATCCTTTCTCTACTAATTCTTCAACCACATCTGGTTCAATTCACTGTATTCTTTCTCGATATTGGAAGATGGCTCGGAACTATTTTTTTATTTTTTTTTAACATGGGTCTAAAGATGGGAGCAAATTGACTAGCGGGCGAAAGTTTAAACAAAAGGGTCGATTATACTTACTTAAAAGGTATTTTAAATAGCGGGATAAAAGTTTAAACATCACTGTACAAATAATAAAATAGTGTATATTTCAGAGTTTAATATGCAATTAACCCTATAAATATCCACCTCACGCCACTATGTCAACAATTCTCTTGCTATGAGATAAGGGTGAAATATTAGTAGTATTTTTATCCAAAGTTACTAATACGTAGTAATTTGTAAATAAACCATTGAATTTTCTAACATTACATAGAAATTCACATGAATATTTTTTGGGAATTGTCAAATCTACAATAGAAATTATTATTTTTATAATAAAAATGCCGCTAAATCATTGAATTTTCTAACATTACATAGAAATTCACATGAATATTTTTTGAAAATTGTTAAATTTACAATAGAAATTGTTATTTTTACAATAAAAGTGTCGCTATAGATCTTATAACAACAGTTTTCATTTTCGTTATACATCTACAACAATATTTTTATTGTGAAAATAATAAAAATTGTTGTAAATTTAATAATTCCCATATTTTTATTGAGCATAATACATACATATATATATATATATATATATATATATATATATATATATATATATATATATATATATATATATAATTATGTCTCTTTTTTATGAAACAAAATATTGTTACCAAATGGTACCATTTTTAAGCATGTTCTCCACAATAATAGTTTTACTCCTAATTTTGCACGACAATATAATTCTCCAATTTTCCTTGCTCGTTCGCAACCCTTCGTGTTACAAAGGAGTAGAGGACAAATGACGTGAGCAAAAATATACACCTATCAAATATTGACACATATACAATATGTATATCTCCAAGACTCTTTCTAGAAGCGTTGCGAAAATCCTAAAATCAAGTTTACCCCAAAAAGAATTCTGAAAGAAACCATGAATCATAAGCGGGGCCCTCCTGATAATTATCTCCTTATCAAGATCACCACAAAGGAGCCCAATCCTAGATTAATTTAACTAGGGGTCGTCCAAATCTTTAACATTAGACCAGGTAAATGGGTCGGGTCGGCCTAAATAAGTCGGGCAATTGTTGGGCAAGGTTATTGGCGGGCTAGGTAAAAATAGTCCAAATTTTAGTGAATTAAAAAAGTGAAGTTCAAAACTCGTGTTTTGACTGGTGGATCGGGTTAGCCCACGGGCTTCGGTTGATTTATGATCAAATTTTGACATATTTATGGGCCGGGCCATTGACGGGTTAAGCCAAAATAGTCCAAGTTTTCATGAGTTGAAAAAATAAAGCCCAAAGCCTGCATTTTGGCGTGATGGCCTAGCCAGCCCGCGGGCTTGAGCAGATTTTGCCAAGTCTAATTAACACTTAAAGGCGATACAAGTTAATCTTGTATAAATATTCCACCATACTTATTAACCAAAGTACGACTCAATCTAGTTTTCATACAAGAGAGAGAGAGAGACTCTCATTTTGTTATGAAAAATATATAATCTTGAAAATCATACAATTAAATATACATACCCCTTTTGTTTGAAATATAAAATTAATTTTGACTTTGTAACTTAATTTGATATATTTTCAAATTTAAAATCAGCAACTCAGTTAGATTTATTTATTTTTGGTAAATTTGATTATGAATATTCTAATTTATTTAAAAAACACTATTTAACGTAAGATTTATTGCCTTCAAAATTTAAATAAACCAAATTAATATTAATTTTAAAAATGTCTTAAATTAATTTTAAAAAATAAAAAATAATCTTATATTTTAAAACAAAAAGAAGTATATACATTGTAACCTAATTATAGTGTAACAAATGGCATTTTAAATAAAAATTGTTATAGAGGTATATATCTAATAAAGAACCGTTGAAGACATCTACTCGAACTAATCTTCTTGTGCTGTAGTTTGATTTGTTTAGAATTTCTTATCAACCGATATATACTTATCTATAGAAATTCCTATACATACCAAAAATATATACAGGAATATATATATACACAATGATTTTTATTTATTTATTTATTATTTATTATTTTAATTTTTCCAAATCCAGCTGGCAATTGCCATATATGTCTATTACCTGCATCCGGCCCAAGTACTACCCATAATACTCTCACAGTCTCACTAGTCTTACCATTATGTGTTATTCCCCCAAATGTAAATTAGTTCTCCTTCTGTCTCATAAAAAAATGTTTTAAATACAATTTCTATATAAACTGACAAAAAATAAAAGTAAAAAAAAAACAGAGTAAATAAATTTCTATTTTACTCACAATGAAGCCCACATAAGTAGTATACTAAAGTTTCTTTCTTTCTCCTGAAAATTGTATACCCTACTTTTAAGTACTTTTGAGTGAAATAAACTTTATACTATAATGTGTATTGGGATCCGGTTAGCATGAAGTTTGGACAATAAAATATTGACACACATAGAGCCTCCCCTACTTGTCAGCACTATTGACAAATTGACCAACTTACCAGAAAATAAACTTTATGCTAAACCACTCCATGTGTATTGTGTACTTTAGACATTTTTAAGTTACATTTTTAAAAGAGTAATGCTAGAGACACAACTTATTCTACAACTATTTTACAATTTGCTGATGTGGCATATTCCATCTCAGCATATTGATGAACAAATTGCTACAATTTAGTTTTCAGTCCCACATAAAAGCTGAGGTGGAGTATGCCACATCATCAAATTGTAAAATAGTTGTAGAATAAATTGTGTCTCTAACATTATTCTTTTTAAAATATAGGAGTGCTCCTCTTAGTTGTTTGCTATCAATTGTTTGTATGTAGTACCCACAAAAAGTCGTATAAAAAGTTTAGAATGAAAATTGCAGTTAAATAAAGAAATCATATAATTCCAAATTCATTCTTTACTGTTATGGTAGTTATAAAAAGATCATTACAAGTCTTGTTTTGCAGATACTGAACCAGTAGTGGGCTCAGACCTAATCTCTTATTAATTACAAATAATTTTAATTTGTAGTAGCTACCTTAACTTCGATTGGGAGAGAGGCGGCGGCGAATCCTCAAATGACCAAACTTTCCTGCACCTGGTGATGAACCTTCAAACACAAATGGTAGATAGCCCGTGGCAGCCTTGTATCTCTGCTGAATCTGGACATTCATAATGAAAATCACCAAATTATTCCAGTAGTAGATACTTTAGAATTTGTAGGTCAAAATAATTTGCACTGACCAATATTTAACAAGCTTACCACCGTATATGGATGGCTCATATATATATATATATATATGCTATCTTGACCATGTAAGGAATTATTATATGATAAAATCAAACACCGAACAAATGCTCTAACCTAAAGACGGCGAACTAAATCCTGATTATGTTTTTTGAACTAACCAGCATATATTACTGAAGTAATTATTATTTTAGGATTTTTACATATGCTTCTAGCCTGAATCTATTAACGTATAAAGTGTTATGTAAAGGAAGACAATGACAAGTCCATATGAATCTGCAGCTCGCCCCCAGCAATTTTTTTCCTGCCCTAAGTTCATAGTTTCCTGCCACTAGTTAATAGGAGGGTAAGTACATTTTGGGTCAAGACTCGGAACATATTGAAAAACACCCGACACACCTAAATATAACCACTCAATAGCGCCTTGTGTCCACCTACACTTGGGGGAAATGTAAACATTTACTCCCACCCCTATCTATAGGGTATGCTAGACGTTTCCCATCCCTAAGGGCATTTTGGATATCTTCGCCCTTTCTCCACCAATTAAAATTCTAATGTACATTCTTTCATACGGCCATTGGCTCTAGTTCATCTCCCAAGTCTTAAGAGCTTAGACTATCATCTCCGTGGGCGGTGGGCGGGGGCCGGGGGGGGGGGGATATACTGACTTAAGCTTTGAAGGGGATTACCAAGCCACCCATTGAGAGTCCTGATAACCTCCCTTGGTTTTGCAGCATAGGTGACACGCTCACTTCATCCGGACCACCCTAGTCATGGCCATGCTCTGACTCCGTTCCTCGAAAACCCAACCGTTTCGGATTCTTTCTTAAAAACACAAAACCTGCTAATTATCTTAAAGATTCTTCAAATAATTTGCATACACCAGTAGAAAATTAGATAGCACTCAGTAACTTCTACAGAAATGTTAGAAAATACATTGTTGCTATAATAAGTTTTCATTTTAAGTGTTTCGGACTGTATGAAGATTCTAAAATTCAAATGTCTAGAAGTCTGCATATATTTAATGTTCATAAAGGAAAATTTAGAAATGCATATATTTAATGTTTATCATCTCGGGGGGGGGGGGGGGGCGCATATACTGACTTAAGCTTCGAAGGGGATTACCAAGGCACCCCTTGAGAGTCCTGATAACCTCCCTTGGTTTTGCAGCATAGGTGACACGCTCTCACTAGTCTGGTCTAGCCTTGAGGCTCACTCCTACTAGACCATCCCAGCCCCACAGCTCACTTCATCAGGACCACCCTAGTCATGAGCCATGCTCGGACTCCGTTCCGGATTCTTCCTTAAAAACACAAAAACTGCTAATTATCTTAGAGATTCTTAAAATAATTTCCACAAAGTTAGAAAACTAGATAGCACTCAGGAACTTCTATAGGAATGTTAGAAAATACATTGTTGCTATCATATGTTTTCACTTTTAGTGTTTCGGACTATATGAAGCTTCTAATATTCAAATGTCTAGAATCTGCATATATTTAATGTTTGTCAAGGAAAATTTAGAAATGCGGAAATATATTATAAAACCATGATCTTTTTGAAAGTAAAAAAGAAAAGGATGTTTCCTATTCAAGAAAACACTGCTGCAATGAATGTTAATTTTATTGGGTATATTTAACAGTTGCGTATTTAATTTTCAGATACAGTAATAACTAATAAACTTACCTGAAGAATTTGTTGGCTGCTCCGTATACAATTCCTTCCAATTACACAAATCGTTCCTCCAGATCCTCCTCCAGTAATTTTTGCACCATATAGAGTTCCATCTCCAGATTTGGACAATTTACTGGGCTGAGTTTCTTGCACCAGTTGGACAAGCTTATCTGTGCCATCCGAACCAAGTCCACAAGCACTATAACTGTAGTGACACTGCATAAGAAGGCAGTGGATGAAAAACAATCCATCTTCAACTGTTTTTTTCTTCTATTTGTTTTTTCGTTTATCATCTCATTTTGCATAACATTTAATACACTGCCAATAATCCATAATCAGGTTGAAATTGCTTACTTTATTGTGTATTTAAGGACATTAAATGGAATTGATCCATTTACATGCCTTGTGATATAAAGAATCAGAATCAGAGGAGATACTTATTCTAAAACTGTTGGTTGTTAGTGTTTGCATTAAATCTTACTGAAAATCATTTTCATGACTTATGTATAACAAAACTTGATTAATTACATTAGTTTTCTTAACTGATAGCCTTTGGGTAACTTTAATATTTAGATAATGAGAATTCCCAGTCAAAAGTAAATACAGCTTACCTGATACATTAGTTCTCCAAGTGCAGTGAGTTGCTCATCTGATGCGACAGATGTTAGTAGTGCTTTGAATGCCTGGACATCAACAGATAAAGGGCAATAGATCAATTAATCACGCCCGCAAAAATAAATAATTATAAAATTAGAATATATACATGATCTTTTCAGAAGTTGTTCTTTCCTTTTTCAAGTCTCAAGACACTGAAAAGTAGAGAGAAGCCATTTGGCGATGCTATATAAAAATATAATATCTACTAATAACAAATCAGAAATCTCTTAGTACAACTAGTATTAGTTCAAGTTTCATGTAGTGGCCTTGATTTGATTGCCTTAAAACTCCCTTGTTCACCAGGAGCACCTTAGAAGTCATCTTCGTGTAATTTCATTATTATATAATATAAATTCCTGCTGTTAAAAGGGCGACCTTGTATCTTTAATGTCAGTGTTCACTCAGATGGTTCTGTAATGTTCTAGAGATGCACAAGAATACGTGGATATTAAGCTGGAAGATGGTCAGTCTCAGTCCGTGTTCAAACCATTTATATTAATTTATCATTGCCTAGTCAATCAAGAGGTATTAGTCAGGCCTGAATATAAAAGAAGAAAACAAGATAGGTGATGCAGTCCATTAAAATTCAAGAAGGGAAGAATACAAGGATTTGATTATTTCCCACCGCAAGACCCACTATGAGACTACTTTAACAAGATGTTTTTAGATGGTTTTAAAGCATTTCTATGTAGATTATTTAGTTAAGTCAACAACTTGTGTCAAGGTCCAATTAAATTTCCTTTTATTTAAATTAAAGGTAGGTACCTAGATTTTCATCTTTTTTCTCTTCTTAAATTCCCCAAAATCCTACAATCACAAATTTATTCTACCTACGTTTCCAACTTTTGGCAATAGCACCAAAACTCTCGAACCTTTGTTCTAGGGACTATTATTCCTCAAATTCCTGCAACAACCAAGAAAGTCCGGTCCGTTTTCGAGTTTTTATTTCCTTATAAAAATTTATTTAGAAGTTATTTTCAGTTTTGACCACTACTTATTTCTTTTACACAGGAACACGCTAAAGCTGTGAAGTTTGGAGAGAGATTACTATAATAAAATAGTAAATTCAACATCATAGACAGATATAAGATAACTTGTGTATTCCAACTAAACATAAGCTGCCAAACAATATTGCTAACCTTTACACGGAAATTTTCATATATAGGATGTCTAGCAGCTGCTCTTACTCCATAATTACGCTTCCTATCAATGACAGTGACTGGATCATTGTGGTCGGCATATTTCTCCAGAAACGTGTCACCAAGCAGAGAGTCGGGAAGAATCTTAGCATAAAAAGCTTCATATCTATAATTGATGAAAATTATAAAAATGTAAAAAAGCCGCATAGATTGTGAAGTTAGGCACTGAAATTCTTTATCAAGAACACTAGCAATGGACACAGGCTAAATTTAAAAACATAATGTGCAAGGTGACCACAAGCTTTTGTTCTTGTGCTAATTGGTACAGCTGCTTTTATTTGTGAAAAAGTATCAGCTGTTACTCCTTTATTAGATGGAAGAGAGGAAAAGAGCGGGGGGGGGGGTCATGAGAAAGAGAGCGTTCTTTGTAAGGAGCATGCTACCTTCCTATTTAGCAGATTGGGGACCATGACAGGAAAATGCACAGCAGTTTCCAAAAATATATCATACACAGAGGAAGATCAAAAGCAAGAGAAGGAAGCATTAAAAATAATATTAATAATAATGATGAATGATAATGATGGTGGCGGTGGCGGCAGCGGTGGTTGCAATGCTGCTGATGATGATAGTAGTGATAAGTCAAAAGATCCAAAGAACATATATTCATTAAAATTTCAGATATTTGCATCAGTTACTATAGCTCTAGAGACATGGCCTACTACCTGTGAGGTGACAAATTGCATAAGTAATCTAATGATGTTTCAGTTTCAAGTGGTTCAACACTGTCCTCTTCCGCTTCATCAGGGTTTGTCCCATTAGCAATCGATAGTGATTTGGATAACTTAACAGATGCAGTAGACTTTATCATTTCTCGACCCATAAAGGCTCCTACTCTTACAGAACCATAATCTGCACCTCCAACGCTGCATAATTTCCAATTATGGAGTATATTTATTAAATAAAAATAAAAATTGGAGAGAAAGAGAGAGGGGGAGAGAGAGAGAGAAAGATGGAGGGATAGCCAATCAGAAAGGAATCATTAATTACAAAGTATAATTGTTAGCTTTCAACAATTTGCAAAAATACAAAAGCAGAAGCGAAAAACAGAAGCATACATATCATACTAGTGAAGTAAAGAAGTTGAGAGTTCTATAACAATGATACATAATTTCTTTTGAGGGAGCCAGGTCTGACATTCATAACACTAAGCTAGAAGTTAACAGACTTAGATCACATGTAGAAAAATACTTCACAAAGAAGATGAAATTTGAAGAAAATATATGCATACTTATACAATAAACTAGAGGAAGACATTTTTTCTTTCTAAAAGTGGATCACCTTAGAAACATTGAATAAAAAAAAGTAAAAAAAAAATGAGGACAGCAAATATATAGTATATAAAGAAACCAAAGCTTTACTTTTCAGACTGAAATGAACTTGAAAAATATTGATTTAAAAAAAAAGCAGATGTAGATTGTATTCCTACTCCTAGTTAGCATCAGGAGGGGGAGGGGTGTTGCTTTGTCAATAATTGAATAATGAAAGAATACACGAGGAGGCCCAAACCTAAGCTCCAAAATCCAAATAATAAAGGGAGAGTGGGAAACCACTCAACAAGAAAGTGGAAAAACATAGAAGAAACAAGAAATAATAGACAAAATGATAACCAATAAACAAGAGAAAGACACTGAATTACAAAAAATATATAAATAATAACCATAGCAATTATATGGTATATAAGAAACCAAAACTTTAATTTTCAGGCAGAAATGATCTTGAAATATATTGATTTAAAGAATTAGCTAATGTGGATTGTATTTCCTAGTTAGCATCAGGTAACTTCTTCGCATCATATCATTTTCAGTGTTTTAATCAATATCCCTTAGATAACACTATTTTAGTTAATAGTCATCAAGAAGAAAAGCAGGAGTTAGCTAACAGAACTCTAAAGGAATAACTGGAGAAAATGTTGAGATATAGCACCTGTGCCGCAATCCTGAATCAATTCCCCAAAATCTTATATGACTAGGAATATCTACAAGCCCTAGTACTTCAGCCGGCTGCAAAACATAAAATTAAAAAATTTCACTTACACATCAAACTAGCTTTGAATTCTTTCCTGAATACAATGTCATATGGCATATGCTTCACAGTAAGCAGATACCTTTTTCTGCAAAAGTAACACCTCATACCTGACAAACCATAGCAAGAAGTTTGTTGGCTTCACCACATGCTGAAGTCATCTGGTCCATCACACCACATGGAGCTCCAACTACATGATTCTCTACCTGTCAAACAATTTTAAGGAAAACACAAAGATGAATATTGTACAAATAGGATTTGGGAATCAATATTTATTTTGGAAAATTCATAATTTATCAATCAGACAGTCCTGCAAAAGACATACCTTTTGGCAGAGCAAAGCAAGCTCCCTTGGGCTGATGTCCAAACCTGCATTCCAGAGATCACAAAACAAGTCAATTGTTTATTTGTCCAAGAAAGACACTTACTTGGGACAATTAGGATAATTGTGAAAGAAGTTATATAGATTATGTTTTCCTTTCCTAAGCATTTATTATATTATCTTGCTTATTTATCATTCATTTTTTGGTTTGTAACTGGATAGCTAGGTCAATAGTATAAGTTTTATACGAGGTCAACTAATCTTGTAACACAGAACAAACCTTATAACATATCACAACCATAATTCAATCTAAAAACATGATATAGCATTATCTAATAGAAAAAATTATAAATTGGAAGTCTCAAGCCTCTGCAGATAGAACTGCATACATCTTATTAATCATTAAAAAGGAGATTCAGAATTGTAACTAATGTTTGCCATGAAAATATTGTATTCACCATGAGCAGCAGCTATAGCAGTCATGCTCGCAACCTCTATTGAGGCAGAAGAAGATACACCTTTGCCTTCTGGGACAGCAGAAGAAACCTGAGGCTCATAAAGAAAATGCTAGATTTAACAAAATGCTATGTATGGTCAATGTATTCTTAGTAATTAGTCAAGACAATCTTAAATCTTAAAGCAAGATAAAATGCAATACAAGGTCTATTTAACCATACACAGCATACCATTTTTCCAACACAGAAAAAGGTAAATAGACAATTTTAAGCTGATATGAACAATCAAAAAACCGTTTGTCTTGGAAACTGCATTCCTTCAAAATGTGGGTGCATAAAGCTAGCTACTCTATGAGTTTATATTAAACAATTACAGCTAGCTATTTACAGAAATACTCTTACTGCATTCCCGTTGACGGGACATAAAATGAACAGAACAAAATGCGGGATACAATGTTGAACTTAAAATCTGTTTTCTGGAATTGAAAATGATGCAGATCCAGGCATCAAGTACAATGACATCTTAATAGACTGAAAATGGAGCAATTCATACCAGCATACTGATGCTATTTTCAAAGCGTACACCAAGTTCTTTCATCAAAACCAAAATCGTTCCTGCAACAAATGCAGCCCAACTAAATTGGAAACATATTAGTACAGCATTTAGTGTCACATTGGAATCAGACAAAACAAACACAGAAGCTTATCACACTTTTGGGATGGATCTCGAGCAAAGTAATCTTTAGCCTTTTCATATGCCATTGGCTGCCCACCATCCATAAAATCAGAGATGTCCATGTCGAAGGTTGGACCACGATTGCTTAATTCTGACCCATATGATACCTGATATGGTATATGCAGAAAACAAAGCTATTAACAGGAAAAAAACATAAGGAAAAAAACAACATATATAGTTGAGTGGGTTTTGTCTTATTCAAATAATCTATGTTAACTTGCCACTTGTTCTAGAAGCTTAAGTGGCAGAGCGTGGTCTATATTAAAGACTCACATAGAAACAAGAGACTGATTCCATGTTATCACTTGCACTAAATGCATAAGCTAATTATGTAATGCTTTAAAATCTAGACCAGTCACTATCATTTTCATATTTTATGTAAACACTTAGTTCAAGATGGAATTCCCTGCTTCATAAACACGAGAGAAATCAATATCTAACAAAAGGATGAACTTCCAATGAAATGATAAAAATAAATTGCTTATAAACATATACATGTGTGATGTGACTATTTAGTAAACAGCATTCGACGAAGTCCAAGAACATACTATTTGTAGCACGGGTGTTGATCCTTGCCGTCGAGCTTGGGCATGCTTCCAAAGCCTTTGTTTACTTGGATGAATCATTTGGACAGCAACATGGCAAGCTTCTCTAATAGGCATCTGTGAATACTCAAACAAAGAAATGGTTAAAGAGTATCATCTGGTCGAACTATTTAAAAGACTGTAGATCAAATATAATAACAATGTGGTATACACAGTTTTTTGGTAATATAATGGAAATCTAATGGATTAGCAAGAAAGGGTATGGGCATCCTGTGTACATGGCCACATCAAGAGCTACATATAAAAGATGAAATAAACCTGTTAGCATGTGTTACATATTAACATATTTTCCTTTCCCTGCCTCTCTCTCCCTGTTTTTCTTCCTATAATTAGGCTATTATTGTGGATAAATGTAGCCACTAGAAATCTGGAAATAAAACAGTAAATACATATTCATACAAAATCTACATGGTATCAAAGCTTGATCCTTTATCTGAAGTTTTTTTTCTCTCGTTTTTGCTTTTTTTTTTCAATGCCGTTCATAGTTTCTAATAGAAATCTAGTTGAACAATTGCATATAGAGGAATTGAGATCATAATTGGCGTACTTGTTGTCGGACGATCAGACCGGAGATTTCAATCTTCCGACCCACTGCCGCACGAGCCCTCACGCGCCGACGCCATGCGCCATCATTGGCCGGCGCGTGAGTCTTTCTCCGGCAACCTTTTCCGATGCGGCTTCTTCTAGGGTGGTCGATTCTCTCTCCTCTTGCTATCTACAGTGGACTTAAGGTGTTTGTTTGAGTTTTTTACAACCCTTTGTTAACAGTGTTAGTTTTTCGCGACTGTCGCGACTGGAGGTTGTTTAATAATGATATTTTTTTGCTTTGCCTTATTCTGTGTTTTTGGAGTGTTATACAATCTCTTGATATCATTTGAAAAGTTTATTCTCTTTGATATAGATTGTATCTCCCTGTTAATACTATTTTATGTCGGAACAAAGTCGTGCTAGTAGTGAGGTTCATACCAATAACACACGGGACAACATCAGGCTGTTAGAAGCCACGCTCTTAACGCAACACTGGCTCTCAATCCCTTTAAACTGGATGGATCTAACTATTTGGCATGGTCTCAAGCATGCCGTATGTCAATTGAGGTCAATCGTATGCAACACTTCATCAATGGAACAACGACTATGCCTGAACAACCAGGTATGACCCAAGAAGAATAGAAATCTAATAACTCCATGGTAAAAACATGGATTTTTAATTATATGGAACCGAGTATGCAGAGTAGTTACATGTTTTTAAACACTGCCTATAAGCTTTGGTAGGCTATCTCCCAAACTTTCTCTGTTTTTGGTGATATCTAAGGCTTATGACATTCGTAAGAGAATCCGTGAACTGGGTCAAGGAGAGAAGCCTGTGGCACAGTACTTTGCGCAGATTAATGCCCTTTAACAGGAGCTTGATCATTACCGCGTTTTTTCAGCCAACGTACTGAAGATGCCGCAACTTATCAAATGTTTGTTAGCGAAGATCAAGTTATTGATTTCCTGGCTGGTTTAAACATAAAGTATGATCAAGTTCGAGCACAGTTAATTGGTCAGACACCTTTTCCATCGCTGCGAGAGGCTCATGCTCGAGTCCAGCATGAGGAAAGTAGACATCGGGTGATAGTTCTAAACCCCTGTTGACCGATCAGCCATGGTTGCTTCATATTCTAAGTCTGGCTTCCCCATTCAGTCTCCCGTTGAGGAGTCCTGCAAATGTGATTATTGTGGGGAAAAGAATCATACCAGGGATCGCTGCTTTAAACTTTATGGGCATCCTAAAGGGTGTGGAGGTCGGTCTGGTCATGGACGTGGATCCCAAGCCTACATGTCTACTCCACCACTTCCTGCTGATGCACACAGTACTTCAGAAACTCCAGCTTCACTCACTCGTAAGGAAATTTCGAAAATTCTGTTCCAAATCTACTACTTCTCATTATGCCCAGTCAGGTATCCATTCTTGTGCTTTTCATGTTTCATCAACTTGTACTAGTTGGATTATAGACACAGGTGCCTCTGAGAATATGACTGGGTCCTCCAACCTCTTTACTTCATACACAACTTGCTCTGGAAAAGACAAGATTCGAGTAGCTGATGGCTCCTTATCTTCTATCTCTGGGCATGGTTCTGTAGTTTGTACTCCATTAGCATTATCATCTGTTCTTCATATTCCTTCGTTTACTATAAATTTATTATTTGTCCAATGTCTTTCTAAATCTCTACACTGTTCAGTAACCTTTTTTTCACATCATTGTGTTTTTCAGGACTAGGTGACGGGACAGACGATTGGCAGTGATAGTGCAGTTGATGGTCTTTATTATCTAGATGTTCCCTCGTCTAACATGTCCTCAACTCCGGCTCTTCACTTTACTTCTGACTCCAGCTTGACCTCTCTCCATCAATGACATCGACGCTTGGGATATCCTTCCTTTTCAGTATTGGAGTCTTTATTTCCCTCTTTTAGTTAAGCAATGTAACAAAACTCAGTTTTTGTGTGAACCATGTGAATTCGGTAAACACAAACGTTCGACTTACTCTGCTATTAACAGTCGACATTTTGAGCCTTTTGCTATTATCCATACCGATGTGTTGGGACCCTCTCGGGTTGTTTCCTGTTCTGGTTTTAAATGGTTTGTCAAATTGTCATTCTCATGTCACTTAGATTTATATTTTGCGTTCCAAATTTGAGGTATTTGATTGTTTTCAGGACTATCATAAAATGATTTAAACCCAATTTAATACAAAAGTCAAAATTCTTCATAGTGATAATGGTCGAGAATATAGTAATAATCATATTTTTTAATCTTACCTCTCTCAGCATGGCATCATTCTTCCTGTGTTAAAACTCCAGAACAAAATGGAGTGACGGAAAGAAAAAATCGACACTTACTAGAGGTTGCCCGCACTCTTATGTTCACAATGATGACCCCTAAATTTCTATGGGCGATGCAATTCTGACTGTTACATTTCTTATTAACCGTCTTCCTTCTAGAATCCTTAGGAACAAAAGTCCCATATCTTTTCTCCAACACACGACCAGTCCTTCTCCTTCACCTCGAATTTTTGATTGTGTGTGCTATGTACATGATAAATCTCCCACTCAGGACAAATTTTCATTGGTTATTCTCCAATCCAAAAATGTTATAAATGTTATCATCCTCCTTCTAACAAAGTCTTTGTCACTCGAGATGTAACTTTTTGGGACTTAGAATCTTTTTATTCTTCTTCATCTTCTCCTCAGGGGGAGGATGTTATTGATGAGAAGAATCTTTTTTTTTAGACTGGTATTACAAGTTCTACTTTCCCTTTTCCTGTTGTTGTTTCTGATAATTATACACAGGGGAGTTACATGAGTAGCCTAAGTTGCGGACCTATGTTCGAAGAGACAAGAATAAGGTCACCATTTCTACACCACTACACCAACCTTGCTCCGAACCTGATCTTCATATTGCTCTCAGAAAAGGGGTTCTATCTTGTACTCAACACCTTATCTCTAATTTCGTAACTTATAATAAATTATCTGCATCCTACCACTACTTTATTTCTTCCTTGTCTTTAATATCTGTTCCTCAGGGGTGGAGAGAAGCAATCAGTGATGAGAATTGGAAACAGACTATGATTGAGGAGATGAATGCCCTGAAAAAGAATGATACATGGGAACTAGATACTCTTCCTTATGAAAAAAACTAGTTGGTTGCAAATGGGTTTATACAGTTAAACAGAAGCTAGATGGGACAGTTGAGAGACTCAAAGTCAGGCTAGTTGCAAAAGAGTATACTTAAACCCATGAGATTGATTACCAGGAGACATTTGCTCCTGTGGCGAAGCTATTTGTACCATAAGCTCATGTGCAATGAACTTTGGCTGAGATATTTAACAATTGGATGTGAAAAACGCATTCCTTCATGGTGGCTTGGAAGAAGAAGTATACATGGAAATATCACCAAGGGTAAGGTTTGTAAATTGTGAAAGGCTTTATATGGTTTGAAACAATCTCCCAGAGGCTGGTTCGGAAGATTCCACAAAGTAATGATAAGATTTGGATACAAGCATAGTCAAGCAGATCACACTCTATTTGTTAAACAGACTATCATTCTTATTGTTTATGTTGATGACATTGTGGTGACAGTGGATAATAGAGAAGAGATAGTTAATCTCAAAGCGAGTTTGTCCAAAGAGTTTGAGGTCAAAGATCTTGGTCCTTTGAAATATTTCCTTGGTATTGAAGTTGCAAGATCTTCCAGTGGGATTTTTCTATCTCAACGGAAGTATGTCCTTAATCTTTTAATAGAAACTGACATTTTAGGATGTAAGGCTGTTGATTCTCCTATTAAAGTTGAGCATCATCTAGAAGGAGGCACAGGACCTACGGTTGATTAGGGGTGCTTAAAAAATTCGGTTTTTTCAGTTTTTTACCAGACCGGTTGATACCGAAACCGGCGGTACCGGTTTTTTTCAGTACCGGTTTTTCAATTTTTTAATACTTTTCGGTACCGTTAGCGGTAACGAACTTATTGAATTCGGTAAAAATCGAAATACCGGAAAAAAATCGAAATTTAATAATATAATAATTAATACGTAAGTACTTTATTTACTCTCTTTTAATTCTACAGACTTCACTTCACTCTTTAGTCTTCATTCTACAGACTTCTTCACTATTCTGCACTCCGTTCTTCACAAATAACTTCTCCTCCATTAAAGTTTCTCCTCCATTAAAGCTCACCCTGTCAGCCTGCCCTCTCTCAAATCTAAGCATCTCTAACCCTGAGCAGTGACCAGTGAGCTACAGAGCCAGCACGCACCCAACGTCTCCGACGGTAAGTCGTGAGATCTGTACACATCATATACACTATACTTACACTAGTACAGATCTGAGTTGAGATTTCTGCACCCAGATCTGAGATCTGTACACATCATATACTGATACATATATAAATATACTAGGTGTTTCGACCATAGTAATTTTTTTTCGACCGTCTACTAGGAGTTTGATAAAATTACTGTGAGAAGATGGTTTGTCGATTACTTCTAATTTGATATAATTCCTTACTTTCTAGTCAGCTACTATGTCAAGATTGCAAATATCATGTGATGGGCTAGAGGAACTATGCCATTTCTGTTACTTCAGTTTGTGGATGATAATGATATGCATATTACTGCATAAGTTTAAATTCATAATACCAAAAGTTGTACCCAGAAAAGTGAATTTGTTCCTTAACTAATGAAACAAGGAGCAACCACAAAGTATACAGGATTTTATCTAACTGCACTCTTTGTAGTAATTATGGTTGTTTGATATATCCAGATAAATTCTAGCATTTTTCTTTTCTTCATGGTTATGACAAAAACTCAATCTTTTGTTATCATAGTTCATTATTTTGTGAAAAAAGGCTCATTGTTTTGAGCATGTGTAGGTTATAATGGTTGAGCAGCAGTCTGAGACACCCATCAACGTGGAATCGAATGCTGAAAATCCAATTCATATTGATGAAGAGGAGTTGAATGAAGGTGAAATTGAGCAACTTGATGCCGGTAAGACTCGTGCTAAAATTTGGGCTCATTATACAAGATTTAAGCAAAATGGTCAAATTAAAACTAAATGCAAATATTGTGGAGTTATTTTAAGTGCTGATCCTAAAAATAATGGGACTAGTGGTCTAAATGCTCACAATATGAAATGTAAAATGTAATGTGGAGTTAAGAAATCAAGCAATCTTAAACTTTAAATTTGCAAGTGCAAATAATGATGATGAACCATGGAAGGGGAGTCAACAAATAATTGTCTTTGGAAGTTTGATGTGGATCTAACTCGGGCTGCTTTAGCATATATGATTCTAGTTGATGAACTTCCTTTTAAATTTGTCGAAAATGAGGGATTTCGACATTTTGTGTCCATTGCATGTCCTAGGTTCAATGTTCCTTCACGTCACACAATTACAAGAGATTGTTTTAAAATATATATGGAAGAGAAAAAGAAGTTAAAATCTATTTTTAACTCATCTTCTCAAAGGATATGTATTACAACTGACACATGGACATCAATGCATAGACTTAATTATATGGTTGTGACAGCTCATTACATTGATGATAAATGGAGATTGAGAAAAAAATTATAAACTTTGTTCCAATTTTGAGTCACAAGGGTGAGGCCATTGGAATGGCAATTGAGAATTGTTTAATAGAATGGGGGATTAAGAGAGTTTTTACTATAACTGTTGATAATGCCAGTTCAAATGATGTTGCGATATCTTATTTAAAAAATCAATTTCAAGTATGGGGCCATAGTGTTTGTGAGAATAAATTCATTCATGTTCGATGTGTTGCTCATATTTTAAACTTGGTCGTAGTTGATGGGTTGAAAGATGTTAATATTTCGGTAGCTCGTGTTCGGGCATTGATTACGTGGAAGGCAATCTCCATCTAGGATTAGAAAGTTCAAGGAGTTTGTTGACTTTGAAAAAATTGAAAATAAATCTTCATTAATCCTATATGTTGCTACTAGATGGAACTCCACTTATTCAATGTTGAATGTTGCTCAACATTTTGAATGTGCTTTTAATAAGCTTGGGAGTAGGGATCCTTTGTATAAACAAGAAATGATCTCAGGTGAAGGGTGGCCAACGGTGGAGGATTGGGGTAATGTGAGAAGAATTGTTTTGTTTTTGAAACACTTCTATGAATTAACACTTAGAATCTCCGGCACATTATATGTTACATCTAATGGATTTGTTCATGAGTTTGTGGAAGTTGATGGTATTTTGAAACAAATGGAAGATGATGATGATTATCAAATGAGAGAAATGGCTATGAGGATGAGATCAAAGCAAATGAAATATTGGGGGGATGTTGATAAAATGAACAAGTTGTTATACATTGTCGTGGTTCTTAATCCAAGACACAAATTCACTTTCGTTAAGTTTGTATTTAATCAAATGTATGGTAAAGAAAGTGATTTGGCAATCAAAATGACTAGAGGGGCTAAAGATGTATTATTTGAGTTGTTCAATTATTATAATCTCAATCATTTATCGTCCCAAGGTCATTCATCTCAAACTCCAAGTGGGAGTGGAAGCTTAACTCAAAGTGATGGCTCATCATTAGTAGAAAGTATGTCAAGAAAAAAAAGAAAAATTGACAACTTGTTTGAACAACATGTTGAGGATGTTCAAGGTGGGAAAATTCAAACTGAGTTAGAAATGTAGTTAAAGGATTGAGTTGAAAGAAAAGATGAAAAATTTAACCTTTTAGCTTGGTGGAGATCCAACACTCATAGATTTCCTGTTCTTTCATTAATGGCTAGAGATGTCTTAGCGATTCCCATTTCTACCGTGGCTTCCGAATCGGCATTTAGCACAGAAGGACGCATCCTTGATTCCTTTAGGAGCTCTTTAACTCCTAGGATGGTGCAAGGAATTATTTGTGCTCAAGATTGGCTTCGCCGAAGCAACGAACCAATTGATATCGAAGAAAAGTTGGAATCCCTTGAAGAAATTGAAAAACGTATAGCACAGTAACACTGTAACACTTTGTATTGTTTATATATTTTTTTGTAATGTAGTTTAAATTCTTCTTAATAAATTATGATTTGCTCACATTTTTCTTTTAAAAATTGCAGAATTTTCAGCAGGCGATTTAGATGCATCAATCTTGAATATGTAATATGGTTGATTTGTTGGAGACCGGAGACTTGATAGTTGAGAGAGTTGTGCCTTGTGTGTTGTTTGTTTTTAATCTTTGGATATATAATATGGTTGTCGGTTGATTGAACTTTGTACCTACTGCCTACTACTTGTTCCAGCTTTGATTATGTGATATTTAATTTGTAACAGTTGTTCTCCAAAGGGGTCGAAGTTATTTCTTCCCTTTTGACTAAAACTCTAATGCTTGCTAATATATGTGAATCTGTTAATTCATTCAAATGCTTTGGCATTTTTAGTTTATTTGATTTACATTCCTGTTTGGATACCTCAAGGCTCAGGATATAAACTATTAATTTATTCATGCTTTGGCATTTGGTACTGAATACTTGATTGATCACAGGAAGCTGTATGAGTACAGTAAATCTAACAGAGTTTTGATGACGAAGTGTATGAAAGTTGAAGCTCTAGCCCAGTTCGTGTTGGCATCCATAACGCACACTCTTCCAGTCAATATTCCAAAAGGCACTAGGCGGCCGAGGGGGGCCTATGCGAGATTTTTTATTTTAAGCCAATTTTAATATTTTATCTTACATTTATCCAAACAAAACAATAATATAAAGCAAAACAATCTATAATAAAGATAATAAAGGTCTTTGCTTAAAGTTCAAACACATCCATATTGCTAATGTCAATGGTCAAACACAAACATGCAATTGTTCAAAGTTCAAACATATTTTTAACGTATTAGTTTTATTCATAAATAAGATTGCTATTAAATAATAAAATTTAAAATTTCAAGAATTTAATTCAATATTAAAACTTAAGAAACTAAACATAAATTTAAGAATTATATTGTATTAAACTAAATATTACAAATGTATCATCATTTATATAATTTGAAGTTGGTACAAGTTCAAAAAATTACAACTATAATAAAATTATCCATTTTGACTTGATATTGTTCACTTCTTGCTGTGATTTGATATATTACATGTATTATGAATATGGTAAATTATTAGAAAAATAAATATATCAAGATCTGGTTTGGGTAGTTATTAAAATAAAAAAAACTCTCCGCCTAGGCCCCGCCTAATGTTCTGGAGGAATTTTTTTGTCGCTTGGGCCTAGGTGAGGCGCCTGGGAGGGCCTAGCGCCTAAGCGGGGCTCCATGAGGAGGCCTAGGCGGGGATTTTTAGAACAATGCCTCCAGTGCCAATGTTCTTCCCAACTCAACGAGCGTGGTTTTTAATATAGTATGTCTATCTAGAGTACTTCTTCATGAGTTAGCATTCTAACATGGCGCCCAGTTTCTTCCTGTGTGCGGATCAGACCCATTTCTCGATCAAGCTCTGCAGCCTTATTTTTCAAAAATAGTTCCCTAGTTTTAACACTTAAGAGGTCAGGAATGATGTGCACTAGGGTAAGAGCTGTTGCACAGGACAATGCAGCAGTCAAAATCTTAGCAGTGGTCATGACAACAGCCACTGTTTTAGTATGGATAGTAAAGGTCCATAGGTTAATAAGATGTGTTGCTCCACAAAGTACTATAAAAGCACCAAGCTGAACGAAAACCCACTTATACGGAAATACTGCAGATTTCTTAACAAAGTAAATCAGCTCCAAAGGGATGGAAAAATGTCAAAGCATTAATAATTATATATATTACCATGTGGTATACCAAACCGGTACCGATTTTGTACTGAACCGGTACCGAAACCGGTAATTCGGTACCGATTCCGGTTCTTGTTTTTTCGGTAATTTCGGATCAGTACCGATTCGGCATTTTTAGTACCGATTCGATTTTTACCGATGAGCACCCCTACGGTTGATAGAGAAAGATATCAACGTTTGATGGGGCGGCTGATATACCTCTCTCATACTAGACCCGATATATTTTATGTTGTGGGTATAGTGAGTCAGTTTATGCAAGATCCTCGACATTGTCACATGAAAACTGTTTACAGAATTCTAAGGAATATAAGTCTGCTCCTGGTAAAGGTTTATTGTTTGCACCAAATGGTCATTTGAGAGTCGAAACTTTTTTCGACTCAGATTGGGCTGACTCTATAGAGGATTGTTAGTCTACATCAGGCTACTGTTCATTTGTTGGAGGTAATCTTGTTACTTGACGTGGTAAGAAACAGTCTGTGGTGGCAAGATCTAGTGCTGAGGCTCAATATCGTGTCATCGCCTTGGGTATATGTGAACTAATGTGGCTTCGAACCTTACTAGAAGATTTGGGTGTTACAATTAAAGGGCCTATGCAGTTATTTTGTGATAATAAGGCAGCCATTAGTACTACAAACGACCCAATACAACACGATAGAACGAAGCACATTGAGATTGACAGACACTTCATCAAAGAAAAGTTAACTAATGGTCTTATTTGTTTGCCTTTTGTAAAAACAGAACATCAACTAGCTGATATTCTGACTAAGGGTTTTAGTGGTAAGATGTTTCATCCATTGTGTTTCAAGTTGGGTATACGAAATATCTATACACCAACTTGAGGGGGAGTTTTAGCATGTGTTACATATTAACATGTTTTTCTTTCCCTGCCTCTCTCTCCCTGTTTTTCTTCCTATAATTAGGCTATCATTTTGTGTATAAATGTAGCTACGAGCAATCTGGAAATAAAACAGTAAATACATATTCATACATAATCTACAAAACCAAAACCATGATTCATGAGTATCAGGAACAATATAGAGTTTAGAGAGCACTGACATAACTGAAATATATAACAACTATTTAGCAAATAGCTAATTCCTTTTAAAATGCAGTGGTGCACTGCATATCAAAATGGCAGCATTGGATTGAGAGTTTAGAGAGCAATGACATAACTGATGCTCACTAAATACATATTGAGAGATTGAAGAGTACACTGCATATCAAAATGGCAGCATTGGATTGGAATGAGTTGTTCAAAGAAGCATTCTAAATAAAATGTTTGTCCAGTTAGCATGTCAATCATTGAGCATTTAATTAATGAATGTATTAAACAACTGAAATGTCAAAGACAAACGAATGGGTATAACGGAAAACAGAAAAGAAATTAATGTTCTACACTATCAAAATAAAAAAAAATCTGGAAAATATTAAGCCCCATGCACATAGTTGTTAAAGAAACAGAAAGGAGCGCGCCTAGGCGCAAGGCCCAACACGGTAGAAGTAGTCCACAAATAATATATGCATGAGGCCAAACTTCTCCAATACATCCATAATTGAAATTTTAAATTCTTTATCTTGGGAACTTCATTGACACTTCTAGGGTTTTTCGCTAAATGGTAATAAAAAATCCTTTGATTGTTATGTGTAACTTGTTTCAGTAAGCAAAAGAAGTATAAATTTAAATGACATCGAGAAAGGAAAGAAGAAGAAAAGCTAAGTTATATAAAACAAAAATAAGACAAAAAAACATTAAGAAAAAAACAAAGGAGGGTGCAGGAAAAGAGGAGGGTATACACTGTTTTCACAATTCACATGGTTACCATATTTACATACATTATTACATATCCGTGCACTTACACATACTATACCTATCTTTATACCTGTCTTTAATTGCATAGCTATTGCTGATTGTAACAATATATATTCACGCATTTCAACTTGTCAAATACCTCCCCCCAAATTAGCAAATATATATATAGGGGAATGATCCATAGCTTTCGTAAGCTATGAGCACTATTCCAGTTAATCCATCTCCTGACGTCCAATGGAAGATTTAAGGGCTGGGTTGGGGCCGACTGCTACTCCCTCTAGCGGTCAGCCAAATTCTTTTATGTTGACCGCTATCAGGGACTTAAAATAGCTATAATTTAAAATAAAAAAATATAGCTAATTAATACTCCATTCGCTAATTGGTTCACAAATATAAAGAATTATAAAATAAGGAGTAGACTATATAAAGAATAGTACTTGACTAGGTAATTTAGGAGTAGTAGTTGAATACGTAATTTATTTGAGTATGAATATAATATAAACTCAATCACTATTTCTTATATGGATTATCAATAATACTAATTAATAAAATAAGTACGTATAAGGATAATTACTGATTATAACCTTATAATTTTTAATTATAAATAGGAAATAGTGATTGAGTTTATATTATATTCCTACTCAAACAAATTACGTATTCAACTACTACTCCCAAATTACCTAATCAAGTACTATTCCTTATATTAGTCTTACTACTCGTTTTATAATTCTTTATATTTGTGAACATTAGCTATATTTTTTTTAATTTAAATTATAACTATTTTAAGTCCCTAATTAAGCCAAATTCTTTTATGTTGGCCGCCAGAGGGAGTAGCGGCTGACCCCAACCCGGTCTCTTAGATCTTCCATTGGACGGCAGGAGATGGATTAGCTGGAATAGTGCCCATAGCTAACGGAAGCTATGGATCATTCCCCATATATACATACATATATATATATACATACATACATACATATATATATATATATGCATAACCTTGAATTTACCAACCAGAAGAAACTGTATATTCATTGATTATATATATGTAGGATAGAAATCTTTATTGACTTGGCCCTTTTCATCTCCACTTTTCTTATGATTGGGTTGTACCATATTCATGTCCCTGACTAGTTTCCTCCATGACCAAATGTCCCATATTAATGTCCATGTTTCATAGTTCATAATGTTTACTAATATTGCAACTTTATGCTTCCAAGAAAAGATATGAATGCAAAAGGAGAGAGGGAGAGAGGGATGAAATCATGAAAATCTAATAAAAATAGAATAAATATCCATAAAGGTTGATAGACTTCCCAATGTTTTGGGGGATATGATAGGAGAAATACAAGGTTCCTTATTTTGTTTTTAGTTTTCTACAATTATACTATTGCTGGACTAAGCCAGTGCTATAGGTGTATCATCTATTAAGTTTTAACAGTATGACTAAATAGATTCAGAGGAAGAGCAATTTCTGGGTCCATCAAGTCAATTGATGCCCTCTGATCTCTGCTTATTTTCTAAGTGAGACGGGTAAAGTTCCCAATTTATTCTCAAGCAATGAAGGGTTTTTAATTTATTATTAATTTCTATAATCCACAATAATCAGAAATTTACCTGCAAGACAAGGCTTCCAGAGTAGTCTGCAATTCCACCCACTACATCCAACCTTCCAGGTGCTCTTGCCACAATGATGTCTTCCTAAGTGAGTAAATATACACTTGGAGTAAATACACAATGGAAACAATAAAGTATAAAAACCAAAAAATACAATGAAAATGGCTTGCATTTAAGTATTATACATCGGATGCATACTAAATCAGCTGGTAACAGCAACATAAAGAGTAGTGATTATTATCACTCCATATTTTATCACAAGGCGAGAAGTACCATTTATCTGACGGAATTTTAAGGATGAAAATCTTTGATATAAATACAGAGTAAAAAGTACTCTTGTCATAGTGATAATATTTGGAGTGCCATTTGTAGAGTGCTAAAATCAAATCCAATAGTAAGAAGAAAAACTATTTTTAAAAAAATAAAATGAAAGCCGAAACTTCAGATATCACATAGAGACGAACAGAGTGATGAAAAATCAATTAATAGTTCAGAATTGAATAAAATACGTGTTATTTAACATCTTATATTATGTAATGTTGCTTTAAATCATTTATGTGCTGAAGCAGTCTAGAAATTGGAGGAAAAGGGGGAGACATTATTCAATTATGAAAAATGATTGGAAGACGAGTCAAACATCTTAAATGCATTAATCAAAGACCAATGTATAATAGCATGTAGAACCAACAAGCACACACAATTATGTATACTGTTTGTAGTTATAAACTAGACCAACTTTAATTTTATTATTGGTTTCACTTTAAAGTATACGGTATAAAGGAAAATATGAAATGGTTATTGTGCTTTAGATGCATTCACTTTTTGGGGCACAATGTAAAAGCATATGATGCAGTTTTGCTGCACCCATAGTTCATTACGTATAGTGATCAGCCAATACTGAATTAGGAAATGCATCGACTTTTAAATTAAGTTGTATAAGACCTCCCAATTGAAAAGACCAGCAGCTGCTACACGCTCTCGCATGTGACGCTTTTCAGCATTCTTTCCAGAGTAACATAAAGCTTCTAGTTCTGCCAAGCTCTTTAAAAAACTCATTGTATCTGAAAGACCCAAAAGATCTCCGTGAAGAATCTCAAAGTCCTCAGAGTATCTAGAAGAAAAAAAATGCAACGATATGAACAGAAGTAACTCAAGTAAGCAATCTGTATGTCTAATAAGGACCTTCATACACTGAGATGAAAAAGCTCACGAGTTCATGAAGGCGGTTGTCTCATTTGTTTCAGCATTTGGTGATCCAGTACGAAGACCAAATTCACTTTCAGCATTCGTATACCACTCTGGGATGGAAATATCTCTTCCAGGGACTCTTTGTAATTGAAACCCGAGAACGATAGCATCACGCAATCTCCTGGCCCCACTAAACTAAAACTCCAGGCAATATAGAAATCATTTAGTGGAAAAGGTACCATATCAAAAATCAGTTTCAAATTAGTTACACGAGTTTTCATGTATGTGTGTGTGTGTGTGTATATTATTAGCACCCTAGCACCACTTTACTATAAGAGACTTTCCAAATATGAGTATAGAGAATGGGGCGTGGAGTAATAATTCCATATTAATCTGAATCAATCCATACACATAACATTTTTAATAAGGTTCTGGCTAGAAGCATACAAGTCCTGTAACGTGCTTATCCGTGGGTATCTGGTAACCATATATAAATCAACAAGCTATCCGGTATTTTGAAAACAAACCCACATTGGGTCACTGCAACAGCAACCCAGGTAACTCGAGAAACAAGCACACTACTCAATCTCCATATATTTTCATCTAGGGAAAGGTAATTGCACAAGGTACTAAACTTAAAGCCATTTTCAGTTTTCATATCAATCAACCACCGACCGTATGAAAGTGATATATAAGTTACGCTATATTTATTGAATATAACATGCAAAGAAAATGATTATACCAAACATATAATTTATGTACCTTATCTGATGCATAATTCTTTCCAACAGCTGTATCCTGCAAAATACGGGCTGCAACCTGAAGATTATGACAGTGTGTTAGAGAACCTATGAAATTCTGGAAAAAACATTATTGAAATGACAGACATTCCAACCGAGATAAAGCAGAACTCCAATACATAGATCATGAAACAGAAATCTGGCCTCCTACAAATGCAATAATAATTCTTTAATCATGATCCGAACAGCTTAGAACAATTTGCAAAACCATATCGTTTCAGATACTTCTCAATGGGGAAAAGAAAAACCAAAGTTTTTGTCTAATGACCAAAATTGCCAACAAATTTTCATACATTTATATGGTACAGCTGTCGAACTTTTTTTTTTGGCAATATAACCATTGAACTTAAGGAAAACCTTTAATTTAGTCCGAAAATTTAATGGGGGTAACCAACTTAAGAGAGCTTATTTGACAGCAAGGTCAAGAGGTTGATTACTTGATTGGTACAAAGTATTATGGCATAAAAAGTATTCCCAAGCGTTGCTTATTTTATGACTGGAGAACAGAAAGAAAATGGGAACCAAAGATGACTCCAAGTGGTGATGCTCTTGACTGGGATTTGGAGTTAAACTACGCCACTGAGCACTTCAAAGGAAGGTCCTTTCTGGTTAAAATCAGAGGAATTGCTCTTGCTTCCACTAAGTACTGCTTGTGGCAAGAGCAAAAAGTGCCAAGAGAAATTGATAATTTAATGCAGACAAAAGTTTTTAGATGAAGAGAGGAGCACAGGAACTAATATGTAAATTGGTCATGTTATAAGCAATGGGGTATTAGTTATAACCAAGAGTGTTTAGATGATTACAGTTATAAAAAAATGGCTGTAGGTGTGGTTTTCCATTTGTAGTTTACTTTTCTTGGAGGGTAAAACATGAAGCCCTTATGTAAAAATATTTTTTTAATAAATAAATTGACCTTTTCCCAAAAAATAAAAAACTGCAGAGCTGAATTTTTTGTTTCGACTCGGTACTTTTTAATTTTTTGGTTGCTAATGTGGCCATTTCAAATGTGGGACTTGAGCAACCAAATTACAATTAACAAAATACAAAAAGAAGTGCAAATTAAATTCAGCATTTATCCTCTCCTTTCTCTCTCTCTTAGTACCCATTTCTTAGAGGATTATGGATTAGTGTTAATGAGTGTGACATTCAATGTTTAGTTTTTGTTGGGGATGGGATTAGTTGGAAAGGTGCCCTGTGACGACTCGAGAATTCGGATAACCTTGAAATTAGGTTTTTCGATGAGAATATCTAATAAATAAAATTTTATTGATATTATTATGTGTTATATGATTTAGGTCGATTAATGACCTAGTTTGCGTGTTATGTGATTATGTACGAGTGTTGGGGGTTTTTGGGAGAAAATATTTTTTTCCGAGAAAAACGCAACATTATTCATAAAACGCAGAAAATGCTAATAAACGTACTTTTTCGAGAATTTTGAATTACGTCATAGCGTTTATTTAAGAAGGAGAGATGAAATTTGCAACAAAAATTTTCGGGAAAAAACCGTAAAAACACTATTTTCACGAGAAAAACGCACCTTCATTTTTTCGACTTTTCAAAGAATGACATGGTGTTTGTTCGGAAAAGGGGGGTCGGTGGTGAAATCAAATTTTGGAAAATCAAAAGTCGGTTTTTCAACTAACCGAGAGTGTTACGAAAACGTAACCAAAAAAGTTTAAAAAAAAGTAACTAAAAAGAAATTGAGAAATTAAATTAATTTTGGACTAACCAAGCCTACGGTTTGGAATGGCTTGGTTAGGGTTGGAATAAGTTTGACTAGGGTTGAGCTTAGGTTTTGGAGTGGTTTGGTTAGGGTTGAGCCTAGGGTTTACTTGGAGCCAAAGATTAAGAGCCATGACTTATGTTTGGAGCCAAAGAATTTGGAAGACTTGGAGTCAAAGTGTTGGAGGACATGTGCCACGTGTTAGTAAATTAAACATGTGAAGAAAATGAAAAGGGGATGAGACTAGGAGGGGGGAGGAATACGGAAAGATAAGGTGATGACTCCTAATGGTTAAGTCTTGTGGTGTGGATAAGATGATGACTCATTTGCTTAATGGTTAAGTCTTAGTTTTAAAAAGACAAAACTACCCCAACTCTTGCAAGGGCTATAAATAGAAGCCCATTTCCTTCACAATCTTTACCAATTCACCAAATTCAAGAGGGAAAGCTATGGAGAAAGAGAGAGAGAGAGGGGGGGGGTGGGGCTCCAAGGAGGAAGAAGAAGAGGAAGATCAAGCTTTGATCATTCATTAGCAAGTAAGAAGAAGATCTTCAAGAGGTAAGCCATAAACCTTAAACAATCCTTAATCTCTTTTAAGTTTTTCATAGTTTTGATTGGTGGTGTTGTTATGCATTGTGGTGGATCATGGTGGATCTTGGAGTTATAAGGTTGTTGTGGTATATAACCTTGTAAACTATTGGTAATACACATGAAAAGTGGAACAAAAGAACTAAAAATGTAAGCCTATGCATAAAAGATGGAAAAGCTTAATAGTGAACTGTTATTTGGACTGAAATTAATAATGAACCAAAGCTTGAAATGAAAATCCGGAAAGATAGGTTTGTTCCATGAGTTACGAAGGTAACCCAATTGGAACGAAAGGAAAATTCATTGTAACGAAGTTATGGCGGAATTTCTAGTAAAGTAGGTAAAAGGATAGGAGAAAACAGTTTGTGTACTGACTTTTGAGTCAGTTTTCTAGGAAGTTGAAGCTTTTGGAAATTGGTTATTTTCTAGGGGTTTTGTAGTTTGTAGTATAAGGAAGTCGTAGGCTCAAGAACGGACTCATTCCGACTTGGAATGAGCGTGTTATGACGTTGCAAAGTGGGTACGACGATATCGAAAAACTGCATGATTTTAGCTTCAGGTGCAGTAGGTTTTGAACTAAAACAAACACTCTGCGACAACAGTTTATCCTGTCTGGATTGGATACAGGGAGTTTTTGAACTAAAGTAGACACCCCAAATCAGACGGGTCAAGCTGTCTGCTTTACCTCAAAGCAAACAGGTCAAGTTGTATGCTTTATACCTGCAACGGAAAATGAAAAATAAAAGTTGGGCGCATTGATTAAATCATAAAATGCGAACAAGAAAACGAATAAAGTTAACGTAAGACAATAATTAACGTCTTTACGTGACTAATTAGTATGTGTAGAACATTTGAAGGGCGAGTAAAGTAAGCAGTAAAGAACACTTAAGGCAAGTTTCCTAAACTTACTCAAATTTTATTGAGCAAGTATCTTAATTTCATTTGATTTTCGTATTGAATGCAATTTTAGTATGATTTTTGTACATATTATTTTTCTGTACAAGACGTTGAAATGTTGGAATTTCATTTGCTATATGAAATTCATTGTATGACTTGTGGAAGAGAGTTATTAGCCATTCGATTTGGCTTAACTCATTTGTTGAACTATTCTGAATAGAATACACATTGTTGGAGGAAAAATTAGTTGATAATTCTAGTAAGTAAGATAAGTTGTTTGTGCCAATCAAATATTTGGGCATATGATGGTGTTATCTTGCACTCAGTGCAAGAATGTGTGTTATGAGCAAAATATTTGTTGTATGTGTTAAGTATGCTAGATGAGCAGTTAGGGATAAGATTGCACTCCGTGCAATAGGATGATTGTTGATAGTTATACGCAAGATCGTATCTAACCATTATCCACACCTATTTGCAAACTCAAGAAGATAAGTTCTAAGAAATGAAACTGCTGAAGATACTAAATTTCGCGGAATAGCAAATGATGTGAAGAAGTTGATATTAATAATTTCGACTAGTTAAATGTTACGGTGTTATCTAAGTTTAAGTTGCGAGTACAGTCACATGCTTTTTCTACCGTTGACGTGTAGTAATCGAGTATAACAAATCCTTGGTATGGGCAGAGGTTTAAGATGAGTTCGGAACTGATCTAGCTCACTGTCAAGACGGTGTAAATGAGATGGGAAACTAATTCATTAGTTCTTCGGTGAGGAGCCACTAAGTTAATGTACTGTTGAACACTTGTGTTGTGCTGTTCTTATATATATGTCGAGAAAGTGATTCTTTTCACAAATACACACATGTATTTGTGTAAGATGAGTTGAGTCCAATAAGTGTTATAAGAGAATATTGTTCTTAATAAATATGACACAGATGGTCCTAGGTGTTTTGATCAAATATACATGAGGTTGGTGGTATATAGGTTTATAGTTAGAAATATTGTTCAACCTTCATGAGTAGGAGAAGAGTCAAAGGTCTAGATGAACCTTTTTGTAGAAGGATAAGAGAGTGTTTTCTCTTAAAATGGTAATGATTGTGTTAAATGATAGGAATTCAATTTAATTCCTATTTATTCAAGTTGCTTCATAATTATTGTTCAGTTATGGAGGTTTTCGAAGAATGCTGAATTGATTCTTGATTTTGTTATTTATTCAACTGCTGGACAATTAAATGCTCACTCTTGCAAATTCTAATAAAATTGCAACCAAGCCAGAACAGATCGAAGAATCCTGTATAGTCAAAGGAAAGAAGAAGTTAAAGTTAGAATATTTTTGCATTAATTGATATAATTAGTACCGTTGTAATATTGTAAAGTAATATTGGATGATGTACTAGTTAAGATCTTCGTACCTAGGAGTAGAATGTAAGATTCCGCATAAACTTTTTAAGGATATTATGTTTATTCTTCTGGTGTGATAAGGTGTATTGAATGAGTAACACCAGATTCCGGTTTTGAAGATAGAACCGGGGTTTCGGGGACGATAGATGCCCTGATTGCACTGGAAAAGGATTGATTTGGTGACCAACTAGCTGTTATTAAATCAGTGGCTTTGTTTTGGTGAAAGAATAAGAAGCTTGCTAACCTAAAAAATTTATCTTAGAACTATCCCAAATTCATCATCAACAACACGGATTGAAGCAATTAAATTATGGATGAAGCTTAAAATAATATATTCAGTTTTAAAGAACAATGACTTGTTTTAGCTTTAAGAATTTTAACCACAAATCCCATCCATTCGCTAAGATCCCATCAGCACTGTTATCACCGTACTACAAAAGCTCGACAGCATTCATGCATTGATGTGAGTACAATGCCAATAGTTACAATAATGTTCATCTAAAAAGTGGGCATTCAATTCACAAGGGAGAATGAGCTAAAAATTAATAAGAAATATGTCGATAAGAACTCCCAACCTAGTTGTTTCAGATCAGATATCGATGTTTTGATAGTTCTAAAGATGGAAAGATCTTGTGGCCCTGTGACTTTTTGTTTGCTATTCCTTCGGCCTTTTGGACAGATAGGAATGCGAGAGTGTTTGAGGATTTGTACCTCCACTCCATTTTCTTAGGGAGAGAATTTATTTCCTGGCTTTCGATTTGAGCGATGTCAATGGGGGCTTTTAGAGGGGTGGCATTATCGGATGTTCATGGAGATATCAACGGGCTTCTCTTAATTATCCCCTTTAATTTTATTCCAATTTGTTAATTTTTGTAGGAGTGCTTTTCCACCATTTATGTAATTCTTCTTCTTTCTAACAAAATGTCTAATCTTCCATTAAAATTATAAATTGTTCCATGCCCAACGGAAGTTGAACAAGCTGCAGATTTTATAAGCCAAACCTATTGTCACTAAACTGTTTCCTAAAGGTTTCAGGTCTGAGGTTTCTCTACAAGAGGTTTGATTACATTGACTGTATCTGATTCAAACTGAAAATAAATGATCTAGATTTACTAACAAAAGAGAGGCTCTCAAAGCCCTAGGTTTTGAATCTAATTAATTTTTTTAGGATTAGCTTCCTTAAGTTTATTCCTAGGACTGGCTAAACTAGCATAAAACAGAAAAATTATAAACAAGTTGCCTACCCCGCCTAACACTCTCCTTTCCATTATAAATTTTGGTTACACCACATTCACCACCCATAAAAATTGGTCCCACTATTTGAGTAACATCATGCAACTTTTTGCATGGCCTCACAGCTTGTGTTATTGTTTTAGTTCGGCAAGCTTCAGTCGTATTGACGGTTCTATCCGATAGATGCTTTAAACCATGTAATAAAATTTAAATATGAAATAGAAAATTCTTATAGAAACACGCCAAGTAAAGTTGTGAATATTTCCCAATGCCATTCATTCTTCACTTTTTACAAATAATAGAAAATTTGCAATTCCTTACACCAAATACTTATTAGCACAATATATATTATTGGTGGCTCTTTCTAATAACTTTAAGTTTTTAGATGAGTTGACTAATTAACATGGTATCATAGCTCTCTAGTTGTGCAAGGTGTTGGGTTCAAATCCTCCTGACTGCATGTTGCCTTAGTATTAATTAATAGTGTAAATGCACTTTAGTTTGTCCCATTTCTATAAAGTTGCATTTTAGGGGGAGTATTAGTACATTGTTGGTGCCTCTTTCTAATAACTTAAACTTTTAGATGAGTTGGTTACTTAACAACACTAACTAGATAAGAAAACATATCGTCGAAAACACTATTGAAGGATAATTCCAGACCAATTGCACAACCAAGCTAGCCAACCAATAACAATTCAATAACTTGTTATCTGGAAAAAATGGAACTTTCCAAGTCCACCAAAAAGATTAGATTGTAAAAATACAGTTTTGTGGAGTATCTTGTCATTTGAATTTGGTAAGTGTCTTGAATTCTTGACCCAAATCAAATTTATTATTACGACCCGAAATATAATTTGCGGTGATCTAAAGGAAAAGATAGGTGAGGTTTAGTGGTCAGATTCGGGCTAGGAGACCTGTTCAAATTTTGGACCCCACTATATATGAGTAGCTCAGGGTTTTGGTACTTTTATATTTTGGCCGTCATTGTGAGATTATAAATTACACAAAGGATTAGGTTTTGAGTGATCTCTACAAACTTTTTACTCTTCAAATCCTATTTCTTGTGGATTTCTTTAGCTTTTGCCCCATGCTTTTCTCAATTTGAATTGTCTACGTAAACCAATGTGTCTTGCCTTTTATTTTCACAGATTTCTGCTTTTCACCATAGTTTGACATAACAGAATCCATTCAAGTAACAAGAAAATGTACAGTGAAACCAACAAAATTAATGGAGACATTAATACTTTCTCACCCAGCCTTCAAATGCCAAAATAATATTCAAACATGAGCTGAGGTTCCATAAACTTTCATGATAAGAACTTAAGAAGCTCTCATTGATTTGTGTAGTTCCCTTGTTACTCAAGAGTATTGAGCTAGGAAACACTATACCAATACCAATATGGATTGAGGGATCAATACAATACAACGACGATAATAGGACAATCTTTATGATTCGGATACTAATAAGTAATATGGTAAGATATGTATAACACCCCTTCCATTCCCCTGTGACTGTCATGGTTAAAACCCATGTTTGCGTCATGAATTTTAAGACACTTCAAAAAACACATTTAAACATAATACTCCCTCCGTTCCAAATTATAAGATTATTATTGACTTTTGAAAGTTAATTCGAGAGATTTTCAAACTCAAAATTGAGATAATTTATTAAAAGTTATAAAACAATAAATCTTATCACGAGTAATACTTTTTTAGATAATTTATAATATCCGTCATTGTATTAACTAAAATTAAAGGAATCCTGTCAATTTTTGAGTTTGAAAATGTCTTAAGTTGACTTCAAAAAGTCGATAATGATCTTATATTTTGGAACGGAGGAACTACTTTGTAACATCATATTTTTCTTAGTTTTATCATTTACGATCTAAATTTCAATTTTAAACAACGAACTATGAAAAATATAATATCCAAATGTATCAACAAGAAGTATTAACTTACGTGCCACAAACATGGATTCGAACCATGACATTCAATGTGGAACAGAACAAGAATAGTTACATATCATATCAAATTTGAACTATAATAAGTGGCAATAAGAACAAAAATTCTAAGAACAACCACAACAAAGGCATCATAATAGAACAACAAAAGTCTAGCCCCAAAGAGATGGACGCTAAGAGGGGAAGAGATGTGAACCAATAGATTGAATAGAGCAAATGAGAATATCCTTAATTTGACTATCTAATTAGCTTTAAGCTCAGTCCTAACGATTGCAATAAGAACAAAAATAAAAATAATGACCCTAACAAAGGAATCATATTAGAAAAGAAAAAGTCATGTCCCAAAGAGATGTACATGAAGAGAGGAATATATGTGTAGCAATATAGATTGAATAGAGTAAATGAGAATCCTTACTTTGACTACCTAATTAGTTTTAAGCCCAAGTCGTATTAGTTTACTATTTTCTCCTTTTTGTTTATGAAATCATGATTTAAATCCATAAAAAAATAAATAGAAGACATCAATTTTATTTCTGTGTAGTCACTCCGTATCAATCCCGAAACTTAGTTGTATGACTTGTATCAGTCCCATATATATGCCATATCTGATTTAAATTTATTTTTCAAATTCGTGAATGTATCAAGTCATCTTCGCATTGAATACCATACAAAAGGGATGCTCAAACATGGTTAGAAAATACCCGCTCTTCAAACACATTGAATGTAATACTTCCTCTGTTTCAAATTATAAGACCATTATTTACTTTTCAAAGTCAACTTAAGATATTTTCAAACTAAAAATTGACATGATTCTTTTAATTTTAGTCAATAGAATGATGAAATTTGCAAACTATTCAAAAAGTATTACTCGTTGTGAGATTTATTGGTTCATAACTTTTAATGAATCATCTTAATCATGAGTTTAAAAATATTTTAAATTGACTTTTAAAAGTGAATAATGATCTTATAATTTGGAACCATAACTAAGTGCATCAACAAAATGAAAGAAAAAGGGATAGAGTATCACGTTTCATGGGGTTGAACAGATGTAATCGTGCTTTTATCTTTAAATCATTTATTTCCCTACCTTTGTGCCCAATAGAGAATTTAGTTACATTTTTATACGTCCACATGCATTATGTTTGACCTCATACAAAGTTTCATCCATAATCCTATCTTTGCACATTTACCCCAAGAGCACATTTTCAAATATATCATGCTTTATTGAAAATAATAAACAATAACTTATTGAAAAATAAATGCATTCAAAATAAGCTGACTACACTCAGATTTTGTAAATGCGAACTTTATTCAAAATACAACCATTGATTATAAGATGATCAACAATTACAAAGAAAGATGAAGATACCTCACCGCCATTACTGCCTCCCTCATAGCAAGGTTTTAAAGTAATTGCACGTTCAAGGTATGGTCTCCAGTGTCCCGTAAGCAGATCCCTCCTAATCATCTCAACCCCGCCTTGGTAAAACTGATTAAAAATTGTAAATTCCCAATATTTATTTTTCATGAACTTTGTGATGGATAAAATGAAATTTGCAATCAAAGTTTAGAAGTAAAAGAACAATGGGAGACAATCAATGGTACCTCAAGCATATTTCTCAGAAATGGCTCTTCATTGAAATAATCTCTACGCACAAAGACAAACGGTAACTTGTATGCTAGGGCCTCGCTAACCGTCCCATATCCAATTTTTCCTGAATAAATAATTAATGAGTCTGCAATTACTTTCTTCATTGTCTGCTTCGTCTGTTTAAGCAACGGATAAATTCTACTACTGAATACTGACCAAGCATACAATCAGATGCTGCAATGAGATCAGGCGTATACACATCTTTGGCAAGCTTAATGAAATTTGGAGGAAGCACCTGGTTTTCAGATGCACCACAAACCTAAACCAAGGAATATTAAAGACTTCTCATTCAAATGATTTGATTACCATGAATATCATTTAGGGACTGCAAGATATTTGCAGGAAAAAGTAGGAGCATACCAGACAAAGCCATCCAGAAGGCAAGGATTCCTCCTTCAACTTCCAACCTGCTGGCTGAAAAATGTTACAAAATTAGTACATATGACGAATAGTACATCTTATAAAAACCATGAAGGTGTATGACTATAGACCCAAAACAAGATTTTTAGTTTTTACCAACAACATAGGAACAAGGCAATCAAATGAATAAATGTCAGACAAGATAGTTAATTACTTAACCAAAGCATTTTCGAGCGCATGGAGATTGTGGAGTATTCACTTTTAAAGCTTGATGACATTGTGGACCTCCCCCCTCCCCCCTCCCACCTCCCACCTTCTCTAACAACTTAAGCTTTTAGAGAAGTTGGTAACTTAACATGGACATGGTATCATATACAAGGTCTTGGGTTCAAGTCGTCTTCTTTGCAGTTTGTTTCACCCCTTAAGTTGTTATAGCTATTGCAATCTGTTTGGTAAGTGCACAATGATGCACCATGGTATCTCTCTCCACGTGCAAGGGAGAGTTGCACAAAAGGGAATGTGCTAAAACATGATAATTGTTGGGCCCTCTTTCTAAAAGCTTAATCTTTTAGAGCATGTGGTAACTTAACATCCACTGTACAAGGACCAAAAAATATATATACATGACATTATGGAGGCAAGTTCTGTGCTATATATGTCATGTATGTCTTACCGGTCATGAACCATAAAATTATACAGGTATTAGTGACCATGTCATGGATCAGAGGAAGAGATCTCATCAAGCAAACACTCATTCTTCAGGGTAGAAAACTATTGCACTTTACTCGATTAGCTATCCTGGTACAGAAACAGTGATGTATAGATAATACCTCACTTCATGAATTTTGGAAGCAAGAATGAAAACAGAGCACTTTCTTCGAGAGATGGTTTGTCTCTTTGTCAACAGCACCACATACAAGTCCAACACATTGAGATGGACTCTAAAGGATTGCTTGATATGAATCAAGTAAATTGTTCCTCAACTTGGAAGCTCTATTACATTATCAGTGACTGTAAACAGACTGTGGGTCTCTTCTAACTTTTAAGTTTATTTTGATGATAACAACAATTAGAAAATAGATTAATTAAATTATATTTTAATTATTTTAATTATCTTATTTACTTTGACCAAAAATATTTTCTAAATCTTATTGAATTGATTTTCTCGATATTGATTATTTAATATAAAGTGTTAAAGAAAATTCATGTCGACCGAAATAGTGTTGAGACAATTATTTTGAGACAAATCCTTTTGTCTCATTCGAATTCATATGCTGAGTGTTAAGTCTTGAAAGAAAATTAAGCGTGTGCTCATTGATTACTAGTTTGACTCATATGTTCATGTGTTGATATATGGAAAGATACAGAAAATGAATGTGTTGAGATATGGAAAGATTGAAAAATAAATTAAACAATGTGAAGTAATATATGTGCATTAAAGACTAAATAAGCCTTATGACCGAAGCTTACTGCTTTTAGCCTTGAAGCTTTGACCGAAGCAAGCATGATGTGGGAAATTTTTAATTAAAACATGTGCCTATTAAATGCAAAAGTAAGTCAAATTTTCAATAGGCTAAAAATTAAAGTCGAAGCTGAGAATATTAAGTGGGCAATCCGTGTACTCTTGCTAAAATTTCATCTTGACCACTGATAATCCAATTAATCCTACCCCTTGATTTTCAAAACAAATCTCTAAAATTATCTTTATGTCCCAAGGTCTGAAAATCTATAAATAGGAGGTTTTTCCTTTCCTTTCATTTCAACTTGTCAATTTACAAGAAAAGAAAAGCTCATTCTTCCATACCTACATACTCTCTCTAAAAAGCTTTCTCTCTCTTCTTATCAAATTTCTAATCAATTGAGAAGAGAAAATTGGTCCAAGTATTTGAGATAACTTATTTGATTTGATTTATTTGAATTATCTTTTGCTTATCTAGATTTATAGATATACGAATATAAATTGTTATACACAATTATATATATATATATATATATATATCATCTATTTATCATATAAAAAGTCAGTACTTAGACACCAAGACTATAGCGGAGATATTCTTCTTAAGTGAGAATTAGCCGAACGAGTTCTCAGAGTTCTAAGTGGCCTTTTATAAGATACAAGTTAGTAGATCAAATACTGGGGTACAAATACAACCTTTGAGCTGAGGTAGAAATATTTAGGGTGAGCTTTGCGTTCCTTGAGTATGTTTCTGCCCTAAACTAAGAAAGAGTATAGTGGTTAAGCATATAGTTGCCAGAGGAATAGACTTGTTTGATAAAAAGACTATAGAAAGAGTTGTGGATCTCGCATTCAAGCCACACAAGAAGAGTGCGAAATACTTAACGTAAGCCCTTTTCTCTTCTAGAAGAACACTGACGAAACTTTATCAATAAAGCGAGTTCTTTCATCAATAAAGAAAGGCTTGGAGATTTGTTTCGTAGAAGCACCTTCTTCCTATCCATGTTTCTATCTTTACTCGCAGAGACGGCCCTCACCGGACGCTCTACTCCAACAACCATAACGGTCAGAACTACGTGACTCGACCCCTTCTGCACTAACGGGGGCTTCGTCCGCTTTGATAGGAAGTGGTATTGCCCATCTTCTTTCAATTCCTCTTCTTTGCTTTGTTTGACTTTCCTTTGCACTCAACCTACCCGCATAGCCATCACGCCTCGCCGACATTCTGCTCTGCGAGCCTAATGTCAATAGTGAACTAGCTACTTCCACTGCTTGATTAGCCCCCAACGTGTGGACAAGAGACTCTGGGAGGGGAGAGTGAGTGACTTCACTTTACATCTCCCGATAGGTCGTAAGGTGAATAAAGATCAATAAAGGTATCATGACTTTTAAACTACTCACCAGGCTCTGTATCTTTCACAATAGCTGCTTTAGCGGGCTAAAAAAGGGCCAGTTTACTCCTGCCGGGAGAACACACACGCAGAGGTTGGTCCTTGGACTACGCTACGAACAGGAAGGATGAAAGCGAGTCGGTATGTTGATTCCTCATCCGCAAATCAGCCCTTCTCGTGGGTTATTTTCTCATTCTCTATTAAATAACTGGAAAGAGGAGTTCAAAACAACAAAGAGAAGGGTGAAAAAGAAATGTGGTAGGCATGTAACGGTAGGCCCTTTCGGCTCTTTCCTTTTCAAATGCAAAGAATTGTACTCTTCAAGTAGTTGGCGGAGTTGGGGGGTTGAGACGCATTAGTAGCGCTTCTTATCTTTCAGTTGTGTGAGTAAAGACAGCCCTTAGTCCTCCTACGGCAGCAAACGTAGCAGCAACTTACACCAGAAAAGTTTGTGTAGAGTCGGATCTAAGCGTTGGCTAGGTAAGCGTCCTGTAGTAAGAGGAGCAGTTATAAACCCTGTAGAACATCCCCATGGGGGTGGTGAAAGGAGGACCCCAATTGGGAGAAAAATAACCACAACCCCTTGGGGTTATCCTGCACTTGGGAGAAAAAGTAGAAAAAGGAATAAATATAATGATAATTTGATTCTTCGTCGCCGTAGTAAATAGGAGAGAAAATAGAATTTATTTCATCATCTTTACAAAAAAAAAATAGGAGTAAGATGTGACACTTCGGAAAGAGTGCAAATTATCCGAAAGGTATTTAAAATCCAATGTAATCTATCGAAAATATTTAAATAAATACGGATTGTGAAACTATAAATTTGGTCAGTACTTAAATACGGATACAATTTCAATTTATTCACTCTTGCGCGAATGATAGTGTGAATTATTCAAACGATCTTTAAAATCCTAAGTGGTCTTATTTATAATTATTCACATAATAGATAAAATATATTATTATATATTTTTTGAGTTAAACAAATATAATTGTTATATCAAGTATTACTTAACCGATTTATATATTATACTTGATATCTGTCATCACAAGTATTTGATCATAAATTTATTTATTATAAAATACTTTTTGCATAATATAAAAGTTATTTAAACTTTTATATTACAAACTTAAGTGAATATATCTGCTAAAACAGAAGCATATCACTCGCTATAAAAATTATTTAAATTTTTATATCAAAAATCAAAGCATTATCGGTTTAACATAGAAAGACATTCTTTATTTATAAAGAATAAATAATTCTTTATAAATCTGCACAAAAATTAAATTTCTATTTATATAGAAAAGGATATTTGATTCAAAGCTTAAAACAACTTATCTGCTTACTCGGAAGTATTTTCACTCTAAATATAAAAGTTCCATAAACTTTTATAACTATGCATAAATTCACATATTTGCTTATACAGAAGCACTTTTAATCTAAGCTTAAATTGATATATTTGCTTAAACAAGAAGCATGTTCAGACAAGTATAAAAGTTACACAAACTTTTATAACTGAGCATAAATCACTATTTGCTTACACAGAAGTATAATACACATATATAAAGGTTATTGAACTTTTATATAATTACTTCATTTTTAATTGTTATCTGCTTATTTGAGAAGCATCAAATATAAAAGTTACTTAAACTTTTATATATATTTGTACTGAATTCTATCTGTTTATCTTAGAAGCATATCTATGTCAGATCTTTTGTAAAAGGGAAAAAGGGTAAAGTTAGTTTATTTTATGTACATGTGAGAAAGACAGTAATTTTTCGACCAAGACCAAAGTTTTAGAGAGGTCAGCGGGGAGTCTAGTGTACTTGTGAGGTGAGGAAGAGATTGTTGTTTCAAGACCGGATCATAGAATAGAACTGAACTCAAAAGAAAGGTACAACTAAGCTTGATGAGGGAGTTGGGAGCTTGTTGTCGAAGATAGTTAGTTGAGAATAGATGTAAGTTTGTCTATAAAACTTTGTAAATGTTGCCTATTGAAAGGAGTATTTATTACTGGGAGTAATAGGATCTCAAGTCTTTGAGAGAAGCTTGAGACTGGACGTAGCAACATATCTGGGATGTATGTTGTGAACCAGACAAATTTCTGTGCATTGTGTGATTGAATTTTTACTATCTTGCATATTAATTTCTAACACTGAAAATTAAATAATAAAAAATTCATAAAGGTCTAAGATAATTTTTAATATGTAATAATCTATTCAACCCCCTTCTATATTATTATTGGTATCAAAGCAATGGTCTTTAACTTGTTCGTTAAGTGATTACCGGTATATCTAAGAGTAGATCCATCTATGGCCTACACAAATGCTACTGGTTGCGGAGAAGGACTATCAATGTCCAGACCTCCACTATTTGATGGCACAAATTTTGCCACCTGGAAGAGCAGATTCAAAATCTATGCCAAATCACAAAGAATCAAAGTTTGGCTTGCAATAGAACGAGGTGTAAAAGTTTCTACAAAAATTGTAGGAGAAAAAATCGTTGAAAAAGATAATGAGTTCACTACTAATGATGAATAGTCTATGAACATAGTATCCATAGCTAAACAAGTGCTGACTAGTGTTGTCATTGAAAAAGAGTACAAAAGAGTTAGCAATCGCAAGATTGCACAAGAAATCTAAGAAAAATTGATTGTAACCTATGAAGGAACCAATCATATTAAAGAAACCATAAAAGATGCTCTAATCCAGGTGTGAGACCCCAAATTTTATGAATAAAGATTTAATTTTCTCGAAATATTTTTTTTAATATTATGGTGTGGATTTGAGATAGTGTTATAATTGTTGGTAGAATTTATAAATTTTGCAAAGTATGCAAGTTGTTATATAATATTCGTTTGGTCGGGGAATATTCTTTTTGTCGGGGAATATCCGTACGACGGCATAATCATTGGTGGACCCCACAACGGAAGTATCGTCGTAGTAAGAAAACGACAGAATTATTTTTTTATAAAAATAACGGCGAAAGTGTTACCGTTAAAACTGTTGAACTACTCGGTAGTAAAAGTACAGTAATACGCATGGTTGCATAGTAGCACACAGTATTGATTATTGATACTTACGTGAGAAGCCACTTAGTTTTGTTCAATTATTGCAACAGTAATTGCTGCATAGTATCTCACGTTATTTGATTCAATTATTGTCGATATTTTATATATTATTAAATCAATAATTGAGATGACAGCGTTATTAATATTATTATTTGCAATATTAACGATGTCTATAAGTTCTGCCAAGGAGAGGTTTGGTCACCTAATTGTGCGCCAATAAGGAGAAATCCTTATTGGAAAGCCCCCTCTTTCCTAAGAACGACCTGGTCGATTAATATTGTGAATTATAATAATGATGATAAATGTTAAATATATTGAGGTGTCTTTTTATGAAGTCACGAAAGTTTATATATATATATATATATATATATATATTATATATAAATTTTGTTTTATTAGTATTATTAATGTAATAAAACAGAAAAACTTTTTATATAAAACAGAATACTTTTATAAAGTTATTTGTTTTATTAGACTATAAATAGAATATATTATATTCTATTATGCATAGTATTTTGCATAGTGAAATCTTTTTATATAAAACAGAATACTTTTATAAAGTTATTTGTTTTATTAGACTATAAATAGAATATATAATATTCTATTATGCATAGTGTTTGCATACTGCCTGCATAGTGTTTGCATATTAAAATCTTTTTATATAAAACAGAATATTTTTATAAAGTTATTTGTTTTATTAGACTATAAATAGAATATATAATATTCTATTATGCATAGTGTTTGCATAGTGCATGCATAGTATTTGCATAGTAAAATCTTTTTATATAAAACAGAATACTTTTATAAAGTTATTCGTTTTATTAGATTATAAATAGAATATATTATATTTTATTTAAAAGATTTTGTTTTATTAGAATATTTTATTAATACTGCAAAGTAAATCAATCTGGACCGTTCATGAATTAGTTACTATTCAGTCCATTCTCCTATAAATAGAAGCTCATTCCTTCATTATTTCTTACGAATTCACTGAAACTCTAGAGAGAGGAACTATAGAGAGAGAAGAAAAGTATTCTGCTACTTCACTACTCCTATATCCAGTACTCTTCTTTTTAAGGTAAGGGATATTATTTGTTGTACTTGTAAGGGGTATTATTTCTTTCGTATTCATGAAGAGAACTTCTGTTATTCCATTCTTCATTATTGTGTTGGAATAACCTGTATACGTGGACTACCCTATTCTTGGTGAAATTCTTCTGTTATTTCATTCTTTATTATTATGTTGGAATAACCTGTTTATGCGAAGTACCACATACATGGTGAAATTCTTCTGTTATTCCATTCTTTATTATTCTGTTGGAATAACCTGTCTGTGCGGTCTATCGCATGCCTGGTGAATTCTGTTGATATTTCATTCTTTATTATTCTGTTGGAATATCCTGTCAGTGCAGATTACGCATGACCTGGTTCCATTCTTTATTATTCTGTTGGAATGTCCTGTAAGTGCGGATTACGCATGACCAGGTTCCATTCTTTATTATTCTGTTAGAATATCATGTCTGTGCGTTTACACATGACCTGGTTCCATTCTTTATTATTCTGTTGGAATATCTTGTCTGTGCGTTTACGCATGACCTGGTTTCGTTATTTATTATTTTGTTGGAATAACCTGTCTGTGCGATCTATCGCATGCCTGATGATTTCTTTTGTTATTCCATTCTTTATTATACTCATTTGGTTAAAGTTTTGGCTTTTATACTCCATGAAATTAGTGGAATATTCTTGATATTTGCGCTTCATCCAGTATTTTTTCATGAAAATATTCTTCCGAGCATTCTTGAGTTTTACCCCACAAAGCAGTATCATGTTGACAATTTGGACGTTATTGGTTCCTGGATAAATTAATTCTTGAACTTATTTTATTGAATTCTTATACCATTGTCATCATCCTCATGTTTATATTATGTTGAAAGTCATCTGTGGCCTGTAGTGCATAAATGGACTTGGTATGATTATGACCAGGGATTATTCGGTATAATCATGACCGTAATGTTACAAATGATGTGGTAAAAATCCTCATTGGCCGTAGTGCATTGATGGACAGTTGTTGGCATGATCATGATCATTGATGAATACACGAATATCCTTGGCCCATAGTGCATGGATAATTTGTGGTTGTGATACTAATGAATATCATTGGTCGTAGTGCATGGATGACGTGGATTATTTATTAAACTGAGTCCCAGCGATAAAAGTGATGAAAAACCTTTTAAATCATAAAAGATAGTAGATTTTATTCTCTACTTGACTCTTTTAATGGATTGCTTGTTCCGCTGCAGTTAAACTTGATGTTTGTTATATTTTATCAGTTTAACACTGTTGAAGACTAACGATAATTTAATCTGCATTATCTTAGTCATAATATTTCTTACTGGGTTGAGCTCACCCTTTAACTTTCATTGTTCTCTTCAGAAAATGAGAACGTAACAGGGACTAGTCGGGGAACAGAGTGACAGTCCAGATGATAGCATTAGTAGTCCTCACTATTCTATGAAATAGTGTGCTAATAAATGTATTGAGGACTTATTTTGAGTTTGAATACTGTCTAGAAGACAATATTTGTATTAAAACTCACAGCTCATGTTGTATATTTAAGATTGTATTTATATTTTGTACCATGTATTTGGCGACTCAGAATAGGTGATATATACCTATTTTGGGGGCGTCACACCAGGAGTATGAAAGTTTCAAGCTTGGAAGAAGATGAAAAAATTATTGATATGGAAACACGTTTTTCCAAAATCATTAATGAACTTGAACAACTAGGAAAGGCATATACAACTAATGAGAAAAACAGAAGAATTCTCAAAGCCCTTCCATCCGTATGGAAAATGAAGGTTACAGCCATTAAGGAAATGCAAGATCCAACTATTTATCCTTTTGATAGCATTATTGGAAATCTTAGTTCCCACGAAGTCGGCATATTAGCAGGATCGAATACAGATCTCAAGAAGAAAGAAATTGCTCTCAAAGCTCTACTTGTAGAAAGCAATGATGAAGAGTTAAATGAAAAACTCCTGAGTTTAGATAATAATGAAGTTGCTCTCTTATCAAGACAACTCAAGAGAGTGATCCAAAGTAAAGCCAGAAAATATGACCAATGTTGTCTGAAGACAAACAAGCGAACATGTCTTTGAGCCAAAAGCACAAGGAAAAAAAGAAACTGATAATCAAAGTGAGGAAAAGAAATTGATAATCAAAGTGAGGAAATTGCAAATCTATGCTTAATTGCACACAACGATGCATCACCAAAATTTGAGATAAATTCTGAACATCTTTTACCTAGTACTTCATTTATTGCACATACTTTAAATAATATAAGTAAAGAACATCATAAACTACAAGAATAATTGTTTATATGAAGATAATGAAATTATTAAAGAAGATTTTATTAAATTAAAAATCTCATTAGAAAAAGTAATAATAATCTTGAAATAGAAAATTCAAATTTAATTATAGTTAATGAAAGTTTAAAAGAAGAAAAAGAAAAATTAGAAAATGATTTTTCAAAAAGTTTATTATTAAAGAATTATAAAAATTAAGAAAAATATACAAAAGATCTTGAGATAGAAAACACAACATTTATCATTTTTATTGAAAATATCGAAGTTAAAAATTCAACACTTGTTGTAATTAATAAAGATACTCAAATACAAAATCAAGTGTTAAGTGAAGATATTAAAAATCTCAAGTTTAAAAATTCATCTCTAAAAATAAAATTAGAAAAACAGAGTGAAGATTCTTCTTTAATAAATCAAATTAAAATTTTGACTAAAGAACGTGACGATTTAAACACTATAGTTCTTAAGTTCACAAAAGGGTAGGAGAACCTTGATGTCATGCTTAATCAACAAAGATGTGGATTTAACAAAGAAGGATTAAGACATTAGACAATTTAGTAAAACAAAAGATAAATGACTCTATCATGTTAAAAGTAAAGAAAAAGAAAGTCATACATGTGTAATGCTCGAAATGGAAATTATAAAAGAAAAATGATTTGGGTGCCAAAAGGAACTCACCAATTATTAAAAATACAGAGTTCTATAATTATCAGAAAAATAAAAGTCAAAAATCTTATTGAAATTTTCATCAAAGTTTTTTCGTGAAATAAAAATAGAGTAAATCATGCACTTTATAGACCTGCTATTCATAAAATGCTTGTGTCTACTAAGACTGATTATCCTGTACCCAGTTTTGTAAAGGAAAACACAAATACTCCTTATACAAAATGGAAAACTTACCCAAAAGACTCTTCTTATTAAAGGGTACCAGTTCGTGAAATTAATGAATGTTGCAGGTATGTCTTACAATTGACTCTAGTAAAAATAAATGACGATATCATTTTTGGATCTACTAATATTACTTGTGCGATGACTTGCTTGAAAGCATGAGTAAGAAATTTGAAATGGTATGATGAGAGAATTAAACTTCTTCCTAAGATTGCAAATCAAAAAGGAGAAGATTGTTAAATCTTTCAGAACACTACTGTTTAGATACTAACCATTTTTTTTTTCAGGTTCTAAAGAGTACATTACATTATTTTTTTCCCCCGTTATTTTTTATGATAACAAAGGGGGAGAAGAAAATTATTATTGCGAGAAGAAAAATATTCTGTCACATGCTATATATTGCTTCTATATACTTCTACATGATATATACTGTTGTATAATTAGTTTTTCAAAAATTTAAAAATTTTAAAGAATTGCATAAACTGAGGAGCTTTTATAGAAAATATTTTTAGTTGATTGTCATCATCAAAGAGGGGGAGATTGTTGAATCTCCAACTTTTAAGTTTATTTTGATGATAACAATAATTAGTAAATAGATTAATTAAAAATATAGAATCCTCTCCATACGATTTATATTATAATTGTTTTAATTATCTTATTTACTTTAACCAAAAATATTTTCTAAATCTTATTGTATTGATTTTCTTGATCTTGATTATTTAATATAGTTTTAAAGAAAATTCATGTTTACCAAAATAGTGTTGAGACGATTATTTTGAGACAAATCCTTGTCTCATTCGAATTCATATGTTGAGTATTAAGTCTTGAAAGAAAATTAATTTGACTCATATGTTCATGTGTTGATATATGGAAAGATATGGAAAATGAATTTGCTGAGATATGGAAAGATTGAAAAATAAATTATACCATGTGAAGTAATATATGTACATTAAAGACTAAACGCTTATAAGCCTTAGTGGCCGAAGCTTACATGAGAAATTGAAAATTAAATGAACACGTAATGAATAAATGAGGAAGGCTATTAGCCTTAAAGCTTTGACCGAAGCAAGCATGATGTGGGAAATTTTTAATTAAAACATGTGCCTATCAAATGAAAAAGTAAGTCAAATTTTCAATAGGCTAAAAATTGAAGTCGGAAGCTGAGAATTTTAAGTGGGTAATCCGTGTACTCTTGCTAAAATTTCATCTTGACCACTGATTTTAAATTCAAAAAATCCTACACATTGATTTTCAAAACAAATCTCCAAAATTACCTTTATGCCCCAAGTTCTGAAAATCTATAAATAGGAGGCTTTTCCTTTCATTTCAACTAGCCAATTTACAAGAAAAGAAAAGATCATTCTTCCTTGCCTACATACTCTCTCTCTAAAAAGCTTTTTATCTCTTCTTATCAAAGTTTTAATCAATTGAGAAGAGGAAATTGGTCTAAGTATTTGAGATAAGTTATTTGATTTGATTTACTTGAATTATCTCGTTTATTTAGATTTATAGATATATGAATATAAATTGTTATACACAATTATACATATATCTATATTTCATCTATTTATCATATAAAAAATCAGTACTTAGACATCGAGACTATAGCGGAGATATTCTTGTTAAGTAAGGAAATTAGTCGAACGAGTTCTCAAAGTCCAAAGTGGCCTTTTATAAGATACAAGTTATTTATATAAATATCGTAAAGTAGATCAAATACTGGGGTACGAATACACTTCGGAAATAGTGTGGATTATCCGAAAGGTATGTAAAATCCTAAGTAATATATCGAAAATATTTATATAAATACGGATTGTGAAACTATAAATTTGGTCAGTACTTAGATACTGATACAATTTGAATTTATTCTCTTGAGCGAATGATAGTGTGAATTATTCATACGGTCTTTAAAATCTCAAGTGGTCTTATTTATAATTATTCACATGCTAGATAAAATATATTATTATATATTTCTTGAGTTAAACAAATATATTTTTTATATCAAGTATTGTTTAACTGATTTATTTATTATACTTTATATCTGTAGGTATTTAATCATAAATTCATTTATTCATAAAATACTTGTTGCTTAAAACAACTTATCTGCTTACTCGGAAGCATTTTCACTCTAAATATAAAAGTTCCATAAACTTTTATAACTCTGCATAAATTCACATATTTGCTTGTACAAAAGCACTTTTGATCTAAGCTTAAATTGATATATTTGCTTGAACAAGAAGCATGTTCAAACAAGTATAAAAGTTACACAAACTTTTATAACTGAGCATAAATTACTATTTGCTTACACAGAAGCATAATACACATATATAAAGGTCATTGAACTTTTATATAATTACTTGATCTTTAATTTCTATCTACTTATTTGAGAAGCATCAAGTATAAAAGTTACTTAAACTTCTATATATATTTGTACTGAATTTTATCTGCTTATCTTAGAAGCATATCTCTGTCAGATCTTTTGTAAAAGGGTGAAAGGGAAAAAGGGTAAAGTTAGTTTATTTTATGTACCTGTGAGAAAGACGAGTAATTCTTCGATCAAGACCAGAGTCTTAGAGATGTTAGCTGGGAGTTGGATCTCTAGTTTACTTGCGTGGTGAGGAATAGGCTGTCATTTCAAGACCAGATCATAGAGTAGAAATGAACTCAAAAGAAATGTACAACTAAGCTTGAAAAGGGAGGAGGGAGCTACGAGCTTGTTGTCCAAGATAGTTAGTTGAGAATAGTTGCAAGTTTGTCTGTAAAACTTTGTAAAGGATTCTCCGCATATTGAAGGAGTATTTATTATTGGGAGTAATAGGATTTCAAGTCCTGGAAAGGAGCTTGAGACTGGACATAGCAACATACCCAGGATGTATGTTGTGAACCAGACAAATACCTGTGTATTGTGTGATTGAATTTTTACTATCTTGCATATTAATTTATAGCACTAAAAATTAATTAATTAAAAATTCAAAAAGACCTAAGATAATTTTTAACTTCTAGATTATTATTGGACTTTCACCAACGGTCTCATTATAGATTAATATAGCACATAGCTATAGGGAGGGAAATCAGGTGGCAGATAGTATGGCAGCTTTTGGTCACCAAGTTCATTCTTCTCAATAATCACACACAACTTTCAGGTACTTGTAAGCCAGTTCTGTATGGACAGGCAGGGTATATATGCCTATAGGAATCATGATATTCGTCATCTATAGCCCCGTTTAAATTTAAGGATTCAATGAGAAACAAATTGTAGTCTTGGTCAAGGCTCCTCTTCCTTAAAATATGTGCCAAAAAAAGAGGGTCACTTAAAGTGGGACGGAGTACACAGCCAAATTTGTATGAACCAGAGTAATCCAAAGCTATTCTGTTAGAATCAAGGCAAAATGACTGGGCAGTAACTCACTTGTCCACCAAAGTTGAGGATAACAAGCTTCACATCCTCCCCAATTCCGAGTTCTTTCCTCACCTGGAATAGTCAAGAAAAATATACATATCTATAAGGAACCTAGAACTTAATTAATCAAGCAAGGAAGGATCTAAGAAAATTTACTGTTCCAGACCTCCTTCCGGGACTTGTGCAACCTTCTGACGACCAAAGGTACATCGATCACGTCACGGAAAGCAGGCACTGAAATATCAAAGACAGGTTAAAGAAAAAAATATTTTTATTTCAGCCACATAAATAGATTTGAAGAAGAGAGTAGGTGAATAAGCTAATATCAAAATTTGTGAACGTGCCAGACAAACATACTTGGGCAGTATCCTGGGAGACGGATTAGGAATTCACAGTGAGAATAATCCTCTGCTATCTGTATCATCGCAACAAAAAGGATATGTAAGGCCAAAAGGCAGAATATTAATATGATATAAGGGCACTATGGTATAGCATGATTGGCTAAAATTTCAAAGGCTGTGGAGAAATGTTGGAAAGAAACCACAGCTGAAATTATGATAATAAATTGAAAACATAGCTAATGCTCCTTCATTAATTTAAGTATAATATATATTAAGACAGAGATCCAACAGATATGGATGTTGATAAACATGAAGAAGAGGTCAAACCAAAACTTACTGATGCAACAGTTAAGCAACAATTAAATTTTGTACCACATTAAATCAAATGCAAGAAACATTAAAAATGATAACATCTTATCGCCTAGAAAGAACTACTAAAAATGTGAATTTTAGTATATTGAACATGATAATACCCAAAAAAAAGGATCACCTGCCAAACTATGGATCGATGATGATAACCAGCAGCCATCACATACTCCGCATAAATGAAATCCCAACTGCAGAAATTAACCCCCAAAAATAAGACAATTTGGTATTATTACAAAAGCGGTAGATTGATTAGGACAACCTGGACTGGGTAAGTGATACTAAGTTGTCAAATCTCAAAACCGCTAATCTTAATATGCTGGTTGAACCCTATATTGATCACTGTCAAAGACTCAAAAGACTAGTTCGACTAGCAAACGGTAGATACAGGTATGGCAAAGTTGAAAAGAACCAACATCTGCTAAAAAGGCCTTCACGAATGAACTAAGATAGGCAGAACCAAGGAATGTCTATTATTATAACATTGTGTTTCAAGTAAATAGTTTGGAAAACAAGAATGCTTCTAGAAAAAAACCCCTGCAAACAACAATTAATAACAAATATAAAGATTCCCTTGCATAAATAAGTCCACATCTATAAATTTAACTTTCTTTTCTACCAACAGAAATTCAGTTAAAGGTATTCAATGAACTAAGAACAGCCCAGTTACAACTTATCAGAAGGGCAAGAAAAGATTAAAAAGAAAATAAGCAACAGAAAAACAGATCAATTCCTGAACAGCTAACCATGTAAATGAAACTCAAATTATCATTGCTAAGTTATCAAGTTATAAAAACCCGTATTAGTATGAACTGTTTTAAAAATACACTTTCAGTAATGGCGTGTTTAATTCAATGTGGACATATATGCCACTAGCCTACACCCTCTTCCAACATTTAAATTTACATTTCAATCATTATTCTATAAATCAAGACAAGGCAACCAACCTATGTTGAGGCTCCAAATGACATCAACTTTTACAAGAGAAGGCAATTAATTGGCTTAAGAATTCAGCAGCTAAGAAGTAAAACAACTTTGAAGCCACGCCGTATAAAATACGAAAGTAAGTAACTTGCTACCAAAAAGAAAATAGTATTTTAAGTTTAACAAAAGAACTTGAGGTAAACTTATCTCAGCATGTGGAGTTTTTCAGTGTACACAAATTAATTAGACAAGTTCTGCTTAAAAACATCAGATTGTCTACTTGCATGAGAGAAAATGAAAAAAAAAATTGATGACTTCTAATGAACTACAACAGCTTAGTGAAAGCAACTTGACTTGTCACCGCCCAGATGCACCTGCAATGGGACCGAGTTGTTAATTGGATTAGGGGCAGTTATGAGAGAAAAAAATGATCAAGTAAATGTTTGGAAATGAATCAGGGATGGTAAAAGGTCACCTGCCCTATCCAATTATATACTCCCTCCGTCTCAATTTACTTACAACACTTTCCTTGTTAGGATGTCCCAAATCCAATCAGGTTAAGCGTATGTCTAAAATAAATACCAATTTAAATAGATAGAGTCAGGGTTCAGGGTTCAGTTGTATTTAGAAATCATTTTTCTTTCCTCCTTGCTGTCGGAAAGTTTTTAATCGGACTTTCATGTTGCTCAACACCATAGTTGCTATGGCAAAATGCCAGAAAGCCATTGCCAGTACATCATGATGACATCTTTCAATTTAGATATAGACAAACACACAGATTTATGTATTTGAAAGTATGTGCTTCCCAAATCAATATTATCTGAATTACGAAAATATCAATCCACACTGTCAGAGCAGGTCCATGTAAGAGGATACTATGATAGTTACGTTTTGTTTTTGTGTATACTGTTTGTATACGTGTTCACTCCTGCTGCCGATTTAGTTATCGACATTAAAAAAATAAAAATAAAAAGGAATTATCAATTATGTCAATTAAAGCTTGCACAGGGCTAGCAATATTAGGTATCCCATGAACCCATGAATAAGGTGATAAGATCTCAAGTGAGACATTATCAATTAAAGCTTGCACAGGGTTAGCAATATTAGGAACCCCCTGAAGCCATGCATAAGGTGATACAATCTCAAGTGAGACATTAATTATATACTGAACTAGGCCTTCCACATTTGTGAAATCATGGTTCAACATATAGTCAAAGAGGAATTATCATTAACTTAAGTTACGATCTTCACAGAGACACCAATTTTATACCCCACAAGGCCACAAATAAGGTGATAAGATCTCAAGCAAGATTTTGATATACGCTAAACCAGGCCTTCCTCATTTGTGATTTTGATATACGCTAAACCAGGCCTTCCTCATTTGTGAAATATGGTTTGGAACATAATAAAGGCTGACAAAAAAAAGGATAAAACCGAATAACCGAACTCAACCAAATTTTTTTCGGTTATTTGGTTATTTTCGTTAATTCGGTAATAACCGTTTTAATATTCCAGTATTCGGGTATGGATACAGTTATTGAAATATTGGTATTCGGTTAACTGAATAACCGAATAGATTTTATTAAAAAAAATTAAAGACTTAAACTTTTAAGTTTAACTCTTCAGAGTTGAGACTTTTAACTCCCAGTACTCTACTACTCTGCCGACTCTCCTCCACAGCCAAATCAGCCCAAATCGCGAATCTCTTCCACTTCCGCCTCTCCCCCACTCCAATCTCCACCTCCAGCCTCTCTAGTGTGCGATTCAGCCTCCGGCCTGGTCGACCTCTTTAGACTCTGCCTCTCAACTATCAAATCTCAGATCTCATCCATGGATTTCGCTTTCTGTCCCTAATTTAGCCTTCGTTTTGTGAATTTATATGTGAAATCGTCAATTTTCAAGTATGCTAAAGAGTTGCATCTTATTTTTAATTATGAATTTGCAATCGTAATGTATTCCAGGAGTATTCTTATTAACTTCTTAATTGGTATCTTGATCTCAAGCATGCTACCTACTTTTGTTTATTTATTCTTTCCCCTCTCATATGGTTGGCAAATTAAGAATTGAACCCATCTTTTCAATAATATATCCCGTGAAAGTGAAATCCATCCAATGGTCTTTACTTTTGATCTTTTCAATGTATTGGTTTTTAACAGAGGCAGAGGCATGTTGCTGCTGCTGTGCTGCATATTGTTGCCAAGTGTTGACCTGTTGAGGGCTGATCTTTTTTTTATAAAATGGAACTTAATTTCGGTTATTAACCGAAATAACCGAATTGTAATTCCAGTTATTCGGTTTTCGGTAATTCGGTTATTTTTGAATTCGGTTAGTTATTCGGATAGCGAAATTTAAAAGATTTCGGTATTCGGTTATATCCGGAATTGCTAACCCCTACGTAATATTGTCATATGGAAAAATGTTTTTAGTACACAAGAACCAACTGGATGAAGTAAAAAAAAAACTTTATTTTCCTTGTTTTACTGGACAACCTGTTAAACAGTAAAACTGTCATTTGGCACCATAAGTAGCATCACAATTGGGCATAGGCAGGTATTGCAATTCTCAGCTTGGGAGGTAAGACTTTGCCACCAAGGACTTCAATAACAGAAAATAGGGTTTTACACCTCAGAACTCCGGAAACTATCTTCTAATGCTAACTTATATTGTCAAGTGAATAGGTGATCTTATTCTTATATCTTTGAACAATACTATAACATGACAAAAACTTTAGAATTACTCACTTGAACATGGAAAGGCAGCAAATATACTTAGAAAAGAAACCCCCCCCCCACCAAAAAAAAATTCCTCCTTCACTTTTTTATGGTTATTGATTGAGTAGCAAATAAACTTTGACATGTAAAATAAAATAGACAAATAGTAATGAATTTAATTACTAATGGCAACTTGTCACAAACAAAATATCAAGTTATGGGAAATTAATGAAAGGTCACTTTGGTCTAGGCATCTTAAAGAGAATTTTGTGCTTCCTATTAGGCACGAAATCAATGAAAGCATAAAAAGTCTCAAGGGGGAATTAATAAGTTTGTTATATTGATAAGTACCTGAAGTTGGTAACACAAACAGAACGAATACCCGCATCAGCTGCTGCCCGACAAGCAACTGGAACAACATCTGAAACCTATATAACAGAAGTAACAATAAACATCACTAGCAAGTGTGTTGCAGTAGAAATCAAGCTAAACAGCAACTCTCATAACCATTGAAAAAAAAAAAGACTTCCACACCATAGAACTTAAACACAATAGTGAAATATTTCTCTCTGTATCATCCACTAGATAAACAAAAGAAAAGTTTCAAATTAAGAATTAAGACGATAAGCATTGAATTACCACTAAGTCTGCCGTGATGGAGTTCAGCCACTCTACTTCCATTGCCAAAATAGAAACACGAGGTGTTACAGCTGTCTCTGAATACTAGATTAACCAAAACATATAGCAAAATAAAATTAATAAAGCAGCTAATGAACTCTTTTGAATTTGATAATAACGTATGTAAGAGTAAGAGAACTCTTTTGAATTTAATAATGACAAGAAAATTTTGTCAATCCTTTTGCATGTCTGCACAAGTAAATATAGTTTATGCAAAAATAGCTTTTTAGACCGCTTATGCCAATAAATACTCATACCTTCTCCAAGGACGCAAGGCGATCCACTGTCAATGCATCTGCTTGAACAGCTCCACAATCTAGCAGTACCTGTAATACCATATACATAAATACCGTTCTGACTGCTTAATATACATATATATATATATATAGACACACACACACACATATATATGTGTACAAAAGTTGACATAGGAACGTCAACCCATAGAAGCTCACTTTGGACTATTTAGTCCTTAACAGACCTTTCGAAGGATGAGTCGAGGAGACTGTATCTCAGTCGTAAAGACAAAGTCAGGTGCACCGGTGACCACATGAACAACATGTCCAGCAAGAATGAGGTGTCGAACAACCTAAAAAGAACAACACAAACAAAATAATGAATATATAAGCAAAACGTAAAATTACAATCAATTATCTAATCCTAATATATGTATAATAACATAGCAATGTGCATTAAGGCAAAAGTCCACTCAATGTACTAATAAACCTCTGTTCCATCACCAAGAAAATTGATATTTTGACAAGGAAAGGTAATTATGGCTTCCTAATTATTTCTTCTTATTACACATATGACCCTTGTTTAAATTTCTCAAATGATTACTGCATCAGGTCCATGATTGTTTGGCTATTTCCTTCTAATTTATTTCCCAGCTTTTGGTCTTTAAGCTGAAATAAACATAAACTGGAACAACCATATAAGTATCATTTAATCCCTAGGAGAAAATTTTCATCTTCACCTATTAAAATAAATTGATACAAATATAATTTTCACCATATCAATATGATCACAAGAAAATAATTAAAAATGCTTCAATATATGATAAAAAGAACCAAAACAGCAAAAAATCTTGAATTTCGATATGATCAACTACACATGTGCTAATCGTCCTTTGCAGTCATAATGCCAAATTAGTTTGAAATATTTTTAGTGTACTTCAATATGCAATTAAACAATTTTAGACACAAAAGCAGACAAAACCCAAATCAATATGATCACCTTAAACAATTTTAGTGTACTTCAATATACAATTAAAAACAACCGTGAAACCCAAATTTCAGTCAAAGACAATCCACTCAAACAAATCATAATATCACTAACTCTCTAATTGAAGGATGAGAAAACAATATGATCAACTTGTTCAAAGTGTTTGCGTGTGTTTTAGAGAGAGAAAGTGTGGGTTTTAGAGACAGAATGCACCTCAGTAACACGAGTGGCATGGCCAAAACCATGACCAGTCACATAATAAGCGAAAATTAGATGGTCTGCTGAGGCAGAGACTTGATCATCTCCTCCTTCAATCGCCATTTTCTGCGTATAATTTCTCTCGCTTTCCAACTGAAATCAGTTTATAGTCAAAAGAATGAAGTATAGATAGCTGACGTCAATTGGGGTGTCATCCTTATCTTTTTGTTTGTCTGTTACACTTTCACAGAGTTTAATTGCGTCAATCAATAAAAATCCGTTTTAGTTCCTTTTCAAAATATGCTGGAAGTGATTATATATTTGGATCGACTTGCCTAAATAGTTACCTACCAAATTGTCTTGATATTGTGCTTTAAAAAAAATTGCTTGAATATTCAGTTTTTCTTTAATAAAAATAAAATAATATATATTACTTTAACATCACAGTCGCACATCGTAATATATTATGTTTGATATGTATAGTACGCTTCTTCTACGAACTGAAAGGAACGAACTAATTATAGCGATATTTTTTCGTCGTTATAGTATAAAAAGTCAGTTTTATAACAATAAAAAAAACTTCGTTATAACCGGTTCGCTCTTAATTCACTTCCTCCAATTCGTTGAAGAGAGCCAAGGTTAATATGTATATACAAACTTTTCAGTGAACTTATAATGAGTTAAAATAAGTTAAAAAAAAATTATTAGATAAAGCATTATGCTTTGGCATGTTATGATTTGATTCGGATTCGAATTTAATCTGAATTGTTATATATGGTATCTAAGCAGTAGTATATGTCCAAAATATCTCTTCTACTATTCAAGTTCTCAAGCTATTTCCAATTTGTTCAACTTTTTTAACACGTGGCTTAAATGCCATTCCAATGGGAGTTGAGCATATTTTTGTAATCCAACTTAATCCAATTGGCGTTGAACGTTAGGATTAACTTAATTACTATTTAATTTATTTAAACTAATTTTTTTTAAAAAAAATTAACAAAAAAGAGGACCAACGCTAGTCAAATTAACGTTAATCAGACAACCCAACGCCAATCTATTTAGTGTTTAGGCTTGTATTTTTTTTTCCCTTTTAAGAACTTTTGAAACCCTAACCCTTTAGCCCAAGCCAATTGGCATTAATCGGTGGGCTTTTAATTGTTTTTTTTTTCTTTTCATGAACTTTTCAATAAACCCTACCTGCATTTTAATTTTACTTTGAATTGTTTTTTTTTAAATTTTTTTTACTTTTAAACTTCCCAAAGAAAAACATAATTAATTAAAAGAAAATAATAAATATATAGTCAGTCTAATCGCCATAACATATAGGAAATAAAAAACATAGTTTCTTTTTCACCTTTCAATTTATATATACCCTTATTTTTAAATAAACATCCGATTTTATTTTTGTTTTTATATTTTTTCGCCTTCCAATTCATATATGCCTTGTTTGAAAAAAAAACACCCAAAAATTTATTTGTTTTTTGTTTTGTTTCATTTTGTTTTATTTTATATATTGGTATAACTTGTAAAAATCTTAAGTTAATAAAATTTAATTAATGAATTATCAACAATGATGAAATTTTTTTGTTTCTCTAATATATGTATAGATATCTATATATTTTTTTCAGTTTATATAAGAGTTAGTTATGTGCATGATTGTTGTTAACGTTAAGATTCGTCCACGCACTTCAATCATCAAAGCGCGTCAAATTTTGTACAAAAACGAAGTCAAACAAAAAGTTTGACGGCTTGGGCCGCCGGGGATAGTTTTGGTGTGAGAATAAGTACAGACTGAATAAGATTTAACAATAAGGGCTTAATGCTCTAGTGCTGTAAAATAATAATAATGAGTGTGTATGTAACTTAGAATCAGGGTAAAACCTTGTATTTATAATGATCTCACCAACTCCATAGAATTCTTTCCTATATAGAATTGGAAATCCTCATTAGGTATGATTCTTTAATGGGAGTCATTTTATAACCTGACACTTTCCTTAGGGATTAGAAATCAAATATAATTAGGAATTTTAACTCCTTAAAATACTCAACTACCAAAAAGGGTCCTACGTAGGTTTAAACAACCACACGCAGACTTTGACCCACCATATAATTCGTGTGACACCCCCAAATTCGAGTACTTCAACTCCACAGGATTTGGTGTTCACTGTCCAATTTCAACACATCTAACTGCCCATAAATGAATAAACTCATAAATGAAATAAAAATCCTCCCAATAAAAGGGTTACAACATCTTAAACAAATCAATCCCAGGTTATCTAACCTTAATACATCAAATGTGGAAACATCATAAATAATTAAGTCTTAAACATAACATCATAAGTCTTAACAATAACATTCTCAAATAATAATAAACAAGTCTTAATCACTTGTTTGCTTTGTCTTTGCCCTTACTAGTAGATGACTCATGTGACGCCCCCAAAATTAGGTATACATCACCTATCTTGGATCGTCAGATACATAGTACATAATACAAATATAACTTACTAATACAACTGTCGTGTACAATACGACAAAACATAAACTGTGAGTTTGAATACAAATATTATCTTCTAGAGAGTATTCATACTCAAAAGGAGTCCTCATTACATTTATTAACACACTATTACATAGAATAGTGAGGACTACTAACTAATAATATCATTCGGACCATCACTCCGTTCCCCGACTTGCCCCAGCTACGTTCTCATTTCCTGAAGAGAATAGTGAAAGAAAGGGTGAGCTCAACTAGCCCAGTAAGAAATATTATGACTAAGATAATGCAGAATAAATTATCATTAGCCTTCAACAATGTTAAACTGATAAAATATAATAGACATCAAGTTTAACTGCAGCGGAACAAACAATCCATTAAAAGAGTCAAGTAGAAAATAAACCCTACTATCTTTTATAATTTAAAAGGTTTTTCAATACTGTGATCGCTGGGACTCAACTTAATAAAATAATCCACATCATCGAATCACCCCTGCACTACGGGCAAGGATATTCGTGTATTCATTAATGGTCATGATCATGCCAACAACTATCCATCAATGCACTATAGGCCAATGAGGACTTTTACCACATCATTTGTAATATTACGGTCATGATTATACCGAATAATCTCTGGTCATAATCATACCAAGTCCATCTATGCACTACATGCCACAGATGACTTTCAACATTTTATAAACATGAGGATGATGACAATGATATAAGAATTCAATAAAACAAGTTCAAGAATTAATTTATCCAAGAATTAACAACGTCCAAATTGTCAACATGATACTGCTTTGTGGAGTAAAATTCAAGAATGCTTAGAAGATTATTTTCATGAAAAGATACTGGATAAAACGCAATTATCAAGGATATTCTACAAATTTCATGGAGTATAGAAGTCAAAACTTAACCAACTGAGTATAATAAAGAATGGAATAACAAAAGAAATCACCATGCATGCGATAGACCGCACAGACAGGTTATTCCAACAGAATAATAAATAATGGAACCAGGTCCGGCGTAAAACGCACAGACAGGATATTCCAACAGAATAATAATAAAGACGGAACCAGGTCCGGTGTAAAACACAGAGACAGGATGTTCCAACAGAATAATAATAAAGACGGAACCAGGTCCGGTGTAAAACACACAGACAGGATATTCCAACAGAATAATAGAAGAATGTCACCAAGTATAGGGTAGACCGCGTATACAGGTTATTCCAACAGAATAATAAGAAATGGAATAACAACAGTTCTCTTCATGAATAAGAAAGAATAACACCCTTACCGTTTTAAAGAAGAGCTGAAATAAGGAAGTAGTTAAGTAGCAGAATACTCTTCTTCTCTCTCTCTATAGTTTCTCTCTATAGTTTCTCTCTCTAGAGTTCAGTGAATTCGTAAGAAATAATGAAGGAATGAGCTGCTATTTATAGAAAAATAGAATGCATAGTAACTAATTCATGAACGGTCCAGATTGATTATTTTAATCTGACGGTCCATATTTAAAGAAATTTTTTTTAAATAAAATATAATATATTCTATTTATAGAATAACTTTAATAAAGTATTCTGTTTTATATAAAAAGATGTTTCTGTTTTATTACGTTAATAATACGAATAAAACAAAACGTCATTATCGCTAAATAATTCATATTATTAACTGGCAATAATTGAATCAAACTGAGTGACTTCTCACATAAGCATTAATAATCAATACCGTGTGCTACTATGCAACCACACGTAGTACTGTACTTTTACTACTGAGTAGTTCAACAGTAACAATGGTAAAACTTCTGCCATTATTTTTAATAAAATATTTTTGTCGTTTTCTCAATCCGACAATAATTCCGTTGTGGGGTCCACCAATGATTGTGCCGTTGTACGAATATTTCCTGTTAAAACGAATATTCCTTGACCAATCGAATATTATATAACAACTTGCGTACTTTGCAAAATTTATAAATATTATCCACAACTATAACATTATATCAAATTAACTCCATAATATTCAAAAATGATATTTATAGAAAATTCATCTTTATTTATAAAAGTTGGGGTCTTACAACTCATCAACCCTTTCAACCCTAGCTGCAATGTTATTATGCAAGAGTGAACAACAATTGTCCATAAGTATAACAATAATAATAATAATAACATGTGATTAAACAATGGATACTGGATAATAGAAAGCTCAGCTTTTGAATCAAGATGGAAAACAAGAATCCAAAGTACATCTGAGAGTCACAAGACCAAGAACTATGTCCCAATTATCAAATATTTTTACTTTAAACCTTTAACAATCGTAAGACTATATGGACCTTACTTCTCGTATTTAGGGGGATCAGCCCTTAGTACCATGTTTATGCACAACATCTCAATGCTAACGCATAATATAATCCCTTATAAAGGGTTGTTCATCTCAGTTTGACATCATATTCTGCACCAAATGAAGTTTGGTTTGGATAAGCTTCAATAGTAGTTCTAAAATTTAGAACGCTCATTAACTATGGACTAGTCGAATCAATAAGGGTTCGCTAGTCATTCAAGGTTCAATAATAAAATTGATACTCAAATCAAATAATGAATCTCAAAGGTATACAGTTGAATAACATCGTATAATCGAAGTAGAATTAGAACATCTCATTTGAAATCATGAACTTGGATAAACAAGAGTAAAACTTTGCTCAATTTAAGAATAGGATTTATGAACTTGGAAACTTGCGTAATGTAAAAGTAAGTTTATAATTATAATTATATTTATTATAAAATTAATTATTATGTTTAAGTTAAATAATAAATTTAATTTATAATTATATTTATTATAAAATTAATTATTAACGGAGATTCGTGGAAGGATTTTCTCGAATCGCTACCCCGTTAACTCAGCTAACTCGGAAAGATATCAAATTCGTATGGAGCGAGGAATGCGAGAAGAGTTTTCAAGAGCTTAAGAGGAGACTCATTTCGGCACCTATTTTGACCATACCATCTGGTTCGGATGGATTTGTTATCTACAGCGATGTTTCAGGCAAAGGGCTAGGATGTGTTCTCATGCAACGTGGGAAAGTTATAGCCTATGCCTCGCGACAACTTAAAAAATATGAGAGAAATTATCCTACTCATGATCTAGAGTTGGCAGCAGTCTTTTTCGCGTTAAAGATCTGGAGGCACTATCTATATGGGGAGAAAGTGGAGATTTATTCAGATCATAAAAGCATCAAATATTTCTTCACTCAAAAAGAACTCAACATGCGGCAACGACGTTGGCTCGAGCTGTTGAAAGATTACGACCACACTATTCAATACCATCCTGAAAAAACAAACGTGGTAGCTAACGCGTTGAGTAGAAGATCATATGCAGGAACGAGTGCGATGAAGTCAAGTATACGCATAGAACCAACTTTAATTGATAAAGTTAAATTGCTCAAACCACAGACCCGGAGCTGATGCGTATGAAGAAGAAAGTGCAAGAAGGTGCTATTCCAGAAGCAAGAATCGATGAAGAAGGAATACTTCGAGTCCGCTCCAGATTTTGTGTTCCTAACGATTCTGATTTGAAGTACAAGATCATGATGGAAGCACACAATACACCATTTGCAATCCATCCTGGAAGTACCAAAATGTATCATGATCTTCGACATACATTTTAGTGGAATAATATGAAGAGAGAGATTGTAAAGTTTATCTCGAGGTGTTTAACTTGTCAACGTGTAAAGGCGGAACATCAAGTGTCAAAGGGTCCATTGCAACCACTTGAGATTCTGAAATGGAAGTGTGAACACATTACCATGAATTTCGTTACGGGTCTTTCCACGGTTTCTCAAGGCATAAATGCTATTTGGGTTATTGTTGATAGATTAACCAAGTCTGCTCATTTCTTGCCGATACGGGAGACTTATTCCCTTGAACGTTTTGCTCGTATATACGTAGATGAGATTGTGAGACTGCATGGCATGCCAATATCCATAGTTTCGGATCGTGACCCAAGATTCACTTCAAGATTTTGGGTTAGCTTGCAAAAAGCTATGGGCACAGATTTACGATTTAGTTCGGCATACCATCCTCAAACGGACGGACAATCAGAGAGGACTATTCAAACTCTTGAAGATCTATTAAGACTTTGTGTCCTAGATTTCAAAGGGAGTTGGGATAAGTACCTATCATTGGTGGAATTCTCTTACAATAACAGTTATCAGGCAAGTATAGGTGTGGCCCCATTTGAAGCATTATATGGACGAAAGTGTCGCTCTCCAGTATGTTGGGATGAGGTGGGAGAAGCAACGTTGCTAGGACCAGAGTTGGTACGAATGACTACAGAGAAGATCCAAACGATTCGATAACGTATACAAACGGCACAGGATCGACAAAAGAGTTATGCGGATCTTCATCGAAAGGACGTGAAATTTGACATTGGGGATCATGTATTGTTGCGTGTGGCTCCATGGAAAGGAGTTACAAGATTTGGGAAGAGAGGAAAGTTCAATTCACGATTTATTGGTCTATTTCAGATTCTTGACCGAGTAGGAAATGTGGCCTATAGACTCGCGTTACCTTCAAGTATGTCTCGTGTTCATAATGTTTTTCATATATCTGTGTTACGTAAATATGTGAAAGACCCAGACCACGTTATTGAGTTAGAACCGGACGAGATAGCTGAAGACTTAACGTACGAAGAGGTACCTGTCAAGATCTTGGATAGAAAGGAGCATGTCCTATGCACGAAGGTCATACCACAAGTTAAAGTTTTGTGGAGAAATCATGCTATTGAGGAAATGACCTGGGAGTTAGAAACGGAAATGAAAGCGAGGTATCCTCATCTTTTTGAAACACCAGGTACGTACATCAATTTCGAGGACGAAATTTCATAACGAGGGTAAGACCCCAAATTATTAATAAATAAAATTTAAATTCCCTCTATTTATTATTTTGAAATAGTAAGGGTTAAATTGATTAATGAGGTTAGTTATGGGTAAAATGCCCAAATATTTCAAATAAGTAGGTGGTTATAAAATATTCATTGTTGTCGGGGAATATTCGTTTGGTCGTGGAATATTCTTCCTGTCGGGGAATATTCGTACGACGGCGCAGTCTTTTGTGGGCCCCATAACGGAAAGCGATTGAATGAAGAAAACGACAAGTATAAGTTGTTTATAAATAACGGCGTAGTTGTTACCGTTAATACTGTTAGAATACCCGGTGGTTAAAACACAGTAATACGCGTTGTTGCACAGTAGCACACTGTATTGCACCAATTATTGATTCTTACGTAAGAAGGCACTACTCAATAATGGTTTCAGTAATTACTGTTCAGTATTTTATTTTATTGATTCAATAATTGCTGCGTTGATATTTTATATTACTGTTGTTTCAATAATTGTCACTACACAGTATTTTCCATTATCAGATCAATAATTCATATTATTTGAATAATATTATTAGATAACATTATTGGCAATGTCTAAAAAGTTCTATCTAAGGAGAGGTTTGGTCATCTAATTGCGCGCCAATAAGGAGAAATCCTTATTAGAAAGCCCCATCTTTCCTGGGAACGGCCTGGTTGTCATAAATGTGATTCTGTAATATTATTTGTGAATAATTAATTATTGATTCATATGATAAGAAAATATTTATTTTATGTGGATATAAATGAGGGATATATTTTTGTGGTTAAAAATGAAGGAGTTAATGTTGAGATTTTTATCAGTATTTTTGTCAGAATGGAGGTATTAAAAATCAGGGTTTTTGAGATATTTTGCGGGGGTTATAATTTTTAATCCGACCGTTGGATCGTGGTAATTTTTGGATATATTATACATATATAAGTTGAGTATATGTCCACAAATTTTGAACCGTTAAAAATGAACGTATGATTTATTATGAATTTTACGAGATGACTGGTTCAGGAATTGTTGAATTTTCGGAGTTTATCATTTTGGTGGAAAATTCTAGAATTGATGGGCCCCACTCTTGGTTGGTGAAAAAATATGCTGAGATTTTTACTCAAATGTGGTAGGCTTGAATAGTAGCAGGTAAAGCCATCAGGTTGCAGGTTAAGTCTACTTCGGCATGCTAACATTTTTCTATAAATAGAGGGCTAAGTTAGAATTGAAAATCACACCAGAAACAAGTTTTCTCTCTTTCTCTCTCTAGATTATTGAGTGTATTTTGTGAGTATTTAGATTTTTTGAGAGTTTCTATTCATCAGAGCAAGTTTCTTTCAGCCTTATACCGGTATTCCGACTAGAAGTACTGTCTTTACGAGGTAAGGGATGTTATTTTATTCAAAAATGATATTATTTCTTCAATATCATTATGCCGAAGTATTGGTTAGAAATTTTTATCAAATTTAGAATTTTTTACGTTGGGGTTACTATTCACGAGTTACTATTCACGAGTTACTATTCACCGAAAAATAAAAATTTCTTCTTTTCGTCCAAAATATCTATTCTGGGTACTAGCTTTGATTGTATCCATGTTTTGATCATTCTTGAATTTTACTTCACTATGAATAATTATAAGGTATTTTTGGACATGGATAAATCGAAATACGAATCCTTAATATTTGTTATTTTGTTTCACTAGATTCGTTTTTTTTAAGATATTTTTCATCATCCTCAGTCCTAAATGATGATATTACTGAATATTTTTGGCCTGTAGTGCAAAGATGAATGATTAACTGATGAATATCTTTGGCCCGTAGTGCAAAGATAAACAGGTGTTGAGATGAACATGACCGACTGGTGATACAAATGAATATCTTTGGCCTGTAGTGGAAAGATGAATATTTGATTAAAGATGGTTATTGATTGTTGCAGGGATAAAATATTGATTTTAGACTTTTAAATCTTAGAAGATAGTAGAAATCATTCTCTACTTGACTCTTCTAATGGTTTGCTGTTTCCGCTGCACTTATTGATTTAAAACTTGTTGTCTATTATATTCTATTAGATTTTTCCCTGTTGAAGACTAACGATAATTTGTTCTGTATTATCTTAGTCATAATGTTCTTTACTGGGCTAGTTGAGCTCACCCTTTTCCTTTTTGTTCCATTTTTCTCAGGAGGCGTGAATGTAGCGAGTACTAGTCGGGGTATGGAATGATGGTTCTAGAAATTATTTTAGTAGTCCTCACCATTTTTGTGAAATAATGCATCAATGATTGTAATGAGGGCTTATTTGAGTGTGGATATTGTCTAGATGACAATATTTGTATTTAAACTCACAGTTCTTATGTTGTAACAGTAAATATGTAGTTGTTTCTGTACCATGTATTTTAGCGACTCAGAATGAGTGTTGTATACCTATTTTGGGGGCGTCACATCATACGTATATCATGCTTGCATCATCTCTTCTCTAATTGGTTGATTCAAGTTCATATGGATTGATTAACTTATTACACTTTGTTACCCCTAAAGTTTTTCAAGTTTGCATTATTCCCCTTTAACTTTTGTAATTCACTTATCTTCAATAAACACATTTTTAATATTTCAACAATTATTCATCATTAATATTATAACTCATAATATTGACAATCAGATCATTCCCAAGAAAGAGGGGACTTTCCGATAAGAATTTTTCCTTATTGACGCGTAATTAAATAACCTAACCCCTTTCCTCGACAGAACTTTCTAGACATTGTCAATAATACAAATAATAATATGAATAACTGTGTCGTCTCAATTATTGATTTAATAATAGAAAATATTGTGTAGATGATACTTTAACAATAATTGAATCAATAATATGAGATACTATGTAGCAACTACTGTTGCAATAATTGAATAAAACTGAGTGACTTCTTACGTAAGTATCAATAATCAGAGATACTGTGCAATACCGTGTGCTATTGGGCAACAACGTGTATTACTGTACTTTTATCAGCGGATATTTCAACAGTTTAACGGTAAAAGTTTTGTTGTTATTTTTATAAAAAAGTAATTTCTGTCGCTTTCTATATCCGACAGTTATTTCATTATGGGGTCCACCAATGATTGTGTCGTCGTACGGATATTCTCCGATAAAATGAATATTTTCCGACCAAACGAATATTTTTTGACAACTTGTTTACTTTATAAAATTTGCACATATCACCCATAACTATAGCATTATATCAAATTAACACCTTAGTATTCAAAATAATATTTAGCAAAAATTAAATCTTTATTCATAAAAGTTAGAGTATTATAATAATGTCATATAAAATACAGCAACAAATATTTCAAGTTCCCAAAGGAACACGAGAAGATTTATGTCCTCCTCATTCTAATGGAGTGCATTTTTAACACTTTCAAAGTCGAGTTTACCTCACTCTATTGTTGTTCACCAAAATTAAATATTAAATAACGTATAAAATACGACACACATATTTTAAGTTCTCAATACAATTATTATGCCACACCGTTTCATAACTTGATTAGGATTGCGACTAATTCAAAATACCACTTTATACCCATGTTCTCCTTACTAGTTCTAACTACACTTTTATTACCTGAAAGGTATTGTGAAGCAAAAGGGTGAGTACAAATTGCCAAGTAAAAAATATCATGACTTAAGATAATTAAATTATCAATAGCCTTCATCAGTAATAAATCAGATATTTTGAACATATGGTAAATGATAAAAGTTTTCAACCATAATAGCAGCGGAATCAACAATCCATTAGAAGAGTCAAGTAGAACATAATGTCTACAATCTTCTCCAAATTAAAAGTTCATCGTCAATATTTTATTCCTGTAACACCAATCAACAGTTCTTCGTTATACCCAAGATAAAAAGAACTTTCACCACCTGTCTTTACCTGAAATACCAAATATCATGGTTATACCAATTAACAATTCATGTTTATAATTATGCCATTAAATTCATCTTTGCACTACAGCCAAAGACATATAACTATAAAACTAATAATTAACAGTCTATCTTTGCACTACAGCCAAACTGTAAAACCAATAATCAACAGTCCATCATTGCACTACGGCCAAAGATATACAACTGTAGAACCAATAATTAACTATTCATCTTTGCACTATGGGCCAAACAAAGATATACAACTGTAAAACCAATAATTAACAGTCCATCTTTGCACTACGGGCCAAAGATATACAATTATAAAACCAATAATCAATAGTCCATCTTTACACTACGAGCCAAAGATATACAACTGTAAAACCAATAATTAATAATCTATCTTTGCACTACGGGCCAAAGAAGACTTTCACCAAAATATTTGTCTGTAACATTACAAGTCATGATTATACCAATACACAATTCCTGGTCATAATCATACCAATAAACAGTCCATCTATGCACTACGGGCCAAAGATGACTTTCACCACAATATAAGCATGAGGATGATGACAATGATATATATAATGAATGGACAGAAATAATTAGAATAATAAGATAAAATAAATCTTAGTGATTTTCAACTTAATTAACCAGAGTCCAAATTGACGACATGATATCCAGAAAATCGATTATAATTCCTGATAGAATATAAAGTTCAAGTAAATGTGAAGTTCTCGGCTCAAATATAATAACTTAAAACTTAATAGAAAAATTAAGGTCAATATATTAGATGAAGCACAAACTATTAAGGATATTCTAATCATTTCAGGACTTTTCACCATTTAATGTTAAGTTGAAGAAACGAATAATAATATTTTACCATAATATGAAGTATGAAATAAAATGATATCCCTTTACCATAAAAAAAAATGATACCCCTTACCTTAGCATGTGACTTGATTCTATTTTTTATGAAATTGATCAACTTAAACAATGCTTGCATTCCTTATCCACACTTGGAGTAACCTTACTCTCAACAGAAGTACTCACAATATTATACTCATAATATTGTAGTAAAAGAATTTTATATTTTTAGTGTAGTGATGGTGTGTTTTATTTCTCATCTAAGCAATCTATTTATACTAGAAATGGAGAAAATAGCTAACACACACGCTTTGATAAAATAACCAAATGTGACATATAATAATGTTGGTAGTGGAATTTGTGGTCACACAGAGAAAATTAAACCAACTCGTACACGTTTTAATAAAATTTGTTCAATAATAGAGTTGTGGTCTATACTACTTTAGGAAAAGTAGAGTGTCGGCAAGTCCTGCCAAACTTACTTTTGTAAAAAAAAAAATTGAACAAATATCTGCATATCATACTTATCTTTAATCAATAACATTTTTAATCTTTGAACCATTATTCACAATTATTAACATAGACTCTCAATACTTCCAACTAATTTAATTATATCATATCAAATCATATGAGTTACTGTGCAATAACTACTGTGACAATTATTGAATGAAATACTGAGTGACTTCTTACGTAAGAATTAATAATATGAATCACTGTGTAATATCGTGTGCTACTGTGGAATACCGTGTACTACTGTGGAATCACGCGTATTACTGTATTTTTATCATCGGATATTTCAATAGTTTAACGGTAAAAGCTTTGCCTTTATTTTTTATAAAAATATTATTTCTGTCGATTTCTATATCCGACAGTTATTCCGTTACCAATGATTGCACCGTCGTACGAATATTTTCCAACAAAAAGAATATTTCCTGGCCAAACGAATATTTCCTGACAACTGTTCACTTCATATATTTTTCATATTTTTCGGATTATCCAACAATTTTCTATAATTATTTCTATTTATAAAAACTATCATTTAATAGCTTCAAAATAAAAATACTAACTCCACATAGTTTTATATCTTTAAAACATCATCAATATTAATATTATATTATTATAATATTTTTTAGCAAATTTCATAATTTTTCACCATTCATAGAATTTTCTATAAATTTCCTCTATGTTTAAACTAACTATACATAGCTTAACAAATACAATAAATATTTCTATTATTCAATAATTTTTTAAAATTGTCCAAAAATTATATAATAATATTATAAGATTTTTCACCAAATTTCATAATTTTTCATTATTCATATAATTTTCTATGAATTTCTTCTATTTTCAAATTAACTATAAATAGTTTTAAAATACAATAATTACTTTTGCATTTCAATAATTCATCAAAAATTTACAAAAATTCTAAGATGATATTATAAGAATTCTGTAAAAATATTTCAGCCCAAATATATTTTTTGATAATTTAATTATAAATTCTAATATTTAGAAACATCAATAATTTGTTTATCATAATTCATAATAATTAGCCTTTTATTAGAAAATTACGGATCTTATGACCTTTCCATGTGAAATCTAATTATCTACAAATTTACAGAAAGTTTTTCCAAATTCTGTATCTAACATAGAGAAACAGGCTTACTGAAAAAGTTTACCGAAAAATATTTTTCAGTCATCTTCTCCAGCGATCCAAAACTTAACTATCAATTTAATTAATTTTAACAGAAACTAGACTTCAAATAATTTAATTTAACATCAAAAATCACCCAAATCGAATTTAAAATCATTATATTATACATTTTTAAAACTTAAAGTTTGTTGTTAAAAATTCTGCTTGAAAATTTTCAAACCAGTCACATCACGAAATTCATAACAAATTACGGTTCAAAATTTATGAACATATACTTAATTTATATATGTATAACATATCCAAAAATTACAATGATCTAACGGTCAGATTAAAAATTATAACTCACGTAATAGAGTTTAAGAACACTGATTTTTCGGACTATGAATCATTCGGACCAATTTCATTTAAACAGTAACTACGAAAAATCCACAATAAATTTTTGGTAGATTCTAATTTTTTGTGCTTAGCTTACTTCCAGGGTTTTCTTTTTACATAAGACTCATCTTTTAACTCATTATACACAAAAAGTTATGGATTTTACAAAATCAAGTAGTAAACTAATTTTTCTTAAAATTTACAGTTTTTGTTTTTCATTTGATTTCTTTATTTTTCTCATTTGATTCATGTTTATGCATGTTTAAATCATTCAAATCAATTATAAACAAAATCTTTTCATATAAAATTCATGAAAACTTAAATCTGAAAATAAATTAAGAAAATTTAAAATTACCCTTCCATAAGTGTTCCTGAGCTCTCTGTAGGTAAAATGGTCACGGTTAGCCGAAAATTAAAGAACGTTGGTAGCCCAGGCACATATGCAGCTCGTGTTCGTCAGCCCCCAGGAGTTTCAGTTTCCATTGAGCCCACCACTCTAACTTTCGACGAGTTTGGCCAAGAGAAAAGTTTTAAGTTGACTCTAAAACTACTAAAGACGCAGAAAATTACTAGTTACGCTTTTGGAGAGTTGTTGTGGTTGGATGACAAGCATTATGTGAGGAGTCCTATTGTAACCACTGCGGCTGAAACTGCCTAGTTCGTACATACGTAAGTTATAGATAGACAGACAATGAGACAAATGGGGATACATACAATTAATCGTGTACTCGATGCATGAAGCCTTTAAGTATTTTTTGTGAACGAATGAAAATATGTTTGTCTGTGTTAATGGAGGGGCTTCGATTAAGCGTTTAAAAAAATTTAGTTTATTTTTTGATTCAAGTTATTTAATAGTACCATTATTGAGTTGCTAAAAAAGGGTTAATAGAGATATTTCTCTTTTTGTAAAATAGATAATATATAATTTGGAAAGGATGAAGTAATTAATAGGATTTGGAGAGTCCTACATCTTGTGAACATTTTTTTATGTATATAAAATAGAACTTTTAGTTTCAGAACAAATTCTGATTCGTTACCTTTATGTACCAGTGTTATTTTTAACAATATAATCAATAAATTCCATATGTATATCTTGATCGTATCAAAAATTTATCATCATATCTCCATATATCGTAACAACAATTTAAATTTAAAATATTTGAAAATAGGGTAGCAAGTCAGCTGGTAATTAAGCAATTAATTGCTTAATTTGCAAATCATATCAATCTCTCCAAATTATCCGACATCTAATGAAAGAATATCCATAATATAAGTAAGGCAGCGTAGGAGTCTTGGTATCTTTCCTACGATCTCCATGAAACACTTGCAATAAGTTGGTAGACAGTGTACGTAGGAGTTTTTCACCGATGGACTTGTGAATTTGGGAACATGGTGTCTTTCTTACGATCTCCATCAAACACTTACAATTTCTCCCGTATCGATGCTTTATAATAATACTAATAGTATCCAATATATATAATTAAGGAAGAATACACACACACATATACAGTGGCGAAGCCACACAGGGTTCTATGGGGTCAATTGCCCCCACTGAAAAAAAAATATATTTTATAATGTAAGGTAAATTTTAAAATTTTTAAGTATTATATATAAATTGACCCCACTAAAATTTTATAAATTTTCTATTATACGGGGTCAAATTTAAAATTTATAACTTTGTCAATCAAATTTTAATCACATATAACTCATATCCTCTTAATATATGTATCTCTCTATAATATTTTAAACTAAATAATAATATAATTTATATTATTTTTAAAAATAAATAATGAATTACTTACTTATGAACCGCTGTGATTTAAAAAGTCTAGTATGAGTCAATATAGAGTATGTATACCATATATTATTACTTAATATATTTTATTGTAATATAGTATATATATATATACTCGAAAGTATAAAATATTTAAAAAAAATTGGCTCAGGGGCGCTGCCCCCGAACCCCCACTAGATTATTTTTAGTTGAGTAATAATTTCGACCCCACAGACAAAATTTTCTGGCTTCGCCACTGTGTATATATATATATATATATATTTTTTTTTTTTTCAATGGCTTTTAAATTTTTCAGTGGCTTATATTGCAGTGCTATTGCTTCTTCTCCAAGCTCCAGCTTTAGCAATAAAAAAGGTACAATACATATATATACATAAGAATTCTCCCGAAAATATTTTATTCAGCGTTGCGTTCATGAAAATCTTTAAATAATTCGAATTCAATAAAAATATATATACAAGTATGTATTTACTTGTATAGCTAGCAAGTTAGTTTGTTAAATTGTGTGGATTCTCTAGGCTTTGATATTTTATATATATATATATATATATATATATATATAGTTTATATGACTTTGGTTGTCCTTTGGCTGTATATATACAGTCTTATCTAGTGTACTTGGGTGGACATTCGCATGACCAAGAACTGAACCTAGCTGAGCTTGATCAACGGGTGGTAGATTCGCACCACGAGTTTCTTCGCTCATTCTTGGGGAGGTTCGTGTATATATATATATATATATATATATATATATATATATATATATATATACCTAGCCTGGAGAGATTTGTAAATGAGAGTGCTAGTAACATTTTGTTATTTTTTCTAATATTAGGATTATAGCCACATTCATATAATATTTTTTTACTAATAAGTATCAGTCTTAAATTTCTTTAAAATATAACTATCATGTTTAGACATAGGTTATTTAATAAGAGTTAGTAAATACACATTAATTAAATATTTTGATTAAACTATATTAAGGTTTAATTTGTCTAACATACATTGGATTATAGTTATTAAATATAATCAAATGTATGTAAAATTATAATCAAATCCACGTCCACCATGAATTTCCCCACAGGCTGGCCACAGAGAACACTTGGTTGGGGGGAGTTGGGGTGGATAAAGTTTTTGTTTTTTTAGGTTTTTACTAAATCGAACCGCTTGGAACCGACCGGTTCGGGACAAAAGGATACCAGTTCGAAATCGGTAAATCAGTATATACCGGATAATGCGTACCGGTACCTAACCGGTCATACCAGTAGTATTTATTAATTTTATTACTTTCAGACCTTGAGAGTTCAGACTTCAGTCTTTCCCTTCAATTCCAAATAGAATTCTCCGATCCTCCCAAGTCCCACCAGCCACCGCTCCGATTCTCTCCCACAGGCCACCGCTCTTTCTCTTCAGTTCTTGCTCCGGTCTGTTCTGGGGCTTATTCTTCAGCTCTGGTTTGGGGCTTTTCCTCAACGTCGGAGAGAACACTAAACAAAACTACTTACTTTCTGTACAGAGGATTAGCCTGTGATTCCAAGGAATAATTCCGAACTTTCTGAAAGAAATCTTTCCACTTCAGGTAAAATATAACTCCAATTATTTTTTATCATCGTCTCCTCGTTCATTGTTCCGGAGATCTCGATCTCACTGGAATTAAAGAAGTTTTATTACTTTTACTAACCTATATATGAAATTAGCACTTTCTTAGTCAAATTTCAACTTATTTTCACCTTCTTCATGTGCTAATTTTAGTATTGTGATTCAGTGTTTGCTTCTGTGAGTTTATTGTATTGTGGCCTGTGGGTGTGAATACTGTATTGATTTGATTGATTGCTTTCTTATATAAGTGGATCGACGTGAGTAAAGATCCTTGCTTTTTCTCTTCGATTTTATTGATTTGATTCCAATTTTTATTGCTTTGAATCTGAGCTATAGCACACACTTGATGGTTCCTTACTTGAGTTAGGTTTGCTTTACATATAGAGTTCTCTCTCTACATATGTATGTGTATATAAAGGAAATTTATTAGAATACTATTGAATATATTTGCAGGTAATTAATTACTTGGGCCATATATTTATAAGTAAGAAGAGTTTAGCCGGATCAGATCAAGCAATGTTGTCAAAAATACCCTTTTAGTGTCTGCAGCTTGATGCCTTCTCTATTCCCTTGTGTGCGTGTGTGTCTATATAGATTATAGATATGTATATGTGCATCTATATATAGAAGTTCATTTTTTCTCTTTATGTGTGGGTTAAGGGTGAGTGTTATATTTATTTTCTTCAAATTTTAACCACAAGTTTCTGAGGTAGCAATGGGGGAAAATAAGCTTGGTTTATCTTTGATTATGTTTGCTGTTTGTGCCTGTGATTTGATTACTTTGTTTATTTATGATTGATGTCCTGAACCTAACTGATTGATTTTTGTGTTTCATGTAATTAGCAGTGAATTAGTTAAAATGGGAGATGCAGGGATTGCTTTGGTGGTGTTTCTTGGATGTGAATCCTAGTGATCTTTCCTGGTTAGTTGTTACTGTAAGCTATTAAGTACTAGAACACTATATTATACTTTTCCATCCCATAATTTTATTTTATTTTCTCATAATTTTGTTATTGAACTTATTCTATTACGATTTAATTTTAAGGATAAACTTTATTTTAAGGGTCTAGGGGAAACTTAATTGGTGTTTGTTTACCTCTTAATATCTTTTAACAACTTCACATCTAATTCGGTAAGAGGGTAAAGTTATTTGGTAAAATTTTGTTTGCCTCTTATAGTCTCTTACTTGGTAAGAGGAAGACATAAATTCAAATCATTAAAATCTGCCTCTTAATGAAAAATTTAAATTTATGGAGTTTCTATAAATATTGTTCTCCCTCTATTCCAAATTTTAATATCATTATTGATTTTTGAAAAGTTAATTTGAGATATTTTTAAATTTAAAATTAATATTTTTAAATTTAAAAGTCATTCAGATGTTTTATACTTTTTAGTTACCAAACAACTTTTTAAGTTTTGATGCTATTTCACTCGGATAATCTAATTTATTAAGATATATTAACCATTTAGATCTTAATTACTCAGTTTTATCAAACATCAAAAATTTATTTCTCGAGTAATTTTGACTTCTGCTGGTGGATTGTTTCAAACTTATTTGTTAAATTTTTTATTCTAAGAGAAACTTATTTATTTAATGGTAGTAGTAATTGAAAAGTGTATGTACTCAAAAGTACCTACTATCACAATCCTACTACAATAATGCAATTTTTTTTATTTAGTGAAAGACTACCATCATGTATTAAAAACTCAATAAATTTATATTGTATAAACAGAGAACAAAAATTTATTTTAAATATTATAAATTTGTAGGTTAGACTTTTTTGTGTACGGATAGAGTATTGAAATTATAAAATTAGCATAGTCTGTTAAAGAAAGAACATCTTTCTGTTTTAGTTATGGAGAAACGGACACGAAAGCTTTTTATAAGCTAGCTAGCTTATGGATTGAGTACAAGTTCTGCAATAATATGTTTGTGTTGTGCCTATATATATAGATAATGATTTATATTCAAAGTTGAATTGAAGTTTTTATTATCTAGCTCATCTCTGATTGTTTAAAAAGATTGAATGACTTGGGATTTACTCCGTCCGCACAATAGTTGTGCGGATGGAATATACCATCTGCACAATATGGGAATCCAAAAATTATATCTCTTCCGCATTATTGTGCAGATAGGATCCACAATCGACGTAATAGGATGGGAATAATTAGATCATAGAAATAAATTATGGGATATATATATATATATATATATATATATATATATATATAACTGTACCAAAAAGGAAATGATGGATATGAAATTGCAAATCTTTGAATTGTCTGGAACTTATTAACACTGATATATTTTCGCACAATTCGAGTGTAAATTTTTCGAATTGAAAATTTCTTCTAATCTAATATAAGTATGTGTTGGTTGTGTTGTCCAGTGAGGTCAAAACCACACTTTTGAATAATTTATATTTTCGTTAAGAATTTATGAAGAAATTGAGATTTTAATTCAATTGATTTGTTAAAAACTTGAGATATGTTATATTAAATTCGTTGGTTATTACAATTTAGGTAAACCGGAACACATCACCTTAAAAAATTATCTAGTCCAACAACCACAAAAAAGGCCATTGATAATACTAGAAATATTTATGTTTGTCAAAAGAAAATAAAAAATTAAGAATTATTCCTGAAAATATTGAAAGACAATAAAGAGTTGTAGTTCTTCACACTTCACACTAGGATGCCCCGAGAAGGAAAACATACTGACCCAACGCGGATAGGTCAAACCCGATAATATTCATCAGAAAGCGTGTATCTAAAGCAGCAGTAGCTTCCTGCTATTATTCGTGAAGTCATCTTCAGTCTTCAAATTATTTATCACAGTATATCATCAAACCTAAATTGAAATTCATCAGTAAAAAATGTCGATGGGGACTTCTTCATCAAAGAGGGAGGAATCTCACTTAATTGAAGATGGAGACCGTACAGCTGATCTGCCTCGCACTTTCAAGTACCTAATGGGTTAGTTAGCTTTAGTTTCTTCATTTTTCCTCATTCACTCATTCAATAAATCTTTTGTAGTTCAATTATATCTATGAATATATGTAATTGTAGCCACACAGTTTATGTCTCGGGGAATTCCATTCATATTCAATACATGGATCGTCAGGCACCTCACTGAGAAAGACTATGCGGTATCTACTATTCTTTGCAATTTCCTAGCAGACGTTGTTCCTAATTTTGATTTTTGTTAAGCTTTAAACTTGAATGTCCTTGTATGCAGTTATTCATTAAGTGCTTTAAATTGAATTAGATTAATACAACCTGTTACAAAACATCATACATTGTGTGCTTTTAGTTGTTATATTGCATTTAAGATTTTTAGTTAGAAAGTAACATACAATTTTTATAAACTCGTGTTGGGCATTTTCATGAACAGCTGTGATTTACTATGCACATCATATCATTCATCAAGAGTATGGACCAATTTTTTGTTCTTCACCTTTTTTCAATTTGGGCCATATGTCATCACAGTTTCTTTCCACTCTTTGAATGCTCTGATTCGATTATTTTAAGTATAGGTAAACAATTACTTTCTATTATTATCAGCTCTATGTGAACAATTACTTACTATCTAGGATTTTTGCTGACCGGTGTATGACTTTAGTTATGCTTTAAATTGAATTTCTTTTAATGTTTCTTTGTGGGTCTTGGAGAAAGGGTTCCTTTTACAGGGCATTTTTAGGTTTTACATAGAGATCGGAGGGCTGTTCCCATTTAAGGACTTTGGTTTTTACTACTTGTTTTATCCTTTGCCTTTGCGAAAGTTCAGTTATGTATAATTACTTGTGGCTTTTATGAGTTTTTATTTCAACAGGTCTTACATTTCTGTCCTTTATACGATGCAGCTGTATGCTGTGCAATTTCACCTATTTGTCACTTGTGTTTTGTTCCTTAGTCGAGAGGGTTTCCGGCGAGCATGCATGAGGGCGGAATTTAGCTGGTAATTTCCCATGCTTATATGCAATTGCAAGTTACTCTTTTGTTGCAGTACAATGTTCATTTACTTGATTAATTTTACTAGTTACGATGAATCCTGAGTAGTACTTTGCATGCAACTAAAATAAGTATGGATTGATGATTCATACTGGACTTGTAAATTGTAATTTCAGTCTTCTCTGTAGAGCTTAAAATTCTATATGTTTGTCTTTATCTCTTTGTGGAAAAGATTGCACACGACATATAGGGGTCTTTGATATGGAGGAGGTGAACATGTGGATTTTTTCTTTGACATGTTGACATAACTCTTGTAATCCCTGCCTTGCCAGTTTGGGAAAATACAATAGTTAACACATGAATAGTTAATATATGAATGTGTACAGTGCATCTCATGAAATGTTTTAATCTCTTGTTACAGTGATGGTACTTCAAATGGGGAAAATGCAGCAAAACTTTTGAAAATAGCCTGGATGACTCTTCCATTAGGAGTAGTCATTTCAATTGCAGCATGCGTATTTGTCTTCTGGTGGCAAGATTTAAGTTATTCCAATCCATATGCCCAAGCTATCTTGATTCATGGTAATCTGCAATGATCCTTATATATATCTATTCCTGTCATGCAAGGTGCAGTGACTCATTTATGCAACTGAACTCCATCTGCTTGTAAACTGAAATTGAAAATGGAAAACCATGATGCCACGGGGAAACACATGTATAGTAGGATACAGTTATAAATTCGGAGTTTCTAAAAGTGCTGGGAACAACATGCATTTGGTAGAAATCTGGAGGTGATGTGTAGAAAATACCCTCAATGAACAACCATGTTACGAAGATCTCAGAATAATTTGTTGTTTTTTCATGAAATGATGTCTCTGTTGATATATATACTTTTTATGTGAGAGATTAACTCAGTTCTTATTGCAGGCTTTGCGTGTATGCTAGAGCTATTGGCAGAACCACTGTATATCCTTTCGCAGAATTTACTTCTCCTCAAGCTTCGGTTGATGGTTGAAACTACAGCGACTCTTTTGCGTTGTGTAACAACCTACATCCTCATTATCAAGCAAACCAACATGGTAAAAGTTAGTGTAAGAAGTTGGTTTTGAAATTTGTGACAATGAAGGGGATTTTTGTCTAGTGAGAGAGTAAATAATATCATTGATGATATATACAGCTGATAGTATCAAAAACTTATCGTTTTCATGCAGGAGAAAGCGATTGTATTTGCGCTATCACAAACATCTTATGGAGCTTGCGTGTTTTTGGGTTATTGGGGATATTTTCTTCTGATACATGTTATAAAAAGTTCCGATCTTTTTCCTTTCAGGTTAGTTTGTTATCAACTGTATGTCACTCCCACCATTGGTTCATTTGCTCTTAGTACTTGCAGGAAAAGATAAGGTTGAAATACTTCAGTCGAGGCTTAAAATAAGTATGCATAGAAGTATTTTCAAAAACAGATGGTTGTATTTCTTTTACCTAGGGCACGCTTAACCTTTAGCTAGTATCACCTTCGACTCTTTGAGGGAACCAGAAGATTGCTCTCTCCAGTCCCTTAACTTGAGATATGAATAATGAAGAGCTATTCAGTTCACACTTCACAGTCCCACCTTCATTTGATAGGAACCTTAACCCTGTACGCTTGTTCCCTTCAGCTAGAATCATCATCACTATGCTTTAGGTTTCCCTTGCTGCTTTTATAGTGGGTTGTAACTGCTTTTTCCAATGATAAGACAAACACAACTAACTTCCCAAGGAGATGATGTGATTACGCTCTTGGCCATTTTGAACACTTGACATATTTAAATTGCAGTTAGTCAAACTCTTTAAATATATACCCCTCAACTGGCAGGTTTCCTGTTTAAAAGGATTTGACAAGATTAGTTCATTGACCTCTTACAATTAGCCATAAACTATGATGGGATTAACCTAAGCAGAATCATGTGTTAGCATGTTTAACTTCTTGGTGCTTTACAGCCTGTATTAGTATCTTGATTTCTAGGGACTAATAAATGGCGTCATAATTTTAGCCACTAGTTGGAAGTGAAAGAGGAAATTCAAAGCTCCTATGGCGAAGCAGTGTGAGGTGAACTAAAAGCACTTTTAAATTAAACTCATTTTTTTTTCTTTTTTATAGTTTTTGTGTCCCTTCGAAAGCACTTTTAGCAAGTAGCAATATTGGCTCCAAAGTAATTTTGGCATAAGTAGAAAATTTGTGCCTTTGGAATAGCGGTCGTGTATTTTTTTTTGACTATTTCACAAATGTACAAGTTTGTCCTAAATTATTGAAGAGAAATTGAAAGCCCATACCACACCTTTGCTATAAAGTTTGTCCTAATTTTTTTTAAAGCATTTTGCAATTGTGCAGTCGAACACAACCCTCCGCTATGTTTACACTAAATTTCATGCTTCTTAGATCACCATGTTTTGTTTCAATTATTTATATGGACAAGTGCAGGAACAGTACGTGATCATGTAACATAGTTCAATATTTATTTGACGAACTTGTGATCTCAAGATTGGGCACAATAATTTTTTTTGTTTCCTAGTTTGTTTGTTGGTGTACACCAAATGCTATGTTGTTACATGCTATTCTTTATTATTGTAGTGATCATAAATATGGACTGCCTTCACAGAGTAGGAAATATTTTGGATTATGATAAGCAGCTTTCAAATATGTGTATGTTGTTTACTCTTCAATCTTTCCGAAAATTGATCCTTCAAGAAGGAGAAAAGATGGTTCTTGTATGGTTGGATACACCATATAATCAAGCTGTATACGGACTTGTAGACAAATTAGGTATGTATTAGTAAGCATATCCTTTATATTAGATATACTAAGCTTCAGCTTATAAAATCAGTGTGCTACTTCTAATAAATAACAATCTATTTTGAAATAGTACTATGATTGGGAAGAATCTAGTTACTATTGATCTATAAATAGCTATCCGTTATTTATTTGGGATGTATTCAAACAAACCAGCAATCGTGTTTCAGGGAGCTTAGTGGTGAGGTTGGTGTTTCTTCCTTTTGAGGAAAGCTCATATGCCACATTTGCAAGGTCTGCATCAGGTTTATTTCTCTCCTTTCATGATCTTTTCATCAATGTTTTTATTCAAGGATTTGTCTTTCTTATTTTGACTTCCCATTTTGTAATTTGTCCTTTTTATCATGTTTGGTTATTTTATCTCGTTTCTGCTCAATATTCATATATTATTAGTTGATGACGAAAGGTTGTCAAAACATTGGGAACCTTGAGGCTGTCCATGTGGTAGGAATTTGGTCTTGAGAGCTACTTGATTGCAATGGTGTCATGAGAGCTGTTCTATTACAGTGGGTTGTTATTATGCTCTAGAGTCTATAATACAGGATAACACCTACATAATCCAATCCTTTCGGAGAATGTGGTAAAATCAATGGACCCTATTGTTTACATTGGTTAATTTTATCCTATATTTAGTAGGTTCATTACCTAGAAATTGCCCATACCAGGGTAGCGGAAATATTATATAGTCAGCCTGCAATGCATTTGAACAAAGTGGCTGGTAGTATCTTGCATGTGCCATTTATCATGAATTCACACTTGCAACTTCAAAATTTCAACATCTGCCTTAAATTTTAGTCCCATCTTTAGTGTTTGGTCCAGCTAAGATCTGATGGTGATACTAGAGTAAGACAGGTTTGCTCGGCTATTAGTCACGACTTTTCATTTTTAAACATAATTTGAATGTTGTGATCCTCAAAAGGCCATAATTGGTATGTCTATGGAAGGCGGGTAGAATAGGAATATTGTAACACCCCGAACCCAATATAGGCCCAAAGTGCTACACGCTGCAAGCCCATAGGCCCGCAAGGCAACAATATCAATAACGCGCAGCCCAAACAAAATAACTTAACAATAATCTTAACTTAAAACCCAACAATAAATATATTTTAAATCAATCCAAATGAAATACTAATAAATACCACTTTCAAATAATGGAGACGCAGCTCCTCGAAACTAAGAGTTTTATCAAAATCCATCAACAAAAGAAAAACATCTAAAACTAAACTCAAGCTATTCCAAGCGTACCAAATAAGGGCTCAGCTTTCAACGACGGGACCTGTAAAAATCTGTAAGGGGGTGAGCGATGAAGCCCAACAAGTAGCAATCCTCTCTATCTAGCCGAATTAAGTACAATTTGCAAAATACTTTTTCGAAATAACTTTTTTGTTCAATAACAATAGTACAAAAGCTTTCAAAACTAAAACAATTCAAAAATGATATCAATGTATATTGTATCTCTTTTAATCCACAGCCTTAGCGACTAAGGTTACAATAGCCTTGTAACACGGCCCAAAAGTTCGATAACATTATAATACGCACCCTATTAAGGTATCTATAAAAATGCACGCTCCCCGAAGGGCATCTAAAAGGTGTGCACCTTAGTAGGTCCTATATTAGCTCCAGAACTAAACGTAATCAATAACGGGTTCTATACCTAGTCAGACTGAGGATTTTAAAATCTTTTTTCAATATTATCGATAATATAAACGATACTTTTTCACAGTTCAAAATCATATAATCTCATTCAGAGTTCGAAAATAAATACTTGATCCGAATTTTGAAATAAAAGAACATAACAATTTAATTTAAATGGAAGCCTTAAATAAAACATAACGAATTTTAAAACTGTACATTTAGACATCCGAACAATTAATAATACATACTTAAAAGTAACGATAATCTTAAAAACACTAAATAGTTCGGAAACCCACTTACCTCGATATTACGAATACGAAAATATTAGCCGAACAAATCCTAAATATAAATTTAGAACAAAAAGAAATCATTAGGATAAAATATCCTACCTCAAACATATTTTTATTTCATTATTTATTTATTTTTTACTCGATTTATATTTAGTTAATATACCTGAAATTATAAAGATTTTCCTAAATTATAATTACTTAAATATTCAATATTGAAACTATAACTTTAAAATTAAAATAAATATTTTATGTTATTAGTTTAGAATTATTCTGTTATACTTATTAGTATATAACCGTAGCCATGATTCATAAGTATATATATATTGACACACACACACACACCAAAATTTACCTTTTTAAATTTTCTTCTTTTCTTCTTTTCTATTTTGCAGTACTCCAAAGCCAAATAAATTTTTACGATCTTCTCTCTCTAGTTGTTTAAATATATGTAATTTTTTTGCAAAATAGGTTACTAGGTAAAAGAGTCCTTTTTAAAATTAAAAGTTTGTTAAACTTGAATGACTTTTCTTATCCTTATAGGTTTTAGATATGTATAAATACTTATTAATTACACTTCTATTATCTAATTATATTTATCTTTTATCTTTTTTTTTTCTTTTTTTTTCTTTTTTTATTTTTACCGAATATTACAAATATTGACCCATCATAGGCACCTGGTTGGATGATAGGTCACTGCCCTATGATTGACTCAGTTTGTTTGATAGATTTTTTAATAGAAAGTCAAAGGGTGTATAATAATTGCAACTTTCATAAAATAAGGAATTCAAGATATCTACTTATGGGTGAAAATGATCTCGAGTCGAATCGAACAATACTTTGCTCAGATTCTACTCGAAGATTTTTTAAGATGCTCAGATTTGTAGAATAAAATTTTGCAATCTTTGCTTATATTCGAATTCGACTCGTTTTATTGTACTTGAGTTTGACTCGACTCGACTCGACTCGTTTTTAATCGAGCTACTCGCGAGCTTTTGAGACATACACGAATTAGAACCGAATTATTTATATTATGATAATGTATATAAAATTAACTCAGTCAAATAGTTGAAATAATTAAAATTTAAACACTTCAAATTAGATCTCTAACCTTGTAAAAAAAATTAATGAGATGATATTATCATTCTTGAAACAATTAATGAACTACTTTCAATTATAAAAGTATGTGGAGAATTTAATTGTTAAATAATATATATTAAATAAATCGAGTATACTCCATACTGTATACGAATAAGGATCAACGAACTTGTGTCGAGTATTTATCACTGAGGTAAGAAAAATTCGATACTTTAAATGAGTGAACAATGAGTGGTGTTCGAGTATCAGTCGACTCATTTAGGTATCGAATCCGAGTCTCACTCAAATTTTTCGAGCCGATTCCGAACCGGGTTTCGAACCACTCAATTCATTTTCAGCTCTATATCTACTTGAAATTATACTTCAATGTTTAGAACAACAGATAATAAGTACACACGAGAGGCGAACATAAACTTGGATTTATTATATCTGATGTGCTAAATCATGGACAAAATTGTTCTTCCAGCTATATTAAATCCTTGTCTAGTATAATGTCATGCGTATGATATCTTAAAAAGTAGAATCAGTATATTCGTGTCACTCTGGCCAATAACAAATGCGTTTAGTCTTCCCCAGTGAGCATCTTAATGAACTGGAATGTGGAGTTCTAGCAAGGTTTCTTTGCAATTGACCTCAAACAATATAAAGGTGGACATAGCTTGTTGCTTTGATAGTGTGAGACAGGGAAGAAAGAAGAGACATAAATGTAGGGGCTCTAACATGTGAGGAAGGGTCCCATACCATACCTTCTGGGACCTCGATGATTAATGCAAGATTAAGGTCTAACGTTATTTGAATTTTGTACAAAAAGAAAGTAAGATAATTGGAATTATAATTTATGTGGGCTTAAGGAAAATAATAATTGTTTTACATTGAAATATTGCATCTATAATGTCTTTTAAACTTGTTAAACCACCGGTGGATTTCGCCTTTCCAGGTCATGAGGATGTCATAAAACTCACCTGTCTTATCTTGGAATAAGTGAACTGCATACTTACTCCACTCTGTCTAGCATATGATAACCAGTTCAGCTTACTGGGTTCTGCCTTATGATACACCATGAAAGTGGATTGTTGGTTTCCATTGAGTTACTGTGATGGGAAAAAATGATGATGGTCATAACTGACTATTGGTTGCCCATCTCTGTGTATATTTTACGATACTCTTTAAAGGAATGTTGAAGTATTTAATTGTTACCAATTTTGTTTATTTCCTCCTATTTTCACCAGGTTTTGGAAAATAGAATATATTGTCCTCCATCCACAGTGAGGTAGCTGTTAAAAATTTAGTCCCTCGCTGGTCACACAAACTCGATAGGAATTATAATATTTTCTTATGAAGTGTTTGTATAAGATTTAATTCTATTTTGATGTGCAATGTTCAAGGACTCTTTAGTAGTACAATCTCCGCAGTTTTATAGGTTAGCAATATATGACAAGTAATGTATTGGTTTCCTTTTTGTATAATTGGCTGCACCATAGACAGTTGCCTAGCAATTTTGATCAGCTTATTTATGCAACATTGGCATGGCTTGATGAAAAAATGCTGGTTTAATCCTTTACAAGGAGTAAAATACTTTTTCTTTTTTAGGAGGAGAATACGCACAGAAGAGCAGGAAGTTAGGAACTTGTCTAACTGATGCCCTAAAGCTTGTTTTGTTAATTGGTATCATTTCTACATCACTCATATTTATTAATCTTCTCAATTATTTTTCAACTTCGTATATGGTGTTTTTTTGTAGAATTAATTGCTGAGGCTCAAGTTTAGGTTGTGGTTGTTTTAGTCTTGATAAATTAGTTCTTCTAATCATTGAAATGGTTAGAAACTGATTAACATATAAATATATGAACAAATTCTTGAGGAATGAAAGAATGGCATGTGAGTGAGTTTATAGTAATAATGATATATACAAAATAGCCAGTTTGCTTGAATGCGTAAAATTATGTTGTGCTAAATGGTAAGTACATAAACATTAATTATCTTAAATTTGTCAATTTAGAGGCTCATATGTATATTATCTCAGTTCTGTTACTAGTAAATCGAAGTCATCTACATAGTATAACTTATAAGCAAATATGTTGCAGATAGCAAATTATTGAAGAATCAGCAATTCTCATTGATAATAATAATATTCAATAGCAATTTCACCTTCTATATAGACTTTGCGAAGTAAAAGAAAAACTCTTGTAAAGGTTGGAAAGAACTTCTGCACAAAGATTTGTTCTAATATTTCTGAGCCAGATAATTCCCAAAGGCATGATCAGTATTATACTGTTTACGAGCCAAAGTTCTTACCCAAGGACATCAATTAAATTTGGCAAGTTTGTCTTTCTTGTGATCTTCCATGCTTTAGCGTTTGTTTCTTCTGGGTCAGGCTGTCACTTGATGCTTTATGTAAGAGGGAAAAAAATTAAAAATACAAGGTAAGAAGTCACTTATTGATGCATTATCTACCTTGATTTAACATAATCTTAATTATCTAACACGTGAAGTTGGGATAAAGGTTTCATGAGTAGTAGTTTTAATATCAATGTGGGCTTAAGCATACTGAAGTTCCCTCATTTTCCTTCTATAAAAATGTAAAGAATCTAGAGGATGCAAATTCATGACCTTAGTGAACTCACTTTTAAGAAGCCTCTCACTTTGAGGTTGCTTGTATAATTTCTTTTAAGCTCCTATTACATGTCTTTTAGGGCTGGTAGTTGTGGCATTTGGCCCAAGCTTTTCTTACTCTCTCATCAGAGTGTTATATGGTCAGAAATGGAGTGATGGTGAAGCCTCTACAGCCCTCCGATTTTATTGTCTGTACGTCATTGTTCTGGCTATGAATGGTAAGTAAGATTGCATATTCAAACTTTCATTCTTTCTGCTCATCTTTATAGTAAATTTTTCTTATTTTGTGATAAGGACCTTTATTATAAAAAATTGTTCTTGGAGAAATTAATTTATATTTTTATTGTTGTTTTTCTTATCCTTAGTGTCGTCGTCATTGTTATTATCTATTGCGACACATTATTGTTATGTTAACCTTCTATATGGCACTTAATTATGTCATGGGATAATTATAAGCATGAGATAGGCAGTACTGCTATCAGGAACTGAAATTGTCATTAATATAGCCTTGGATATTGTGAATTATCATATGTGCAATCCTATTGTGATGCGTTTGCATAAAATATTTCTTGAAACATTAATGCTCTCTTTTTTATTATACAAAATGATAGGGTATCTTCTTCTTCTTTACAAATTACAAGTATTTTGGCCCCAAGTATCAGCAATTTTTCTAAAATGATAGGGTATCTTATCTCATAAATCTTCTTCAATATGCACAGAAATTCTCTGTCTCAAACATCACTCAGCTCCTTCCAGACACCGCTTCGGACTAAAACTCTCCCATTTATATGCCTCAGTGAAATCTCATCCTCCACCAAACAGAACAAAGAACAGACTTAATACCTTCTATCAAACACTTCCTCACGACGGATTGTTTATTATGCATCACTAGAACCTTACCGGTGCAACCATCTATATAACTCATACTGCTTCCAGCTTGTAATCTATCAAGAAGGAATTAACAGTCCCTCTCTGATTCTTTTTAGTCCCCATGCATTCAAATAGACAAACTGGAGTTTGACCCTTTAACACAGAGGTCACTAAATTTATTGCCCTTAATTTGTTTATGATACCTTTTTTTCTTGAACTTTGATAAATGAGGATGACATACCTTGTACAAATCTATTAAGGATGATAACAAACATTTGCATTCAACTTTCAGTTGGATGTTTGACTGCAGTTTGTTCTTGTAACATGCAACAATTACATTATTTTTAAGAAGGTTCGTTGTACAATTTCGGCATTTCAAAAAAGAAAAAGGAGTCTTTATTTATAATATATATCTGCAACTTTTATTAGCAATTCCATTTAGATCAAGGAAGGGATAAGGATTCAATAGAAAGAAAAAAGAGAGGACCTTTTTTGCCAGAGGTCAGAGGCAACTTGTTATATACCTTGCATGTTAATAGATTTTCTTCTATACTAATACAGTACTGGATAAAAAGAAATTAAAAGAAAATAAGTAAACTAAGTAAATATAGAAGAACCCAGATCCCAAATGAACAAATTCAAACTTAAAAAGGGGATATGCTGGCGTAATAGAATCCACCGAATCCTGAAGGAGGCCCATTTCCTGGACTTTCGCCAGTTATTTCAATAGACTTTGAGATGTCAGATCCACTAGGCCCTACGTTTCCATTTGAATACTTAAATTGATGTTGTTCAAGTTACAGAATAGTAATTGTCTCTTGATTGTAATTAGAAATTGTTAATTAATAATAAATTTTCGGTTTATTTATAAAATGAGTTTTCGTGAAAAATATATATTTTTCGTACCATGCTTCTAGATGATGCTAAAATAAACTTAATTTCTTTTTGCTCTGATGTTGCATCAGGAACATCTGAAGCATTCTTGCATGCAGTGGCAACACAGAACCAACTCAAGAGCTCAAATGATTCCTTGCTAATATTCTCTTTGATCTACCTTGTGCTAAATGTATTACTAATTCGATCTGCTGGGGCAGTGGGGTTAATTCTTGCAAATTCTCTGAGTATCCTTTGCCCACAAAATGCTTGGTAGCCAGTAAGATGAATAGTATAAAAATGGTTTTTGACAATTGCCTGCTGATATGGTGGCAACTTTCTTCTCTACTGTGTAATCTGATAAGGCCATTGAATCTGGTCCATCTAGATAGCAGAAAGGGGGCACATATATCTTGAATTAATCTTTCATACACTTTGTGATTAAAGATTAAAGAACACAATGTTTGTTTAATGATATTATTAGATTAAAGATTTAGATTTTTCATTTCTGAGTTCTGATTTCTTGACAACCGTGAAGATATGTTATTTAGGATTATTTACTCAACTGTATTCATCAGGCAGTATTTTAAGGTATACTTTTAGCTTGTGCAAATTACTATTTATTGTTAAAAATTTATTGTTGGGCCTTATCTTTGCGCATCTCACATTTGATAATGTATATTTGATGTCCTAAAAACAGTGTGACCTGATGTTGACCTCTGTGCAGGATACTTCCTCATTTTCCTTCCGCCACTGCTTGCCTTCCGGTTGGACAGTTCTGTTGTTTTTTAGTGTAGTGACTCTCGTCTCTGAGAAAATATTTTTGGATCGGGATAATTTTTGGCCTACATTTTCAATTCACTTCTCCATTGGAGTGACTTGCTTTTGTATTGCTGCCTTTATCATGTAAGTATTAAGTTATGTTTTTGTCTCTTTGAAAGCTTATTGATTTAATTTGGGGATACATCTATGCGGTGTGTTGTGACTGTTAATCATTTCCCATTGCATATTGTAGAAATTTTGATTGCTTAAAAATTGCATAGTTTACTTTTGACAGTAATTTCCATGTTCATCTATAGCTATCACCGTGAGAGGCATTTCATTAACAAAGTTGTACGTTTTCGTGAGCATGCTGATTAAACGAGGAACAAGGACTTCTTCAAACATTCTTGAAGGTGAGATTAAATTCATTGACTTTACTTTAAATCGTTTTTTACGTCCTCAAATATTTGTGCGGATATATTAAATAAATAAAAAACTGCATTTTTGGTCCAGCTAAAAAGAAACACGAGGAAGCCAGGTCATTCATTAACTCAAAGAACAGGATCACTCTCTCGATAATTTAATTAATGTCAAATGTAAACTTTATTTATCGATGGTCCGCTCCAGTTTCTAGCCCCTTGCTGGCTGCACCTCATCCTTCTGCTATTTGGCTTTTTACATATATTGTAACGTCAAACCATTGACCATGATGGGTTAGGCTCAGGATGCAGACTGGCAGCCAATATAGACATTTAAATCCAATTTTGTTTACTGTAATCGAGTCTGATTTTAGCATCGCAGTTCATATCTATTCTAGCCATTTCTTTGAATTTTTTGCTCTTGCTTAAGTGGTTTTGCTCAAAATATCTGGGGACACCAACGTATTCATCTATTGCGAGCTAGCTTTCTTTGCTCTTTTTACTGTTTCTCCAAGTTTCTTCCTTATTGGAAAGATTACAGAGGAAACAATCTTTGAAAATTGCTATCCCTTTGAATCTATTTACTCGGTTATTCCCACCCAAATTAAAAGGAGACAGGATCGAGAGAGATATTAATTAAGCACGTCTGTCAATGATTTACAGAGGATAAAAGCCACAATGTCATAACACGACTAAAGACAAAGTCCTAAACGCGACTTGGGTGACATTCCACTTAATCAAGTATCAACCTCATTCTGTCTTATTTAATAAAATGGCATGAATATTTTAAAGGCATATTAAATATATATTAACAGATAAATTATTACATATATGATCTCATAAAGTTACTGTTGGTTTGGAAACCTGTCGACTTTTTTAGTTGAAACTATTAACTGTTCTGATTTGTTAAACTGTCTTAAGAAATAAGAACGATTATGATTATCTGTAGCAGTTTGATATGCTGTTTTATAACGATTACTGTTTTCGATATGATAATCTAAAAGCTCAAGTAAAGAAACATAATAATTAACAGAAGCAATAATTTAAACTTACAGTAGAGCTCTGTAGATCTTTAAACTTAAAACTTTATATATATATATTTAATAGTTTACAAAGGAGATGGAGAGTACAGAGAAAATGCAAAGAAAAGTTCTACCTCAACAAAGGGTGAGGTCTCCCAATTTATACAAATGAGAAGATAAGAAAGGATCAGACGTGTCCTTGTCGGTGGAGTCGATTAGTAATCCTTATATTTTCTTCTTTAAGTCTTAGCCGTAGGAAGTGGAAGGCGTGAGACAGGTTGTCGGTTAGTGGAGCATTATTGGGGATAGCTGGTGTTGACTTCTAATAATGGGGAGAGCAGCTGGCTTAACATTTCTGATGGTTGTCCTTTTCTGATTATTGGTTAACCTTTCTGTAGTGGAGGATAGCTTTATGCTTTTCCTTTTCCTTTCTTGTCCTATTCCATCTTTTCAGAAATCATGGAGGTGGGAGAATCCCAAAAATCTCCCATAGTGGGTTCTGGCTCTTGGCTTTCACCGACTAAGACACTGAACACATTGTCATCCTGTTCAGATCCTTCATTACTAACTGTTTTCATAGAAACATCATCCTGAACTAAGGATTGTAAGAATTGAATTTTCATATAATCCATAGTTTTGACTAACAATTCTGTTTCAGTTAGATTCGGAATCTTTTGTTTCAAATCAGTTTGGATTTTGATAAAAGGATTAACTGGTACTGGTGATAGAAGGCTTTGAGGGATAACATCAAGGCAAGCCTGAGTATGATTTTTGACAGTTTTAAGAAGTTCTGGTAATGTAGGATTAAGTCCTTTATCCCACCATTTAGTTAAAAATACTCTTCTAAGACGGGGGATTTTATTCTGATAATCGCATTGGAAATCCCATTTTCAGATCCAAGGGATACCAAAACGGATTATGAAATGGGTCAGTAATTTAAGCATGGATAAATCTTTATTTACTGGTATATGGGCATAAGCAACTTGCCACTCCTTGAATGCTGTTTGGACTGATTCCGGTAACGTTTCAATAGTAATACCGAATTTATCCCACCAAACGAAAAAACCAGTTGGGAATTTCGTTTTTAAGAACATCGGGACAGATACGGATAAACCAAGTATGGTTATGGATAGGATTCAGGTAGTAGAATACTTGCGTAAAGGAATCAATATAATCCCAATAGCTGTATCTGGTTTCTGTTGTATGACTAGATTCAACAGTACGGGTAGTATGAGGATTAATACCCCAATTAGCAAGAGACATGATGCTCTTGATAGTTGTTTTACTGTATTGGATTGGGCTGGTTGGCTTAATAGGATCATGAAGCGTATGCTTGATGCCCATTGATGCTGTTTTAATGATAATCTGCTCATAAACATAGCGATACTGATTGAAACGAGGAGGAGACTGTTGAGTCGTTAAATAACGCCTCTTTGTTTCCCATGGATCTTTCATCCATTTCTCATCATTCTGGTCAATGATCAATACTGTTTCTTCCACATATTTGTTTGGAATGTACTGTTCTGGTAATAGAAGAACATCTTTTTACTGTAGGTTGGCTAAGAGAAGCCGAAAAATTACTGGGTTGAGTATTCAGACTTGGAAATTCTGTATAATAGAAATTAGCTCTGCCTCGGCCTCGTTGACCGCGGCCACGGCCTCTACTGGTCATTCCTGCAAATATTCTCTGGTTGGAAAATTCGGTAAAGAATTCTGTTTTTCTTTGATATATTCAATATCAAAGTCAAATACGGATAAAGTACTTTGCCAAGTTGCAAATATCTGTTTAGATGTTAAATTTTGAACATCTTTTTTAAATATCTGTTTTGCAGCTGAACAATCAACTCGGATTAAAAAATACTGATTTAAAAGATCATCCTGAAATTTTAAAACACAATTAACAATTGAAAGACATTTCTTCTTTATGGTAGGATAATTTAAAGAAGGTCCTTTCCAAACTCCTGAAGTAAAACAATTTAATCTTAACAGTAAAAAAGAGGATCTTATCCGTTTTACTTCAGAAGTTTGGAAATGATCTTCTTTAAATTATCCTACCATAAAGAAGGAATGTCTTTCAATTGTTTAACGTGTTTTAAAATTTCAGGATGATCTTTTAAATCAGTATTTTTTAATCCGAGTTGATTGTTCATCTGCAAAACAGATATTTAAAAAAGATGTTCAAAATTTAGCACCTAAACAGATATTTACAACTTGGCAAAGTACTTTATCCGTATTTGACTTTGATATTGAATATATCAAAGGAAAACAGAATTCTTTACCGGATTTTCTAACCAGAGAATATTTGCAGGAATGACCAGTAGAGGTCGTGGCCGCGGTCAACGAGGCCGAGGCAGAGCTAATTTCTATTATACAGAATTTCCGAGTCTGAATACTCAACCCAGTAATTCTTTGGCTTCTTTTAGCCAACCTACAGTAAAAGATGTTCTTCTATTACCGGAACAGTACATTCCAAACAAATATGTGGAAGAAACAATATTGATCATTGACCAGAATGATGAGAAATGGATGAGAGATCCATGGGAGATAAAGAGGCGTTATTTAACGACTCAACAATCTCCTCCTCGTTTCAATCAATATCGCTATGTTTATGAGCAGATTATCATTGAAACTGCATCAATGGACATCAAGCATACGTTTCATGATCCTACTAAGCCAACCAGCTCAATCTAATACAGTAAAACAACTATCAAGAGCATCACGCCTCCTGCTAATTGGGGTATTAATCCTCATACTACCCGTACTGTTGAATCTAGTCATGCAACAGAAACCAGATACAGCTATTGGGATTATATTGATTCCTTTACGCAAGTATTCTACTACCTGAATCCTATCCATAACCATACTTGGTTTATCCGTATCTGTCCCGATGTTCTTAAAATCGAAATTCCCAACTGATTTTTCGTTTGGTGGGATAAATTCGGTATTACTATTGAAACTTTATCGGAATCAGTCCAAACAGCATTCAAGGAGTGGCAAGTTGCTTATGCCCATATACCAGTAAATAAAGATTTATCCATGCTTAAATTATTGACCCATTTCATAATCCGTTTTGGTATCCCTTGGATCTGGAAATGGGATTTTCAATGCGATTATCAGAATAAAATCCCCCGTCTTAAAAGGGTAGTTTTTACCAAATGGTGGGATACAGGACTTAATCCTACGTTACCAGAACTTCTTAAACTGTGAAAAATCATACTCAGGCTTGCCTTGATGTTATCCCTCAAAGCCTTCCATCACCAGTACCAGTTAATCCTTTTATCAAAATCCAAACTGATTTGAAACAAAAGTTTCCGAATCTAACTGAAACAGAATTGTTAGTCAAAACTATGGATTATATGAAAACTCAATTCTTACAATCCTTAGTCCAGGATGATTTTTCTATAAAAACAGTTAGTGATGAAGGATCTGAACAGGATGACAATGTGTTCAGTGTCTTAGCCGGTGAAAGCCAGAACCCACTATGGGAGATTTCTGGGATTCTCTCACCTCCATGATTTTTGAAAAGATGGAACAGGACAAGAAAGGAAAAGCATAAAGTTATCCTCCACTACAGAAAGGTTAACCAATAATCAGAAAAGGACAATAACAGTGCCTCCACCATCAGAAATGTTAAGCCAGCTGCTCTCTCCATTATTAGAAGATAACACCAGTTGTCCCCAATAATGCTCCACTAACCGACAACCTATCTCACGCCTTCCACTTCCTACGGCTGAGACTTAATGAAGAAAAGATAAGGATTACTAATCGACTCCACCGACAAGGACACACCTGATCCTTTCTTATCTTCTCACTTGTATAAATTGGGAGACCTCACCCTTTGTTGAGGTAAAACTTTTATTTGCATTTTCTCTGTACTCTCCCTCTCTCTCCTTTATAAACTATTAAATATATATATAAAGTTAGAAGTTTAAAGATCTACAGAGCTCTACTGTAAGTTTAAATTATTGCTTCTGTTAATTATTATGTTTCTTTACTTGAGCTTTAAGATTATCATATCGAAAACAGTTAATAGTTTCAACTAAAGAAGCCATACAGGAAGAAACCTGTTGGCTTATAGTTTTGGGTAGACACCCAAACCAACAGTAACTTTATGAGATCATATATGTAATAATTTATCTGTTAATATATATTTAATATGCCTTTAAAATATTCATGTCATTTTATTAAATAAGACAGAATGAGGTTGATACTTGATTAAGTGGAACGTCACCCAAGTCACGTTTAGGACTTTGCATTTAGCCGTGTTATGGCGTTGTGGCTTTTATCCTCTGTAAATTGTTGACAGACGTGCTTAATTAGTATCTCTCTCGATCCTGCCTCCCTTTTGATATTAGTCGTTAGTTTTGTTAATTTTAATGTTTATATAACAACAATATTTCGTAGTTTAAAGTAGGATTAATTGAATCAAAATTAGTAATTGATAAATATTAACCTATATTCTCGTGGAACGATATACTTGCTTGCTAAATATTGCGAATGAACGCGTATACTTGCGTGTTAAATGATAGTAAGAAATTAGGCAACATATATGAATACCCTTTTCATATGATTGAGCATGAATTTTTTATACTATTTTTGAAAACTTTGAATCCAATATTTGATTACATGAAGCTTTATGGTTTAGAGAAGAAAAAAAATTAAGGCTCTGTTTGATGGTATTAGTAGAATAAGTTTAACATCTGATTTATGGACTCATAATCAAACTATTGGTTATATGTGTCTCATTCCTCATTTTTTGGATTCTGATTGGAACTTGCATAAAAGGGTTATCAATTTTTGTGCTGATGAGTGGGTTTTATATCTATGAATCAGGTACTGTTGAGCTTATTTATTGTTATCTTCAAGTGTTGTTAGGATCATTTTATTCGTTTGTGTTTGTTTATTGTAGGATGGATGGAGCACGAGGGGCATAACTCTCATTTTGGGAGGAGAAAAGCATTAAAAATTTGAAAATGAAATTTTTGTAAATACGGTATCCTAGAGCGGCGTATATACGCCCAGACTAGTACTAAACCCGGCGTATATACGCCTAAGTGCAGAATGTGCCAACGCGAAAATTGAGAATTAATTGGGAAAAAGAATTTCTAAGCTAAAAGGAATTTTGAAGGAGGACTACTTAAAAAGACCTATTGGAGAGGACTAAAGGGGGATATAAAGGAAGAGAGTTGACGAGGATTAAAGTGACGTATCAAGAAATTTCTGTAGAGAAGAACGAAGGAAAACACAAAAGAGGATTGTAAAGGCTGAAGATTAAAAATAGAGTTTAGAAGCAAATTCAGAGTTTCTTATACTCTTCTTTAGTTTTTATTTTTTGTAATTATCTGGGATGTTTGGATTTCTAATGTGGATGATGTTTTCTTTGTCATGAACTAAATTTTAATTAAGATTGCAACAGAACCTGGTATGTAGTTTAAATTAATCTTTCATGTTTAATGAAAGTTGGTTATTATTGAATCGTTTATTATATCTTATGCTTATTGATTAATTGTTTGGTTAATAATTATCATGATAATCTATATAAAATTGGAAGATGGAGTATATATTGAGATCTATATATAATAACATCTGTTTATATAATCTGAATACGGTTAATATGATTATCTTACCCAACTTTTTAAAATATTTTGATGATAACAACAAAATTAGTAATTAGGCTAGAATCCTCTCTTTAGTATTTATATAATATAAATGTTTTAATATATTATTTTTTTTTGACCAAAAATGTTTTTTATCCTAAATTGAATTAATATTTTTTCGACCTTGATAATTTAATATCAAGTGTTAAAAAGATTAATTCACAAAGTAATATTTCTTAATGTATGGAAAATCCCTATTTGTAAAAAGATTTTTCCTTATCAATGATTTCAAAAATAATATATATATTAATGTTATTTTTGAATACCAATTTTTTTTTTAAAATTCCTTAGCCTTTGACCATTATCCGAATTGGACAAATTAAATGAACAAAAATCAAAAGACTGATTAGCCTTGGTTCGGTTATAGTTATGAAAATTGTGGAGCCCATGGGCATTAAATTGAGAAATGGAATGTGGAGGATTTGTTGAAGTCTTTGTCCGATGAAAATTGAAAGACTTTTAGCCTTTGCTTTATATTCCCTCGGTTCCTTAATATAGGTCGTTTTAGAAAAATATTTTTGTTTCTAAATATAAGTCATTTGAGAATTTTAAATAAACATTAATTGCTTAGTTTTCAATATTATCTTAAATAATAAATATAACTTTGGTTCTCTTATTATTTTTTGTCCAATAAATAACACTCTCTTGTTTCAATACAAGGGCAATATAGACAATTGATAGTATATTTAATATTTTATAATTATTTTCTTAATATTTGTGTACAACTCTAAAACTACCTTAATATGGAGGGAGTACCAAATTTGCTGAGCTAAATTAGCATTTAATGAGTTATGTTTGACAAATGTAAGAAGATGGGCTAAAATTGGAGAAGTTGTCTATTGGCTAGTCTGATCCATGTTAGTTTTTATTCAAATCATCCAAACCATCCGTTTTATTTAAAAGCAATCAAGGCCATTAATTTCAAAATTCACTTCTCAATATTCCGAAATTACCCCTGGCCAGGATTTCCTATAAATAGGGGATTTTTTTTTCACTTTCAAGTTGCGAATTTCCAAATCAAGAAAAGCTTGTACTCTGATTGCGTATATAATCTCTCTCTTAAAATTCTACTCCATTCTAATCAAGGTTCTGATCATTTGATGAGAAAATTGGTCAAATTATTTTGAGATAAGTTCCTGAGTTAGTTTATTGTCATTATCTCATACTTGTGCATAAATATAGATATAAAAATAAAAATTGTTATACTCATTTATATTTCACCTATTTATATAAATAAAAAGTTAGTTTTAGATACTGCTATTTGGAGGTATTCCTGAAATAAGAATATCATTCGATCGATTTTGAAATGCCAAGTGGCTCTTTATAGATATACTCCCTCCGTCCCAAATTAATTGCTCAGTTTTGACTTTTTTAAGTCAAATTGACTATTTTTAAAATTAATAATTAAGCATATATAAATATATTTCTAAAATTTTAAAAATTGGGATTAGTAATAAATTGTATATACTTTCTTTTAGTTATAATCACTTCACCTATATTTTAGCAAAAATAGTAAAAATATTAGTTTTAAAAATAGTCAATTTGACTTTAAAAAGTCAAAACTGAGCAGTTAATTTGGGACGGAGGGAGTATAATTTATTTATATAACTATCGTAAAGTAGATCAGTTTTATATACCGTTATTTGAATGTATTCCTTAAATAAGAATATCATTCGAACGGTTTTGAAATACTAAGTGACCTATCAAAAATATTTATATAAATATTAATAGTGAAACTTTAAAGACGGTCAGTTTTAGATACCGCTATTTGGAAGTATTCCTTAAACAAGAATATTATTTGAATGGTTTTGAAATTCTAAGTGACCTTATTTAATATTCACATGATAAATAAAATATATAACTATATATATATTTTTGAGTTTAACAAATTTATTTGTTATATTAAGTATTAATTAAATTGTTTAATTTATTAACTTGATATATGTTATTACTTGAACATTCATAATATACTTGTTACATAGTAGAAAAGTTATTTAAATTTTTATATCACAAACTTCCGTGAATTTATCTGCTTAACAAAAAGCATAACTATAAAAGTTATTTAAACTTTTATATATGAAATTAACGTTAAATGTGTTTTTCATAGAAACACATTATTTATTTTATAAAGAAAGTTAAATATTTATAAATCTGAACAAAAGCTATATATATGCTTATATATACAAGCACATTTCGATCAAAACTTAAATTTATATACTTACTTATTCAAAAAGAACTTCTTACATAAAATATAAAATTTATTTGAACTTTTATAACAGTGCATAAATTTACATAGAAGCATTATTTGATCTAAGCATAAATTAATATCTGCTTGTAAAGAAGCATATTTTCTCAAGCATTAAAGTCTTTGAAGATTTATAAATATATTTTCCCTTTAACTACTATATGCTTATTTTGCCTTTAATATATAAGTTATTTAAATTTTTATATATCTGTACTAAATTGTATCTTTTTTTAGAAGCAAAATTCTGTCAAACAGTTTGTAAAAAAAGGAAAAGAGTAGAGTTAGTTTATTTTATGTACCTATGAGAAAGACGAGTAATTCTTTGACCAAGACCAGAGTCTTGAAGAAGTCAGCTGGGAGTTGGGTCTTTAACGTACTTGTGAGGTGAGGAAGATGTTGTTTCAAGACCAGATCATAGAATAGAACTGAATTCAATAGAAGATACAACTAAACTTGAGGAGGAAGCTGATAGCTTACTGTCCAAGATAGTTAATTGAGAACAGTTGGAAATTTGTCTATAAAATTTTGTAAAGGCTTATCCGCTTGTTGAAGGCGTATTTATTACTAATAGTAATAGGATCTTAAGTCCTGAAGAGAAGCTTAAGGCTGGACGTAGCAACATACCCGGGATGTATGTTTTGAACTAGACAAATCTCTGTGCATTGTGTGATTGAATTTTTATTGTCTTACATATTAATTTTAACACTGTAAATTAATTAACTAAAAATTCAAAAAGGTTTAAGATAAATTTTTAAACGGTAATAATCTATTCAACCCCTCTTCTAAATTATTATTGGACTTTCAATTGGTATCAGAGCGGTACTCTTTAACTTGTTTGTTGAGTGAATACAAGTATATCTAATAATAGATCCATCTATGACCTACACAAATGCTATTGGTTGCAGAGAATGACTCATTAATGTCCAAACCTCCACTATTTGATGGCACAAATTTTGCTTCCTGGAAGAATAAATTCAAAATCTATGCAAAATCATAAGGAATCAAAGTTTGGTTTGCAATAGAACGAGGAGTAAAAGTTCCTACAAAAATTGTTGGAGAAAAGATTGTTGAGAAAGATGTTGATGAATTCACCACTGAAGATGAAGAAGCTATGAGTATAACAACCAGAGTTGAACAAGTGTTGACTAGTGCTCTAATTGAAAAAGAGTACAAAAGAGTTAGCAACTGCAAGAATGCTAAAAAAATCTAGGAAAAATTGATTGTAACCTATGAAGTAACCAATCAAAATAAAAAACCAGAAAAGATGCTTTAATCCAAGAATATAAAAGCTTCAAGCTGGAAGAAGGTGAAAAGATCATTGATATGAAAACACGTTATTCCAGAATCATTGATGACCTGGAACAACTAGGAAAGACATACACAACAAATGAGAAAAATAGAAAAATTCTCAAAGCTCTTCTTTCCAACTGGAAAATGAAGGTGACAGTCATCAAGGAAATGCAAGATCTAACTGTCTATCCTTTAGACAACCTTATTGGAAATCTTCGTGCTCACGAAGTCGACATATTAGCCGAAAAGGCAGGATCAGATACAGACCTCAAAAAGAAAGGAATTGCATTTAAAGTTCTACTTATTGATCAAGAAAGCGATGATGAGGAGCTAAATGAAGAACTCATGAGTTTAGACAATAACGAAGTTGCCTTGTTATCAAGACAATTCAAGAGAGTTATTCAAAGCAAAGCTTGCAAATATGGCAAAGGTTTTCTAAAGACAAACAATAATTTCAAGAACTTCAAAGGCAAACAAGTCTTTAAGCCAAAAGTACAAGGAGGAAACTTTAACGCCAACCACAACAACAGTTTCAGAAATGTCAGCTCAAACGAAAATTCAAATACATGTTTCGAATGCAACCAGCCTGGACATTTCAAAAAGGATTGTCCAAAACTAGCCAACAACAAAGTATTAGTAGCTGAGTAAGGATGAGATCTAAGTGACGAAAAAGTGACTGCTGATCAAACCAAAAAAATTACAAATCTGTGTTTAATGCCAGACAGTGATTCATCACCAAGATTTGAGATAACTTCTGAATATCAATTACCTTGCATTTCATTTAATACACACTCTAGATAATATAAATAAAGAATATTATGAATTACAAGAAGTTTATAATTATTTATATGAAAATAATGAAATAATAAAAGAAGATTTTATTAAATTAAAAATATCTCTAGAAAAATTGATTAAAACTAACAAAAATTTTGAAATAGAAAATTCAGGTTTAATTATAACTAATGAAAATCTAACAGAAGAAAAATTAGAAAATGATACTTTATTAAAAGAAGAATTAGAAAAATTGAAGAAAATAAACAAAGAACTTGAAATTGAAAATTCAAATTTAATTATAATAATGAAGAAAGAATGGAAAATGATTTATCATTAAAAGAAGAACTAAAAAAACTAAGAGAAATAAATAAAAATCTTGAAATAGAAAATTCAAATTTAATTATAACAAATGAGAGTATAAATAAAGAAAAAGGGAAATTAGAAAATAATTTCTCAGAAAATTTATTATTAAAAGAAGAATCAGAAAAATTAAAAACAGTAAACAAGAAACTTGAAATAGAAAATTCAACACTTATCATTTCCATTGAAAACCTTGAGATTGAAAATTCAACTCTTGCATTAATTAATGAAGATACTCAAATACAAGATCAAGTGTTAAATGAAGATATTAAAAAGCTTAAAATAGAGTTAGAAAAACATTATACTTTAATAAATCAAATTAATGACTTAACGAAAGAACGTGATGATTTAAATACCACAGTTCTTAAATTTACAAAAGAAAAAGAAAATTTTGATGTCATGTTAAGTCAACAAAGATGTGGATTTAATAAGGAAGAACTAGGATATATTGAGAGAATCAAGTAAAACAAAAGACAAAGGGTTGTACCATGTTATAAGTAAAAAAAAGAAAGGCATACTTCTCCTTTTACTAAATGTTCTTACTTTAATTGAAATGGTCATTCATTTTATATGTGCAATGCTCGAAATGGAAACTATAAAGGAAAAATGATTTGGGTTCCCAAACGAACATACACTGCACCAACTACTACAAGAAGAGAATTTCATAGAAATTATTATCATACATCTTATAGTCCTGTAACTCATAGAATGCTTATTTCCACTAAAATTGATTATCTTGTACCCAATTTTGTAAAGGAAAATACAAATGTTCCTTATATAAAATGGAAAACTTACCCAAAGAACCCTTCTTATTAAAGGGTGCCAGTCTGTAAAATTATTATATATTGCAGGTATGTCTTGTAGCTAATTTAAATAAAAGTAAATGGTATTTCGATAGCTGTTGTTCAAGACATATGACTGATGACAAATTAAAGTTAAAAAATCTACAAGCTACAGACTATAGTGAGGTAACTTTTGGAGATAACAATAAAGGCAAAATATTTGGAATTGGAAGTGTTGGAAATAAGCACATAACAATCTCTAACGTTTAATTAGTCATATGACTCGTGTATAATCTTTTATCTATCAGTCAACTATGTGACAGTGAATTTAAAATATCTTTTAGTCCTCATAATTGATCAATTTGGAAAATATGTTATATTATGCCCTTTAAATCAAAATGTATACACGTGTGACCTAGATGAATATTCTCACTTAGATAATGTGTCTTGTATCTTCAAATGATGATCTATGGCTCTGGCATCGCATACTAGGACATATCCAATGGTGAAACCAAAATATTTTTAGAGGGGGGTCAAAATACATCAGTAAAATAAATTTATTTATTGACGCTTGGAGTGCTTCTTTCAAATTTATTTTGCCCAATTATAGTATTTTACAACATCCTATTCCAACCCTTGTCAACCTTTGAGTTGTGAGTCTAATGGCTTTAAATACATACATATATATATATAAATTTCCTCCGAACTATGGGACTATTAATTAGATTTTAAAGTTTTTAGTCAACTGATTAGCTACTTTTATGGATAAATTATAAATTATAATATTATATATTCAAAACCTTATATTGTGGTTCTGATCATCTTCCTTGGAGATAACTGAGAGGAGCCACTCAAAGTAAAAAAATGAATCAAGTTATTCTCATTTACAAAAAATTGATACCAATGTATGATTAAATCAGCAAGACAAATGAGTGCAATATTAATTAATTAATTATCAAACTTATTTAAAATTATTTTATCTTATAATAATATTGTTAATTTATTATAGATGGAAGGACATGAAGAAGCAAATGAATTAATACCATCTCATAACAAAGTTCAAATTTAACTAATATTAACATACTTCAGATTCCGGGGTTGGGGGGTCATATGACCCCCCTGGACCCCCTAGTTCCGCCAGTGGACATATCAACATGAAATTAATTAGTAATATTTCATCTAAAGAACATGTTCGTGGTCTTCCAAAACTAAAATTCTTAAAAGAACATATTTGTGAAGCTTGTGAATTAGGAAAATAGATTCATGCATCTCATAAACCTAAACTCTCAGTATCAACCTCTCGACCTCTAGAATTGTTACATATGGACTTAGTAGGGCATATTCCTAAACATAGCATGGGTGGTGTTGTATACATTCTAGTTTTGGTTGATGATTATTCAAGATTTACATGGGTTGATTTTTTGAAATTTAAAAATGAAGCTATAAATTCCTTATCTGTTTTGTTCAAGAAAATTCAGAATAAACAGAGAAACTCTATTATTTATATTCGATCTGATCACAGAAGAGAATTTGACCATTCTGATTTTATTATGTTCTGTGATGAACATGGTATAAGTTATAACTTCTCTGCTCCTTATACACCACAATCAAATGGTGTAGTTGAAAGGAAAAATAGAACTTTACAAGAAATGGTTAATATAATGTTAAACGAACATCGACTTCCTAAATATTGTTGGGCTCAAGCTGTGGCAACATCCTGTTAAATTTTAAACATAGTTTTATTAAGACCAATTTTGCTCAAAACTCCCTATGAGCTTTATTATAAAAGAACTCCAAAAATAAATTATTTTTGTGTTTTTGGGAGTAAATATTTTATTTTAACACTAAAGGACATCTGTTAAAATTTGATCCTAAGTCTGATGAAGGAATTTTTCTGGGATATTCTCTTAATAGTTAAGCCTACAAAGTTCTTAACAAAAGCATCATTAGTGATTGCGGAACCCACTTTTGCAATAGGGTGTTAACAGCTTTGTTCAAGAAGTACAATGTTTTGCATAAGGTTTCTACATCCTACCATCCGCAGAGTAATGGGCAAGCTGAGGTATCCAACTACGAGATCAAAACCATTTTAGAAAAAGTAGTCAACCCGAGCAGAAAGGATTGGAGTCTGAGACTGGATGATGCACTTTGTGTCTATAGAACAACGTACAGAACTCCTATTGGGATGTCACCATATAGGATTGTGTTTGGAAAGTTATGCCACTTACTTGTTGAGTTGGAGTATAGGGCTTTTTGGGCAATTAAGCAGTGCAATATGCGTTTGGAGGCAGATGGAGGACAAAGGAAGTTACAGTTGCAAGAGTTAGAAGAATTGAGGAATGAAGCCTATGAAAGTTCAAAAGACATAATCAATAGTTAAAAGAATATAAACATTACCAAAGGAGGAAGGAAAAGGTCACATAAAATCTATACCCCAAACATAAAAAATTTCAACAACTAAAATAGAAGTTTGTGGCATTTGATTTCTTTGTGAAATATTCCACGTCCTTTGACAATTAACACATGTTTTACAAAACAAATAAGAGTCTTTAAAAAGAGAAGGCCAATAAAAATCACTTTCAAAAACTTTGTTAGCAGTTTTTTTTGGACCAAAATGTCCTCCACAAACATGAGAATGGCAAAAAGCTAAAATAGATTGAAATTCACTATTATGCATACACCGTCTAACTATCTGGTCAGCACAAAATTTCTATAAATATGGATCATCCCAAACATCAGGGGCGGATCCAGACCGATAGTTCAGTGGGGTCAAACTCGAAAAAAAAAATCTTACGAATAAAAATTTCATAAAATAACTTACAAAACTAAACAATCCTCAAATATTATTTATAATAACATTTTTCGAGGTTTCATTGCTTGAAATTGTTGCATGATAGTCTTATTTTTAACAGTTACAAAAATATCACGCTCAATATATGTTACTAAACAGTCATTCATCCATTCATTTCCCATTTGGTTACGAAGTTCATTCTTCACGATATTCATGGCTGAAAATGTCCTTTCAACAGTTGCAGTAGTAACGAGCAAAAGTAGAGCCAGTTTCAGTAACAAATAGACTTGGAGATACACATCATCCTTTCTTTTCTGAACCAACATTTGAGCCAATTCACCAATTCCTTTTATACTCAAAAAATTGGGATCGTTTCTCATATCCACAATATAATTTTGGAGTTGACCATCAAGTGCCAAAAGTTCCATATCATCAAATTCTGAAGGGTAAAGTTTCGTAAATTTAATTAATTTTTTATTGTCAAATGCCGAGAAAGAGTCACGAGGGTCAAGACATGCTATACTTGAAAGTAACTCTGTATTTGTGTTATCAAAATGGTTATTCAATTCTCCAAGTTGACTATCAATCACAGTGAAAAATAATTGAACCCTAAAGCGATGAAGGTTTGTGCTTTCTTCAATATTGCGTCGTGGTCTTCCTGGAAACACAAAAATATTCTCCATCCTCGGGACAACTATGTTATGCAATGCACAAAATTCACAAGTTTCCGTTAACAAATCATCCCAGTTTTCTCTCATGCATTGTAATCGTTGCTTAGTTACATTGACAAGAGCTATTGCGTTTGCGATGTCTTGATCTTTCCTCTGTAAGGCTTGTGATAAGTCATTTGTAATTCCCATGTCTCTTTTCAATAAGTGTAACAAGAACACAAACTCAAAATCATACATGAATTTCAAAAGTGTACTAGCTTCTGTACTTTTGTCCCCTTCGACATCATCTGCTACAAACTCGAGCACATCCATTATTAGAGAAAACAAGGTAATAACACTGAAAATTGTTTTAAAATGTGAACTCCAACGTGTTTCTCCAGGTCTTTTTCTTGTTGTTTCTTGATTCAAACCTCGTCTACTCTTGATTTCACCACTAGCAACTCCTTCAGCTACTTTTTGAAATTACTGCAATCGGAGAATTTCTTTTCATTTACAAGAAGCCCTAACAACATTTGCTAACAATCCAAGATAATCAAAGAAAAAACATAATGACTTATGTTTCTTAGCAACTGCAACAAGTGTCAACTGAAGCTGATGTATAAAATAATGAATATAGAAAGCACACAGATTTTCAGATAATATTAAACTCTTAAGAACTTTAAACTTCCCTGACATACTGCTAGCTCCATGATAACCTTGACAACGCACACGTGATATGCTCAATCCATGTTTAGAAAAAAGTTTATCAATAACAGCTTTTAGTGTCAAAACAGAAGTTTCAGGAACATGAATAATGGCAAGAAATCGCTCAATTATACAACCATACCTGTCCACATATCGTAAAACCACTGCCATTTGTTCTTTGATTGATGTATCACGAGCCTCATCAACCAACAAAGAAAAAAACCCATCCCCAATTTCTTTAATGATAGCTTGTGTAGTCAAAAATGCAACGGCTCTACAAATATCTTTTTAAATTGAGTGTGCTATCAATTTATGATTCTCTGGAGCATTTTTTAGGACAACTTTACGCACCTCATCATTGTTTTCTGAAAGAAACTCTAGCTGAGAAATAAATAGCCCTCGTTTTCTTGAACCCTCTGACTCATCGTGACCACGAAAAGGCAATCCTTCTTTTAAAAGAAACCTAACACATTTAACTGATGCGAGCAATCGAAGACGGTAATCGATCCTTTGTTGCTCAGTTATGTGAGCAAGATTGATATCTATGTGTTGAGGTTGATTCAATAAATCACGACAAGCCTGTTCACATTTACGATGAATACTTCCATGATCTCCAACATGTATTTCTAATCTGTCCATCTTCTTTAAATTTCTAAATCCCTTGCCAACAATTACATCCCCACCACCTTGGTTACCATGATCAATTTTAAATAGGTAACAACACAAACAAAATAAAGCATCTTCACTCAAACTATATTCCAACCAACTTTGATATTTTTTTGTACCAATTCTTGTTGAATTTACGAGCAATTCCATTAAATTAATGTATCTGGAAATTTGTGAGGTATTGGTTGAATCGGGCCCCTAAGTAAATAATTTCTTTGAAAATTCTCTCTTTCACTAACAGGATAAGAACTTATTGGTGGTCTTTTACCGGGATCCCCCTCAATATTAAGGGAAGGAGATACCGATGTATGGGTTTGGAAGTAGATATTTTGGGCAAAAGATTCTGGTACTTGGGTTTGGAGGTTAGCACTTTGCGGGTGAGTTTCTTGGTGAATATCAGCAGTGACATGTTCGTCACTAGTCCCTTCGACTGGGATAGTTTCATGAATAGATTTAAATTTTGTACATTTAGTTGTTGTAACCCAGTTACGTATGTCTATGCCTGACAATCAATAAATATTTAAAAACTAATTCAACATCAAAATAAATCAATATATAATATGAATAGTCAAATGTAATTAGCAATTAGCACCAACAATAAACGATCTCAATTAAACCACTAACAAGTAACAAGTAACATTACAAAATAAATTACAAAATTTAAAGAATGTAAAAATAGATTAGAAACACATACTTGAAGAACTTTTATTTGATGGAGTTTTCTTCATTGTTGTAGTGTTGCTTTAAGAAATAAAAAGCCCTAATTTTATAAAGGTACAAACAAGAAAAATCCATAAACAATTACAAAAATTCCTAAAGTAATTATTAAATTTGTGAAATTAAAAAACTAAAATTAAAATATACTTTCATATCGTGATCAGGGGCGGACTGATCGTGATTGGTGAGATTGGTGAGATCAGGGGCGGGCTGACTTGTTCTGTTCATTTGTTGCCACTTGCCGAATAAAAGAATGGAAAAGGTGGGATACATGGATAATGACTTAGTAGTTAGAGGGATTGGTGACTCAGACTTACTGACTTATTTTACATAATATATATAAAATTTCACTTTAGACCCTCTTATTTTTAATTTTTTTAATATGTCCCCTGACCCCCTAAAAATTCAGTGGGGTCAGGTGCCCCCTACCCTGCTTTAGGTCTGCCCCTGCCAAACATAATGTTTAGCATCACTCTTTAGCTTTTCCTTCTAGGATTTGTCAAAATCATTAGGAAAATATGTAATTACCAAATAGTTCACAATATTCACATACCAGGGAATTTCATCATTAATGGAAAGTAGATGCTCATATGGAAAAGAATCATGTAATGGTAGCATTTCATCATCTCTTAATAGTCTATTCAAATGATCTGCTACAAAGTTGTCTGCACCTTTCTTATCCTTGATCTCAAAGTTAAATTATTGCAAAAGTAGATTCCATCTGATAATCCTAGGTTTAGAGTGCTTCTTGGCTAGCAAATACCTGATATCAACATGGTAAGAATAAAATATTACTTTAGTGCCAAGCAAATATGATCGAAATTTATCTAAAGTAAAACCACATATGTGACGACCCCAAAACAGGTTCAATCCATCCAACCCATTCTGAGTCGCCAAATACATGGTACAGAAAATAACTACAACTTTATTATTACAATTGTCGTGCAAAATACGACAACACATATACTGTGAGTTTAAATACAAATATTATCATCTAGACAGTATTCATACTCAATTAAGTCCTCATTATACTTATTGATACACTATTTTACAAAATAGTGAGGACTACTAAAACAACTGTCCTGAACCATCATTCCACACCCCGACTAGTACTCGCTACATTCTCGCCTCCTGAGAAGAAAATTGGAACAACAAAGAAAAGGGTGAGCTCAACTAGCCCAGTAAAGAATATTATGACTAAGATAATATACAACAAATTATCGTTAGTCTTCAACAGGGAAAAATCTAATAGAATACAATAGACAACAAATTTTAAATCAATAACTGCAGCGGAAACAGCAAACCATTAGAAGAGTCAAGTAGAGAATGAGTTCTACTATCTTCTAAGATTTAAAAGTCCATCATCAATATTTTATCCCTGTAACAACAATCAATAACCATCTTTAATTAAATATTCATCTTTGCACTACAGGCCAAAGATATTCATTTGTATCACCAGTCGATCATGTTCATCTCAACACCTGTTCATCTTTGCACTACGGGCCAAAGATATTCATCAGAAATCATCAATCTTTGCACTACAGGCCAAAGATATTCAATTATATCATCATTTAGGACTGAGGATGATGAAAAATATTTTAAAGGAAACGAATCCAGTGAAACAAAAGAATAAATATTAAGGATTCGTATTTCAGCTATTCCATGTCCAAAAATACCTCATAAATAATCATAGTGGAGTAAAATTCAAGAATGATCAAAACATGGATACAATCAAAGCTAGTATCCAGAATAGATATTTGGACAAAAAGAAGAAAATTTTATTTTTCGGTGAATAGTAACTCGTGAATAGTAACTCGTGAATTGTAACTCATGAATAGTAACTCGTGAATAGTAATCCCGACATGAAAAGTTCCAAATTTAATAAAAATTCAGATCAATACTTCGGCATAATGATATTGAAGAAATTAATATCATTTAAGAAGAAATAACTTCCCTTACCTCGGAAAGACGGTACTTCTGACTGAAATACTAGATATAGTGCTGAAGGAAACTTGTACCGTATAACAACACTCAAAGTATACTCACAAGAATACACTCGATATAGAGAGAGAAATAGAGAGAAACTTGTGTTTCTGGTGTGATTTTCAATTCTAACCTAAGCACCCTATTTATAAGAAAATGGTTAGAACACCAAAGCAGAAAATTGAATATAATAATATTATATTTACAAAATTGTCAAGCCCACCTTGGAAATCTGATTTCAGATCATTTATAACACATGTGAGCCACTCAATTGCAACAAAAAATGTTTTTCTTAAAAAAAACATTTTAAACTCCAAAAATCAATTATTTCGGAACTTCGGAACTTCAATAATTCATAATAAATAGCCCTTTTATCAGAAAATTTGAATCTCGCGAGTTTTTATAGGAAATTCAATTCTCTACAACTTTGCAGAAGAAAGTTTTTCCAAATTCCAAACAAAAATTGACCGAAATCCACAAACGGACGATTTTATAGTCAATAATAAATTTTCGGTCAAGAATTGTGTCCACCAACACACAAAACATGTGTTAATCATTTAATACCACAAAAATACTCTTCCTCCTCATATACTCATATATCCCACATTCATTGTAAAAATATCACCATCAATATATTATTAAAATAATATATTTAAATGAATTATTTTATCAAAAAAAAATAAAATATTAATTTTCAACAATTGTCACATTAAAAATTTTCTCCATCTATATCCACATAAAATTAATATTTTTTTCGTCATATAAATCAATAATTAATTATACACAAATAATATTACAGAATCACAGTACTGGCAGCCAGGCCGTTCCCATGAAAGAGGGGGCTTTCCAATAAGGATATCTCCTTACTGGCGCGCAATTAGATGACCAAACCTCTCCTTAGACAGAACTTTCTAGACATTGCCAATAATGTTATCTAATAATATTATTCAGATAATATGAATTATTATTCCGATAATAGAAAATACTGTGTAGTGACAATTATTAAAACAACAGTAATATAAAATATCAACGCAGTAATTATTGAATCAATAAAATACAATATTGAACAGTAATTACTGTAACAATTATTGAGTAATGCCTTCTTACGTAAGAATCAATAATTGGTGCAATACCGTGTGCTAGTGTGTAACAACGCGTATTACTGTATTTTAACCACCGGGTATTCCAACAGTATTAACGGTAACAACTACGCCGTTATTTATAAACAACTTATTTTTGTCGTTTTCTTCATCCAATCGCTTTCCGTTATGGGGCCCACACAAGGCTGCGCCGTTGTACGAATATTCTCCGACAATAAGAATATTCCACGACCAAACAAATATTTCCCGACAACAATGAATATTTTAGGACCACTTGCTTATTTGAAACATTTGCGCATTTTACCCATAACTAATCACATTAATCAAATCAACCCTTACTATTTTAAAATAATAAATAGAGGAATTTAAATTTCATTTATTAATAATTTGGGGTCTTACAACCTCCCCTCCTTATGAAATTTCGTCCTCGAAATTGACATACGTACCTGATAATTCGAAAAGGTGAGGATACCTCGCTTTCATTTCTGATTCCAACTCCCAGGTCATTTCCTCAATAGCATGGTTTCTCCACAAAACTTTAACTTGTGGTATGACCTTCGTGCGTAGGACATGCTCCTTTCTATCCAAGATCTTGACAGGTACCTCTTCGTACGTTAAGTCTTCAGCTATCTCGTTTGGTTCTAACTCAATAACGTGGTTCGGGTCGTCGTAACATCGATACGTAAATAACGTTATGAACACGTGACATACTTAGCGTTAAGGCAAGTCTATAGGCCACAGTTCCTACTCGATCGATGATTTCAAATAAATTGAAGGCTTGAGCTTTCTTCTCTTCATCGACTCTTACTTCTAGAATAACACATTCTTGCACCTTCTTCTTTATATTCATCAGCTCCAGGTCTGTAGCTTGAGTGACTTTAACGTTATCGATTAAAGTCGATTTTACTCGTATATCATCACGTGGGTCCCTAGAGTCATTAACTCTATCTCTATCATTTATAAATTATACAAAATAGGTCTTTGTGTTCAACAATATCGCACTTGTATTCGCATACGATCAATGCGTCAGCTACCACGTTTATTTTTCTAGGATAGTATTGGATGGTGTGATCAAAATCTTTCAACAGCTCGAGCCAACGTCGGTGTCGCATGTTGAATTCTTAGAAGCTCTTCTCGCATTCCTCGGTCCATTCGAAGTTTGTATCTTTTCGAGTCAGCTGAGTTAATGGAGTAGCGATTCGAGAAAATCCTTTTACGAATCTCCGATAATAACTAGAAAGCTATGTATTTCGATTACTGACTTAGGTTGCTCTCAACTGTGAATCATATCCCAATATTGGATAGCACGTCACAATGACACCTATCAGTTTACTACCACACGAATATGGTATCCCCTACGGAGAGTCTGGCTTCAGTGCATTCCACAAAAGAAGTCACCAGATAGAGGCTCGGGTACAAACTTCTACAGTTGGGTTTTTAACTCCTGAAGTTAAATAGGAGCCATTCGATATGAGATTTTAGAAGTGAGTTTTGTACCAGATTCAAAAATGATACAAAATTCAATATCACACGTAGGCCAAGAGATTATTCAGGAAATACGTCAGGGATTTACTAACAATAGAAATATCATTCAAATCTGACGTATTTTGTTCAAGTCCATAACATAGCTAAGAAAGCTTGACATCCGTTTTTCAATAAACGAATGACTTTACGGCTTGATATGAAAGAGTTTGACTTCAATGGTTTGGTTGCTTGAATTTGAATAACAGGTTGCTTAGGAATATGAAGACTAACAACCTTACAAAAGCAATCAATTTTGGCATGATGAGTAGTTAACCAATCAATTTCTAAAATCACATCAAAAGCAAGTATCTTTAAAAAGATAAGGTCAACAGGTAATGTGATGGTGCCAACTTGGATCAAACAAGATTTATAAACAATGGATGTGATGAAAATTTCTCCTAACAGAGTTTCAACAGATAAGTCAAAGTCTAATTTCTCCGGAGTCAAGTTTAAACGTTGAACGCAAGCAAGAGATAAATGAATGGGTAGAACCGGTATCTAATAAGATATAGACTTCGCAAAAATTTATAATTAACTAACCCGTGCTAACTTCGTTCGGGTTCCTCGCATTCTGACCAGTCACAAAAAATGCTCTTCCAGGAACCGTTGACTTTGACTTTTCTGGGACAACTTTTTGAGTCACCACCCCCGTTGGACTTGGTTTCGCTACGGTGCAATCTCGAGCGATATGTCCTTCCTTTCCACAGTTATAACATACCTTAAACTGTTGTGGACAGTTTGGGCTGATATGTCCTTCTTTTCCGCACTTATAGCATATGACCGGTGGTCGCTCTCCTCCCTTGGAACCAGTTGCTGCTGGTGCTGACGTCTTCGTATTATCATTGTTGAATCTCCTCTTTTTAAAATCTCCTCCCGACTCGCTTCTTCTATATTCATGGCCACGATTACCACCAGAGTGGTTGCCGTTCTTGTCCGTATTCTTCTTTCTCCACTGATTATCGTTGTTCTGATGACTGCTGTCACCGGTATAATCCTGGTTGTGGTCCCTCGATTGATCATACTCGCTATCTCGCTCTAATAATTGAGCCATGTTGACAACATCTGAATAGAGAGAAAATTTATGAGAAATGAGATATTGACGTATGCCGGGTTTCAAACCACTCAGAAACATCCGCGTCATACGTTCCTCAATCTCTACCAAATGAGGTGCAAACCTGGACAACTCTGCAAATTTCGCCTCGTATTGGGACACCGTCATATTATTCTGCTCCAGTCTAATAAACTCTACCTCCTTCATAAGATGAATACTTTCAGGAAAGTACTTGTCATTGAATAGCCTCATTTACTCCACTGTTAACATTCTCAGTCGACATTCTCAAATACTGCCATAAAACAAGGGTTAATTTAACAAATTAATAAATCACATAATATCCCTATATTATGACCGACCAACAAATAAGCTTAGGTAGGACACACTAGCGAAGGATTTACTCGTCTCTCCCCTCCTAGTTCTATTCCCCGATCTCCGCCAGAGATCATATCCCTAATCTCTGATACCAACTGTGACGACTCCAAAACAGGTTCAATCCATCCAACCCATTCTGAGTCGCCAAATATATGGTACAGAAAATAACTACAACTTTATTGTTACAATTGTCGTGCAAAATACGACAACACATATACTGTGAGTTTAAATACAAATATTGTCATCTAGACAGTATTCATACTCAATTAAGTCCTCATTATACTTATTGATACACTATTTTACAAAATAGTGAGGACTACTAAAACAACTGTCCTGAACCATCATTCCACACCCATACTAGTACTCGCTACATTCTCGCCTCCTGAGAAGAAAATTGGAACAACAAAGAAAAAGGTGAGCTCAACTAGCCCAGTAAAGAATATTATGACTAAGATAATATACAACAAATTATCGTTAGTCTTCAACAGGGAAAAATCTAATAGAATACAATAGACAACAAATTTTAAATCAATAACTGCAGCGGAAACAGCAAACCATTAGAAGAGTCAAGTAGAGAATGAGTTCTACTATCTTCTAAGATTTAAAAGTCCATCATCAATATTTTATCCCTGTAACAATAATCAATAACCATCTTTAATCAAATATTCATCTTTGCACTACAGGCCAAAGATATTCATTTGTATCACCAGTCGATCATGTTCATCTCAACACCTGTTCATCTTTGCACTACGGGCCAAAGATATTCATCAGAAATCATCAATCTTTGCACTACAGGCCAAAGATGTGACAACCCCAAAATAGGTCCATTCCATCCAACCCATTCTGAGTCGTCAAATACATGGTACAGAAAATAACTACAACTTTATTACAACAATTGTCGTGCAAAATACAACAACACATATGCTGTGAGTTTGGATACAAATATATACCAAATGTGACATTGGACACCATCATGTATCAGCACTTCACAAAGGTACCTTACATAAAGGTACAGTCAAAAACTGTTTTAGAAACTAGAATCTTTGGGAAGTGCTCAAGAAAACCTTCGTACATGGGAGGCCATGCTTCTAGGTTATGATAGATATCATATGGCCACAGAATTATTCTTGGTTGACCCAATAGACCCCAAAGAAAAACGAGAAGATTACTATCATATTCTTCCCAATGGTGAGTCTTCTCTTGACATATCATTATCTCTACTGTCTCTAATTGAGAATTATACTTCAAACAAATACCAAGATTATATAGGTAGTGCTCGTATATATACTCAGCAAGTGGATGAGCACATCCCTGTCTTATGATGACACGAGGTTGTATGTCGTTAGACATCTTGTATGATAGTGGCAAACCACCCTTCCAACGTTGGGTACACCTTACCCTATTGGATTCACCAAATATAACTACTAAATGAACTTTTCTATACTGCTTCGGGAGAACATCCACAGCTAGAGACCACTGTTCTATTTTCCCGTTACCCTCGCTCGACCCAGCTACACTCTTATTACCTGAAAGGAATTGTGAAGCAAAAGGGTGAGCACAACTAGCCCAGTAAAGAATATCATGACTAAAGATAATTAAATTATCAGTAGCCTTCATCAATAATAAATCAGAGATTTAGAACATATGGTAAATGATAAAAATTTCAACCATAGTTGCAGCGGAACATGCAATCCATTAGAAGAGTCAAATAGACCATAAAGTCCATTATCTCTTCCATGTTAAAAATCCACCAACAATGTTTTATCCATGTAACATCACTCAATAGTTCCTTTCCACAATCATATGAATAACTCATAATCATAATTGTGACTATAAATTTTTCTTCGCACCCAGGACGAAGAATATTTTCATCACCTGTCTTTACCTGAAACATCAAAGATCATGGTTATACCAAATCACAGTTCCTGTTTATAATCATACTAACAAATCCATCTTTGCACTACGGGCCAAAGATATTCATCAACAAACCATCTTTGCACTACGGGCCAAAGATATTCATCAACAAACCATCTTTGCACTACGGGCCAAAGATATTCAATAACAGTTCATCTTTGCACTACAGGCCAAAGATATTCATCAACAGGCCATCTTTGCACTACATGCCAAAGATATTCATCAACAATTCATATTTGCACTACAGGCCAAATATATTCATATCTCAAAAAAATATATAATCATTTCAGAATTTATATAAACAATAATTATAACCATGTTGATCAATTCACCATTGCACTTAAGCTTAAGATATTCAATTATAAATTCAATGGTCATGATCATACCAGTCACAATTCAACTTTGCACTACAGGCCAAAGAGAACCCTAGTCATGATCATACCAATAATCTACCCATCTTTACACTCCAGTTGTAACGACCCCAA